>CAKMXK010000009.1:0-62500 GCA_928724755.1 Sporisorium exsertum
TCGTTCGTTCTACCGCACACAGTCGATTCTCAAGCCAACATCCTCTTGCCCTGCCAGCTTCCTCTCCTATCACCACGTTCACGCGTCGACTCCCTTCTATCGCGTTCGCAAGCACCCACACTATCGCCATCCTCACTTTGCCGACCATGGCGCAGTCTCAGCTCTGGATGCGAGCACTTCGGTCGCTTCGCCCCTCACCCCTTCCAAAAAGGGAAAACACGCACTCACGCACCACTCGGCCATCAACGAGCAGATCAAGCCGCCCAAGAACCACGAGCTGTCGCGAATCAACGAATCCTCAACGACTCGCAGCCCGATCCGAAGGGCAGCTGGAGGAGCTGGAGGCGAGGCGATGGTCTCCAGCCATGGGAAAACGAGATCGTTCGCAGCACAGAAGTGCAGCGCAAGGCAAACGTAGCTCAGCTACTTCCTCAACTACTACTTTGACAATCTCGCTACCTTGCTGACCGCAAAGCCAGACAGGCTCATTCCAGGAATCGCACGCGCCTTTACCAGAGGACCTTGATGCCCAGCCTTCACCCGAATACCTCAGGAGCGCGAAAGCTCGTACTTGGACCAGGAGCGTGCTCTACTCCGCAAGGAGAACCAAGCTGCGCGTCGATCAATTCCACATCATCACCCAAGTCGGTGCCGGTGGCATGGAGAAGTCTTCCTCGCTCGAAAGCGCACACGGGCGAGATTTGCGCTCAAGCGGCTCAAGAAGCGCATCCTGGTCAAGATGGACGAGGTGCGCCACGTTCTTACCGAAAGAGACATCTTGACAGCCACCAAGACACCGTGGTTGGTCCGGTTGCTGTATGCTTTCCAAGATCCGGACCACGTCTTCCTGGCCATGGAATACGTGCCCGGAGGTGACTTCCGTACGCTGCTGTGCAACAACGGCGCTCTCAGGAGGAGGAGTACGCTCGATTCTACATGGCCGAAATGCTCGTTTCCGTCAACGAGCTCCACCGCCTCGGCTACATCCACCGTGAACTCAAGCCAGAAAACTTCCTGGTGGACTCGACCGGTCACGTCAAGCTCACCGACTTTGGACTCGCTTCCGGGGCGCTCTCAGTCCGGGCAAGATTGAGTCCATGAAGGCCAAGCTTGATGCTGTCAAGGACACCGACTTTGTCTATCGTACTCCCGCCGAGCGAGGTTCGATGTACAAAAGATGATCCAGCACATAGCACCATCGAGCCAACTCGACGTCGGCAGTCCCGACTACATCGCACCTGAAATGCTGCGCGGACGACAGTACAGCTTTGGCGTCGACTACTGGAGCTTGGGATGCATCCTATACGAGTTCCTGTGTGGCTTCCCTCCGTTCAGTGGCAGCAACCCGGACCGAGACGTTTGCCAACCTCAAGAACTGGCAAAGGTGTTGCAGCGACCCGTCTACGACACTCCCGAGAACCTGCAGTTCAACCTGAGCGATGTTGCGTGGGGACGCCATCACCAAGCTCGTCGACACGCCCGACCAACGATACAGCAGCCTGGAGCCTGTGCAGGCGCATCCCTTCTTCAGCTCGTTGGATCTGGGCCGATTGCGCGAGCTCAAGGCGCCATTCATCCAGAACTCGAAAGCGAAAGGACACAGGCTACTTTGACAACTTCGACGATCCTGCCGACATGGCGCGATACAAGGATGTCCACGAGAAGCAGAAGAACGTCGAAGCGGTGCGCGAGCCGGCGCGGGTGCTGGTGGAAGGGCTCTGTGGGTCGGGTTGGCCAAGAACCGTCTCGGTGCCAATGGCAAGGCTTACAGCTCCATCAACATCCAAGGATGCCTCGGACGTCTTTGTACCATATCGCTTTGAATCTGCGCCAACCTCACCATGGCCTTGACGAACTTTGTTTACGATCGCCGTTGCCCATTATACCCATCAACAGCACCGCTATAAGGCGCACGTACTTGCTGCGCTGTCACTCTAACGATGCCACTCTGAAATGCCCTTCTCAATATGATGCGCTCTAATCCTTATACTGTCCTGAATGATGAGCGTTTTCTGCGCCATTCCGTGAGGAAGCAATGATCGGTGAACCCTCGCGTGCTGCCCATTCGATTGTCAGAAAGGGAAGGATTGCATCTCGGATGGTCAGGAAATGAAGCGCGGATGACGGCGGTCAGGCGCAATGCTGAAGGAATCAACGATGAGTCGCAGCAGGCCACACCAGAGCGCGTTTGGAGTGGGTTGAATGCAATTTGCCGCACCTCCACGCGAAGAAGCGGTCGCTGCTCTCAGCTCGAGCCAGATTTTTATGGCCAAAAAGCTAGTCGAGTCTGACTGACCCTTTCGTCCGTCCTTCCATTCGCCCTTCGTTCGTCACAACCTTATACTTCCCGCAGCACGCTTCGCACTCAAGGGTTTCGGCTCTCCGCTTCTTTCATTCATTGACATCACTCACTTCCCACCCTTTGTGATCGTCACATTTGCCGACCCGAAGCAGCGGCAGCAGCTCACGCTTTCGTCACTTTCCGACATCCGCACCGCATCGTCGTCAGCCCGCAACCTCCTTCCCAACCGTCACCGACCTCGCACCTTCCTCCTCAACGCAATCATCCTCTTGGAATCAATCACCCCGCAGCTTACACACAGTTCATCCGATCCGTCGCAGCCGTAAATACTCTCTTGCAGACGCTTGAAACTCGGTTCCTCCGACTCACCCTCTTATGTCGACATCAGCGCGGCGCTATCCTACCGTAGCGCTCCACTAAGCCAACAGGCTCGTCAGCGGACATGCCGTTGAAGCGGCATGCCCCCTCGCGTGAGTCCACGTCTCGCTCAAGAACACAAACCCCAAAACAGCGCTGCGCCAACGGTGACCTTTCGGCTGTTGCGAGCTCCTCGCATTCCACTCCATCACGACGCCGATCCAGCACCAATGGACACACTGGCCAAGCCACGCTCGGCGATCTAATCTCGTCGTCTCTCACTTTCCGCAGCGAGAAGGCTGCTCGCCGCGTCATCGAGTTGCTCGACAGCAGCGAGGATGAGGGCGCCTTCACATCCGGCACGACGTTCACAAGCACAGCAGCAGCCCGCAGATTACATCGACTTGGATGATGTCGTCACACCCGAACTTCCTCCAGCCGATGCTTCCGCACCGCCGCTCCCAGAGTCTCTCCCGGACTCACTTGCCACGCCTGAGCCGCCTTCGATAGAGATCGTTGTGGACGCAGAGTCAGTTACCGTCGTCAGTCCGGATCAGACACCAAAACCTTCTTCTCCACCAGATCCGCCACCAGATCCACTAGCCAATCAACGCCCTCTCTTCAATCCAGAGGATCTCGAAATGCAGCCGCTCTACGACGAGCTCAAAGCGCTTCTCGAGACCGAGCAGGCAAGCGACGCAGACGATGACGACGACGAGGACTACGAACAGCGCCGTTTGCGCAAGCTTCGCGCGAACGACGCTCTTCTAGCCCAGCTTGGCCTTGCTGGTACCAGCGGCCATTCGAACCCCCGTCGGTGATGATGCGCTTGAATCTGGAATCGCTCGAGACCGGGACGAAGCCGTCGAGCAGCTCGAGCAATCGCACGACACCCCTTCTCGAGGACGTGGTCGACCCAACAAGCGTGGCCGCTCTGACTCGGCACGTCCTTCGGAGACAGCACAGGAGCCTCGCTCAAGCAGAAAGAGGAAAAAGTACGACCGCAAGGTCAAGTTCGCGGCGGATGGCACCACCAAGTCTGCCCCTCTCCCAGGCGAGTCTTTCGACCTTGCCTACGTCGAGATACCTCCGCTTCGAAATCGAGCTCGAAGCGAGTACGTCTATATCAAGGATGTGCCCGACATTCGCCCCGAGGATCTGGTTTCATGGAGCGAGGACGAAGAGGAAGAAGACGCAGACGCCGGCGAGCAGGACGGCGAGCAGGATGAGCTTGATGAAGAGGACGCCATCCTAGGCTACGATGCAATTGGTCGCGTCAAGAAGAAGCGTAAGAGGTACCAGCCGAACATGCTCCCTGACGGCACTGTCCTGACCTCCTGCCACCAATGCAGGCGCAAGACGCCCGGACTCAAGATGCGATGCAGCCGAGGAAGCTGTAACCTCTCGTTCTGCGAGCGCTGCATCACCGTTCGTTACGACGATATGCACTTCGACCCCTTCGCCCCCAACTTTACCTGCCCAAAGTGTCTGGGCTTCTGCAACTGTTCTGTCTGTCTCCGACGATCTGGACATGGCGATCTGGTTCATAAGGGCAGGGAACACATAGTGGCCTTCTCTAGCCAGCTCAGAAAGCTCGCAGCCGAAGCCGAACACGACGAATCTGATAGCCTCAATGGCGACATTGGTGCTCGTCTCGCAGAAACGGCCGCGCTAAAAAGGGAAAAGAAGGGCAGAACCCATGGTAGAGTCAATGGCACAGCACTCAAGAACGAGCATCCTGATCCCGATGGGCCGATCTCCAGCTCGCCCAAGCAGCGCGGACGCCCGCCTAAAAAGCGACAAGGCGAGCAGACCTGGACGCCGATCAAACTCGAACTCGATCTATCAGACGAGGTCGCTGAAGACGAGGTCTACAGTCCCCTCGAAGAATATGTGCTTGGAAGACTCTCAGTGGCTCGCCGCGTTCTGAAGCTGATAGCAGCCAAGCAGGCCACTGCGTCAATAGCTGCTCCGTCGATCGATGGTGCCCCAAGACCCAAGCTGGTGGTCAAACTCAAGATACCGCCGCGTGCCTTGCCACCGGCCCGGACGTTTGTTGTGGCTGACAGTGTCGTGGAGAAGAAGAGGAAGGTACCAAACTATCACGACGCCGAAAAGGACGTGTGGGTACGCAGTGCTGCCGACTACAGCACATCCGAGTCCGAGGCTGGAGACCTTTCGGACAGGGACATGTTACAGGACGATACATACGAACCGCAAGACGAGCGGGATGCACACGCGGGCGAGACGGTGTTTGAGGAAGGGCGCACCCAGATGTTTGCAGCCTCGCTGCTTCAAAGGCATGGAACAACGAGTGTTGCCATCGGCAGTGAAAGCTCGCCGCTGACCAGCCTGGACGATGGACCGAGTGACTGTTCCGTCGCCTCTTCTCGGCACAAGGGCGGAGTCGACGATGGATCGAATCAGGCTGAGGGTGCCGCAGAGGCGGAGGACGACGATGACGACGACGACGAATTGTCGACGCAGGCGTCTTTCGAGAGCGCTGCTCCGCCTTCTTCGCTTGGCATGCCGCAGGACATGCAGCAACTTGCGCTGGCTGTACTCGAGGACGCCGAGGGAGCCACCAAAGCGGTACACAGCGATATTATGCGATTACCTGAGCCTCTGGCATTCCCGACATCTTCTGGCTCGGAAGCAGGACAGCTCGGCGCGTTGCTGGATCCCCAACCAGCTGCAGGAACGCCCTTGCTCTTCACAGACTCGGCGTTGTCCGATCTCGACGACGGTGTGGTGCAGAACGAGGCTTGACTCATTGCAGCGACTCGCCTGCAAAACCATGCGGATCCACCGCCTCATTCCAAAAATCAGACAAGTTCCCGCGCTCCATCGGTATGTGGGCCGATTGGGCTTGTTGCACGCACTCGCTCTTTGCAGAAGGCATGACCTGTATACTAATACCAGAAAAATTTGGTTTGACTACTTCCTTCGGGTGTGCACGGCGTTACACGTAGAACTAGACTGAGCGAGCTTTGAGGGGGGACGTCATGTCAGACAAGCTCACTTGAAGCCGAGGAAGGACTTGAGGGGCTCCCAACCGAGGTTAAGCTGTTGCGATGGTAGGCAGCGATGGAAGGCAAAACAGGAGATAGGTCAGCATTTTGGAACGACGGGGGCAAGATAGTATTCGGAAGGCAGACACGTACGTTGTAGAGACCAGCGCCGATGGTGACGGCCACGGTGACGATGGCACCGATGGGGCGACCGAGAGCCGCGGCGTTTTCGGCCTGGATGCCGAGGCTGGCGTGGGCGACCCGTGCGGCGAACAAGGTGGTGTAGGCGGCGTGGACGAGCGAAGTGGGGGCCCCGTTCAGCTCGGCGAGGAAGATGAGGAAGAAGGCAAAGGGGGCGGATTCCGTGAAGTTGCCGTGAGCGCGGACGGCACGCTGCAGCTTGGCCAGCTCGGCGGGGCTGTTGACCTTTTGTCGCCGGGGCCGTGCACCTTGTCCGATTCGCCCGTGCCAAGGAAGACGTTGGTGTTCTGTCGGCTGACGATCACGTTGGCCGAGAGGTACGAGTAGTAGCCAGCAAACAGGGCCGAGTGTGCCAGAGAGGCCTGTAGGACGACCAGCAGGAAAAGAGGAACACCAAGGGAGGTGTGAGTACGTGCCAGTTGCGACAGAGGTTCGCGCGCAGAAGCAGACTTACAGGGCTGAGAACGAAGAGAGGCATTGCGCTTGAGGAAGAAGCTGTTGATGGAATCAAAAGAATGATACTGTAGATGTGATGGTGATGGTAGCAGAGCGAGAAGGATGATGCACAATGCCACCGAGCGCTGTATACACGATTGCGAGCGAATTGAGTTTTCTATGACGGACGCCATTGCTCTCTCGCTGGCTCGATTCACGGACACGACAAAGCGACTCTCTATGACGATTGAGCATTCCTGTCCTTTCAAGCTTCTCTGCGCGGGCCAAACACCATTTACGAAAAAAGACTTGTGAGAGAAGAGCTGAGAAACAGCGAGTGGAGGTGTGGAAGCGCAAAATGCACGTGCCATTCACACTAACATTTCACACGCACGAGAGAACGAGCGAGCAAGTGGCCCTTTCCCCCTGAATTTCCCACCTTTTTGGCTACTGTACTGAGGATACGCTGATTTTGACTGTTGGGCGAAATGTAGAAGCAGCGTGAACTCGAATTCTGCCTTTTTAGGGTCCCCTGCCGCTCGCTCACTGACTCTGAACCGCGACCTAACTTAACCTACGCCGTGGCTGCCAAGTTCCTTGCTGTCTTTGCCTTTTGGCTGGCGTGGCGCGGCTTTGGAATTCCGCGCTGCAGCACACACGCGGGCTGTGCGCTTGATTTCCAGCTGTGATACTTCACACGACTCGCTCGCTGCTGCTCCTCGGCGTTTCAGTTCCTGACAACCACCACCACCACCATCGCAGGTCCACCTCATCGTCACAATTGCACCTCTATCAAACATGTCTGCACAGAACGACAGCCGATACGACCCTTACATTCCTTCGGGAAACGCTAGCTCCGATCCTTCGGGCGGCGGAGCCAACTTTTCCAACTCCAAGACGGCTCGTATCCACTCGGAGATCGACAACACCATCTCGATCATGCGCGACAACATCAACAAGGGTGAGCTTTGACTTATTGTGATACCAACGGACTTACGTCGATCAGGATAGGAAGCTGACTTGTATATCTGCTGCTTCAACCGCCTTGATCCCTTGCGACTCATTCACGACGACCTATAGTTAACGAGCGTGGCGAAAACCTCAACAGCCTTCAGGACAAGACCGGTACGTCGCAAAACGGGGGTTGACCGCCTCGGCCTGAAACGACATGGCACCGCCATCTGCAGAATCGAGGAAAAACGAGGCAGTACTGACATCCCTTGATGAATCTCTCGGAACATAGATAACCTCGCGGTCTCCGCTCAGGGCTTCCGACGAGGTGCCAACCGTGTACGCAAACAGATGTGGTGGAAGGACATGAAGATGCGAAGTAAGTCCTTGTCTACAGGAAATCCCTCTTAGCTCTCATGAAGAAACACTTGCTTACCGCAACCGCGAATCGTCTGGCTATATCCCTTGGACCCAACTCCCTCAAACCGCGACAGTCATTATTGGTAGTAAGTATCCGCGCCCAAGTCTACGACATTCTCCTTTTGATCTTGGAATTGACGCTGATGCGAGCCCATCTTATACCTCTTTTTGCTTCACCTTGGCAGTTGGTATCGTCATTCTCCTCTGCGTCATCATCAGTAAGTACAGCTCTACCGCAAGAGAGAAGCACAGTGCCAGAACTCGATCGCTGACTGCTCGAGCCCATATCTGCATTTGTCACCACAGTCCCCATCGTCGTCAAGCACTGAGTGCGCTTACGAAACGCAATACCTCTCTCTACTCGACCTTAACCAAATGGCTCCAGGCTCTTTCTTGTATGCTGTTTGCCTCTGTACAATACCCCCTTATGACGAATATATGTCTCTTGCAGAGCATGTCCTTATGATTGACAACTGGATCGGCTTCGGACAAAACTCCTGCAGTCGAGATGGCACGACGCAGCCGCCGTATCAGACCATTTCTTTGTGAGGTCGCCCTTTGTGTCTCTTCGGTTTGATTTGCTTCCCCGCTACAAATTTGCTCGGTCCCTTTTACGTCAAGGTCCTCTTCAGCTTCCGATCAGCCTCGCTATGAGCTCCCTGTCAAGACATCGGGGAACTTGGCCAGGGTCTGTCCATCTTGGCTAGCTCGACCCTGGCGAGCTTTGAATCCGGAACTCGGGTTCAGAAGTGAAACAATTCCCGCCGATACAATTGGGCGCTGCACTGCGCTTTGCGATTTCCGGCTTACGCGATGCTGCATCGAATGACTCTTCTCCGCTCTGCTCTCTCGGTTTTGGATTTTCGGCAACTGAGCTTTCTTCTGAAACCTGCTTTCCCAAGACTAGTTCCACCACCACCGCTATCAACCACCATCCGCGTCACCTCTTGCGGGCCCCTTCATCGCCTTTCTCGACATTCGTCAGCTTCCATCCAGAGCTTGTACTAGGCTCGTTGTGTCGCTCTGCAGACGCTGCACCTGCCGCTACTGCTTCACGAAAAGCACGTCTCTTCGTCACCATGATCTCGAGCTCGTCAAAAACCATGTTGGCAGCTTCAAGCCGAGCGCGGCTGACCGATGCTACCGCTGTTGCTCAGCTCGCTCGGACCAAGCCTCTGCAACGTACGCTCGCCACCGTCGCCAAGAGCTCCAACAAGCCACCCACAGGTGTCCTGCTCATGAACATGGGTGGCCCCTCCACATCGACGCACGAAGAGGTGGGCGACTTTCTCTCGCGCCTCTTTCACGATCGCGAGCTCATCCAGCTTCCCTTCCAGTCTCGTCTTGCTCCCCTCATCGCACGTAGGAGAACGCCCAAGATTGTCGATCAGTACGAAAAGATCGGCGGTGGGTCGCCCATCTTGCGCTGGACTAGGACGCAGGGTAAAGCCATGACCGAGTTGCTCGACGTGCTTCACCCCGAGACCGCACCGCACAAGGTCTACGTCGCTTTCCGATACGCACGACCTTTGACAGAAGAAGCGCTCGATGAGATGGCCGAGGACGGCGTCACTCGCGCGATCGGATTCACCCAATATCCTCAATACAGCTGCAGCACCACCGGCAGCAACCTAAACGAGCTCTACCGCGAAATTCAGAGGCGCAAGGAGCGTGGTGCCCCGGAAGGCAACATCTCGTGGTCGCTCATCGACCGATGGCCCACCCACCCTTTGCTCGTAGAAGCTTTCACCAACCGCATCCAAGCTGTGCTCGACACGTACCCAGAGGACAAGCGCAACAAGGTGCCCATCATGTTCAGCGCTCACTCGCTCCCCATGCAGATCGTTTCGGGTCGAGGCGATCCTTACCCGGCCGAGGTAGCTGCTACCGTTGCTGCCGTCATGACGCGCTTGAAGTGGAGCAACCCTTACCGTGTCACTTGGCAGTCGCAGGTAGGACCGGCTGCTTGGCTTGGACCGCAGACGAGCGATACGCTCAAGGGCTGGGCCAAGCAAGGCCACAAGGATGCCATCGTCGTACCGATCGCTTTCACCAGCGACCACATTGAGACGCTGTACGAAATCGACATCGAGCTGCAAGAGGAGGCCGAGGAGCACGGCATCACGCTCAAGCGCGCCGAATCGCTCAACGATGAACCCACGTTCATCCGTGCCATGGCCGAGATCTGCGCTTCGCATCTGTCGGCGGTGGAAGGTACGCCCAGCCGAATCCGGGACGAGAAGCGCGGTGAAGATGTGTGGAGCCAAGGCTACACGAGCAAACAGATGCTTCTGCGATGTCCCGGCTGCGTCAACGCAGTGTGCGCCGAGCAAAAGGCTTTCTTCGGCCGCACCTCGCAGTAAGGTGTGCCCAACCTTGTCGTCAATGCCCAAAACAAAACAATGTTGAATTCTCGCCATTCAAAGAGACAAACCTCGAAGGCACTGGGCGAGTGTGTGTGCATTCTTTGCGAAAAAAGGCTTGGAAGGCCATGATTGTTGAGCATTGCTGGCGATGAAATGTACCCTTAGACTGTGTCGTCGTCATACACGAATCGGCTGTCTTTGGGGGAGAGAGGCGCATGTTTGACGTAGGTGTCGTTATCCGGCGGTCTCTGTAGCTGTTTGCAGCTGGCGAGCATGCTTTGTAGAGTGAGGAGCACCGAGCTGATGGTGAGAACAGGCGACCATTCGGTGCCTAAGATGGATGCGCAAATGTGACCGTTGCTGTAGACGTGCGGGTGCTGTTTGGCACACGAGAAGCAGCTCAAACAATGGGGGGTTGTAAGCTTGACGCATGTGTGACCGCCTGATTGGACTTGGCGAAAGAACTTACAATGGGAGCTTGAAAGCCGTTTGTGGTCAGAAAGACCACCTCGGGGCTCTCCATAGGGTAGTTGTCCGAGAAGCGGAAGCGAAGGCCAAACTTTTGGTCCTGATAGAGGCTGTTTCCAAGCACTTGTATGGAGAACTGCCATTCTTGCAAGTCATCGGCCTTGATGATCGCGCATCCCTCTGGCGCACCCTTGACCCTGATCTCGGAGCTGTCGACACGAAGCGGAATCAACATGTCAGTCAAATGAACATTCACTCCACTGGGAGGCGCAATGCGATGATACTTACAGCTCTTTCTGGAGACGCTTTGTAGCGATCCTCATGTCTGCTCTTTTGGGATGCAGCACCCTGAGCACCCGGTTTGAACGCCTACACTGCTGATTTGTGTTGTGATCTGAGTGTGACGGGTATGAGATGGGAATGGTGAATGGTGAATGGAGCGGAGCGGAATGAGGTTTTGTGGGGGGTCGAAGCGGAAACTTGACTGATTGAAAGTGCAAGTCTGTGCATCTCGAGACACTTTTTTTGAAAGGCTGAGTCCTAAAATCACACTTCTGACTTTTGTACGTGGAGGATGTGCCGATGCCAATCGGGTGCAGAGAATCGGCTTTCGATTCCGCTCGCTCCACTTTTCTTTTGGGTTTTGGCGTTTTGCTCTTCCGCTACCAACATCACTGCTCTCGACTACACTCTCTCCACGCATCTCTTGGCGCTCAGCCGCAATAAGCCGTTCGGGCTCTGTCAGGTTTCTTACTTCAAGCGCACAATCGTCAGCCTCGGCTCGGTTCGACTTTGAAAGCGATACTGTTCAGCTCAACTAAAAGCTGCTCAGCATCGCTGCGACTGGTTCCGCATCGACGAGCTCTCGATTCCTTCAGATTGGCTTCAACATCGCATCGTAAGGCTCATACCACAACGGCGCGGACCGAGCGCTTTGTGAAGTCATGCCAGAGTCATCAGACGACCATCCTCTGGGAGGATTCATCACCGTCAATCACAGAGCCATTCCAATGCAATCAGAAATGCACGACATGGATCTATCGCACGGCGACTCTGAGATGCGCATGATCAACGCTTTCCTCAACCAGCCTTACCCTCGCCACCCTCACGAATCTCGTCACGGTCTACCCGGCCGCAACAAGCCAGATGCAGCTCAAAGCGAAGCCCTCAAGAAGAAGCGCGAGCAGGACGAGGCAGAGCTCGCAAAAATCTACGAGTCGTTCGAATTCGACACCTTGTGGTCCAAGCTCAGCGATGTCCTGTCAAGAATGAAGAACGATCCCGGTGCGGCCCAGATCCTTCTACCCTTGATCGAGAGCATGATGGTCGTCTCTCAGCATGTAGCCAGTCCCGAAGCAGAATCCTCTAGCGCTTCTACCGATGTCCGTCCACCACACAGCCGTTCATCTACACAGGGCGGTCCAAAATCTCCAAGAGAAAACATTGAAGACAACTTCTTCGCCTTTACAGAAAAGCATCGCAAGATCCTCAACATCATGGTCCGCCAGAATCCTTCGCTCATGTCCGGCTCTTTTGCTCTGTTGGTCCGCAACCCAAAAGTGCTCGACTTTGACAACAAGAAGAATTACTTTACACAGCAGCTTCACAAAGGTCGACGAGATCACTACACGCCCCTCTCCCTTTCGGTCCGAAGAAACTCGGTCTTCGAAGACAGCTTCCGTTACTTTTCCAGAAAGACGGGCCCAGAGGTCAAGCACGGCAAGCTCAACGTCCGCTTCAACAACGAAGAAGGTATCGACGCAGGAGGTGTCACTAGAGAGTGGTTCCAGGTCTTGGCAAGGGCCATGTTCAATCCGGACTATGCGCTGTTCCAGCCGTGCGCGGCGGATCGAACCACCTATCAGCCAAACCGCATGTCCTACGTCAACCCGGACCACCTCTCCTTTTTCAAGTTTGTCGGTCGCATCATTGGCAAAGCCATCTACGACGGAAGGCTGCTTGACGCTTACTTTACCCGTAGCTTCTACAAACACATTCTCGGCAAACCGGTCGACTACCGAGATTTGGAGTCCATCGATCCAGAATACTTCAAGAGTCTCGAATGGATGCTCAACAACGACATTACCGATATCCTCGATCTTACATTCAGCGTCGACGACGAAGAATTTGGCGAGACAAAGGTCATTGAACTCAAGCCCAACGGCACGACCATCGCCGTCACCGAGGCTAACAAGCAGGAGTATGTGCGTCTCGTCACCGAACAGAGACTCACCAACTCGATCAAATCTCAGATCGATGCCTTCCTCGGCGGCTTTAATGAGATCATTCCCCCGGAACTCATTCGCATCTTTTCCGAGCAGGAGCTCGAACTTCTCATCTCGGGACTGCCCGACATTGACGTCGATGCCTGGAAGAACAACACCGAACTGCACGGCTACAGCTCTGGAGATGCCGTCATTCAGTGGTGGTGGCGCGCCGTGCGGTCGTTCGATCAGACCGAGAAGGCCAAACTTTTGCAATTCATCACTGGTACGAGCAAGGTGCCGCTCGAAGGATTTGCCCACCTCCAAGGTGTCCAGGGCACGCAGAGGTTCAACATTCACAAGGCGTACGGAGCCGATCGCCTGCCAGCAGCGCATACATGCTTCAATCAGCTCGACCTGCCCCAGTACGAGTCGTACGACAAACTGCGTTCTTCGCTCTTGCTCGCAATGAACGAAGGTGGTGAAGGTTTCGGATTCGCCTAGACGTACAGTACATACGGCGCATCTCATTTTCCATTGTCCACATTGTCGCAAAACTTGATTAGCGAACGCATGATCGAGACGGCTCCGGCCCTGTACACCCCTCTGAACATGAGCAGATCTGTTGTCAAACGTTTCGTGCATGCAAGGAAAAGCACTTTCTGTCAGCATGGCCTGTGACTGTGAGTGGAGTGTGTCGGTGTTGAACAAGGCATTGACTCGCCGCTAGATGCGCGCCGCATACTCACGGTTCAAGCTGCGTTTCGAGACATGTGTGACGGCGGTGTGATTGTGTGAGCATAGCAGTTCGTCGTAGAGATCCGGCCAGCAATGCGCAGACTTACTGGTGGTAGAGCTCGTAAAGACGAAGTCTTTCGTTGTAGTACGGCTCCGTTCGTGGAATTATCTCGTGGTAGGCGTCGAAAAAGTCCTGCGTGAAGCCACCGAACATGTTCATGATCCCCAGTCTGTAATTTGAGGTACAAAGTCATCAAGCATCGATCAGTCTGTGCATGTGTCAGCTGCGATCTGACTTAGTATGACTTACTCTGCCTCGTTGTGACCATAGTAGCTTGAGCTATTTGTCGGATAGGAGCCGGGCGTTGTCAGATGGAACTACTCGCAAAGCGAGATACAAAGACGAACAGTTCGAAGCTCACGGACTGCAAAAGACGGTTGAAAGAAGTCAGCAAGCAGATCTTGACGCAAAAGTTTTGCATGTTGCCTGCAGAGAGGGATCAACTTACTCAAAAATGGCTGGTTCGCCAGAGTCGGCAACCGTACCAGCGTTGCCGGACCTGCACGACGCACACATCAAAATCAGTCAGAGTGTTCCTAGCGCAGATACGCCGCGTTGCTGCGCAGAAGACTTACCACAAGTCTCCGTGCAGGATGCTCGGCTTGACTTTTCCTTCCAGCGGCGCCAGCAGAACCGGATAGACCCTGTGTAGAACACATATGTTCATGATTAGTACACGCACTGAGTGGCTGCTTGGAAGAGAGATAGGACTGTTGACCCACTTCTTGCGCATTTGTTGCTCGAGATCCCTCAGCTCCGGGTCGCCTTGATCAGCACTGATTCGATTGACCAAGTCACCGATTCGTTGATCCGCCCAAAACTTGGGCCACGATGTGTTCCAGCTATTGTCTTGCCGCTGACAGGAGTGACGGAGATTCCCAAGGTCGCCACAACATCAGCAATCGTGGTCAGTTAGTGACGGTTCAGGAGGTACATTACAGCTAACTTACTGTCACACCGCAGTAGGTAGCGACGCCGAAACCAAATCGTCCGTCCTGGCTGGTGCCCCTCTTGTGCATCTCTGCGAGCCTTTTGCCAAGCATCTTCTGTCCGGCCTTGTTGATCGACGCTCTCAGGTCGAGGTAGTCCGTGACCAAGTACGCTCGTCCATCGGCTGTCTCTCCAGACGCATGCACTTCCGGTGTAAGTTTCGCCACGGCATCGTTCTTGTTCTCGCTGCTGCTGCTTAGAGCGGAGCCCATAGCCCTCAGGCTTTCCGCCTCGCCGAGAGTCTGCTCGACTGAGCTGTCGATCTTAGCAAATAGGCTTCGTCCGCTTGGCTGCGCTAGCACGCACGATCCACCGCGTGCTGTGAACTGGGTCCCCAGGTGCGAGCAGTCGCTTCGCAGGATCGATTCGAGCGTCTTGTCGAGCGCCATTTTGGGATGGTAGTGCAGAGAGTTCGGTGCTTCAATCGCTCGGAGTTATGACCAGATGCTCTTGACGTTGGATGCTGTGTATGGCGGCTTGTAGGCGTCAAGATGGCTTCATGGTTGTGCTGAATGAAGAAGTCTTCGAGACATGGCGGTCAGACGCCACGGAATTTTCGCATGGTCTTCCTACTTCATGCACGTCACCTGTCACGATGCATGCGCGACTGGGCATCCTCCACATCGGTCATGACTCAAGCCCGGCCCTACAGTAGCTAACACTGGGTCAGTGAAGCAGGCGACTTTGCCAGCGACATCTCCCATAGCAATTCGCTGGGTTGCGACTGGTAGTTTGGTGTGATTGCCCCCAAGATGGCTGGTGGGACACTATGCCTGTTCTCTGGCTTCTCCCATCAAAGCATCGCAAGCGGTCCCGTTTGGTGAATAGGACAACTAAATCATATCGTAAAAAAAGGAAAAATCCATTCCCGCAGCCACCCTAGGAACCACCCCCGATTAGCATACACACCCGGAGCCACCCAAGCAGCCACCCGGGGTGGCTGCCCTAGCTGGCTGCTCTATGAGAGCCAATCGGGGGTGGCCCCTAGGGTGGTTGCGGGAATGGATTTTTCCTTTTTTTACGATGTGAATGAGCCCGGGGTGCCAGCCGATCGGGGGTGGCTGCTCTGGGTGGCTCCGGGTGTGGATTTTTTTCCTTTTTTTACGATGTGAACTTTTACTGAAATTGACAAGGCCCCCAATGGTTCAAGTTAACTAACTTGGTTAGCGGGAAAAAAAAAAATAATAATAATAAGAACATATTTGTCTAAACATTTGTCCTTCTTCTTCATGATTCTCGCCTTCCCAATCTGAAAAATGTAACAGCGACGAAAGCGCATGCGTGAATGACGCGATTGTCATCTGGCGAGATTGTTAGAATATGACGAGAAAAATCACGAAAATTGTACGCTAAGTCACATGCTCCCTACGTTGATCGTTTCCCCGCACAAGCCATATCCTGAAAAAGGGAAAAAAATCACTTCCGATGCCACCTTAGCAGCCATCCGCGTTTGGCTAGTTGCTCTAGCTGGCTGCGCAAAGGAGCCACCCTCGGGGCCACCCCGGGTCGCTCCTGATGTCTTTCCTTTTTTCAAGATATGAGTCTCGTGTCTCAGTTGCTTGGCCTCGTCAGTGCTCCTCATATAGAACATTGGTGAAGTCACCTAATTATGTATAAAGTTATATATGTTAGAAATACAGAATCAGCTTCTCATCTGTCGACGGTCGTCACTTTTGCTAAGCTGGATTTTCAACAATATAAAACTTTAGCGGCTTCATACTAGGGACCCCGGCCTAAAATTCAGTTACGATTTTACTTCCTACGATTTACTTCTCACAGGGATGAGATGTTCCAATCGAGTTCGGTAACTCAATGAGAGATGCTGCCTTTTAAATTCTCAGGAACGATAACAAAATCACGAAAAAAAATGTAACTTATCTGAGTTGTAGGAATCGCACTTGTGGATACCCTACCTTGTCCGTGCTTCGCAAGTTGATAATTTATGATTGGGGAAGTCACTCGTGTTCAAGGATCACGAATACAATTTCTGCTTGAGATGGAATCCTTCAATGGCCTGATCCATAATGGGCCAAATACCTTACTTACGGCTTTTCACATTAGGGCCGCGAACCAGGATCTCAAGTAAGTTACGTTCTTGGTGTTCACTTTTTCGAACTCTGCGTCGAAAGGCACAATGTAGAGATCGCCGTCAAATTTCGCTACAGGGCTCAAGGTTAATTTACCTGATATGAGACTGAACACTATGATTTCGCAACACGTCGCCTGGAATGGCATTGGTCTTCTGGCAGCAGAATTCCGACGACCAAAAGCAAAACGCGGTTTCACTAGATTTTCTCGGACCTTTGACAGCTGCACTGAGTGGAGGTGGTTATCCACCGAACATCGTCTTGTGTGAAGAAGTTTCGACCACTTTTCTCAACTTCTAGATAAAAATGATTTTGTTCGATTCACATTTAAGCGCTCGAAAATGATCCCATTCATATCGTAAAAAAAGGAAAGATGCGCACCCGGAGCCACCCAAGCAGCCACCCCAGGTGGCTCCCTTTAGAGAGCCACCCAAGCAGCCACCCGGGGTGGCTCCTTTGCGTAGCCAGCTAGAGCAGCCAGCCAATCGGGGGTGGCTGCTAAGGTGGCTCTCTAAAGGGAGCCACCCGGGGTGGCTGCTTGGGTGGCTCCGGGTGTGGATTTTTCCTTTTTTTACGATATGACTGTGTGTTGTTGGTCCACGATGCTGACTGGGTGACCGAAGGGTGGTCAGTCATGTTACTCCCGACGAACCCACACAATTCGAGATCCTTGTGGAGAAAGGTGAATGTGTCGAAGCTTTACGTCATTGTGATAGCAACTCCTGATCTTGACGGCATATTCGTGCGCTTGAAGACTCGCTGCGGATGATGTAAGGGACAAACAAGGCACTGAGCTACAACTGGCGAAGAGAACAGGCATATGACGAGGAACAAAACAGGTGGTAACCTTATCAACCTGTCACGAGCGGTAACCTTCAGAGGTTAGCCGACCACCTCGGCTCCGCACGGCTCCGCACGCCAACCCCGCACGCTCGTGGCTATGACGGCGCCCACTCCGTACGCTTGATGGTGATGTGGAGGCGGCGCCACCATATCGCACCAGAGCCACAGGATTAAGTATCGCACGCAATCACCCGTACGTCGCAGACATCCTTCCATGTCGACGACCAACATACTGACATCGACCAACTCTCTCATCCGTCGTGTACCATGCCCAGCCCAGCTAACTCTGCACGCCCATGGGCCCTGATCACAGGCGCTTCGGAGGGCCTTGGCAAAGAATTCGCGGTGCAGCTAGCCAAACGCAAGACGCACAATCTAATCCTCGCGGCCCGAAGCAAGGACAAGCTAGACTCTGTTGCTCGAGCAGTATCAGACCAGGTTCAGTGCAAAGTAATCAAGTCCGACCTCTCGGTTGCGGGAGCGGCAGAGAAGCTGGATCAGGACACAGGCGATTTGGACGTGGCCCTACTAATCAACAATGCTGGCGTGGCCTTTGGCGGTCCGTTCGAGGATATGGTATATGAGGACGTCCAGACTCTCGTCTCGATCAATGTGGTGGCAGTGACAGAGCTATTCCACATCTTCCTGCGAAGGATCAAGGAGCAGCACAAGAAGCTCAGAGAACAACAAAAGGCTTCCAAATACGCACTCTCGGGTATCGTAAACATCTCGTCCATGTCCGGCTTCATGCCGATTCCTTCGATGGCACTCTACGCAGCTTCCAAGGCTTTCGTGCTGTCGCTCACCGAGAGTGTGTACGCCGAACAGCGCAACGAGGGATGTGACCTCCGTGTCGTGGTCAGCTGCCCTGGCGTGACCAAGACTGAAATTTGGACCAAGGGCGGAGCCAGCGAGAAATCCGTCATTCTACCGCTCGGTACTAAGGAGCATGTGTGTGCCACCACCTTGGCCGCCCTGGATGCACGGGATAAGCCGGTGATCATTCCTGGCTACTTCAACAACCTGTCGGTGGCCAGCTTGCGCATCGCGCCGCGCAGCCTTGTTCGTTTCCTCAGCCGACGTCTGATGGGACAAGACCCTTCGCTGCGTGAAGCTGACGAAGTCAAAGAGGCATTTGCCAGGATGGGACGCTCTGTGCCCACGCGATCCTAGATTGAACCCTAATTCAAAGACGTGGCTACAGAACGTGTGATGTCTACAATACCCGCCTTTTCTTTTGGCTAGTAAGTTATCCCAGACGTCATTTCTCCGAGGCCGAGTTGCCCTTTCCCCTCGACCGAGTGGCGTCTGTGCACGGCTACCAAGTGGGGCGCGACAGATGTTTTGACGAGTCTCATGTTTCTCGACTGTGTGCATCCTCAGATCAGCTCAGGCCAAACATGAAAGGGCAACGAGCACAGAGTACGGCAGAATCACAGTCATGAAGTAAGGTGAGTGCCGCTCCAAGAGGCGAGCAATGCATACGATTCAACATTCCAGAGGCAGCGACAGAATCCGATGAGCAGAGTAACACAGCATAGCAAGCATTCCAGCAAGTCGGTGACCGAGGGGCAGGCCCGGAGACAAAAGTCGGGAGAGCGAGCGAGCCGTGGAGCTAGACAAGGTCGTCCTGCACTTGACTGGGTCGGAAAGGCCAGCGGAAAGCTCTTTTGACCTTTGAGGCGTTGCGGGATTGGTCTGCATCGGCTTGTAACCCGGTTTGCTCGGCACTGGTGCTGCGATCGAGGGGCAAGAATCCGCTGCTGGAGCTGAACTGGGGCAGCGAGTCCGCGCTTGCATTCGCTCCGCCCGTGGGCCACTGCATGCGGTTAAGACCACCTCCACGAAGGTCGGACTGCCATACGTCAAATGCAGACCACGACCGCCGGCCATCCTCCTCGGTGGCAATGGTAGGCTGAAAAGCTTGCTTGATAGCCTCAAAGTTGGAGGCATTCTGCAGTGACGGGTTGGCGATGCCCTGCGAAGCGTTGGGCAGCATCTCGCTTCTATCCGCTACGGAGGCGGCGTTGGCACGTCGGAAAGCGTTACGCAAGACGCTGGTGCCTAGGTCGTCATATCCATCCGAGTGGGCATTGGGCATCTGGTTGACGGGCACGCTGTTATGGTCAGCGTCGAAACGGCTCGGGGTGAATCGATTCGCAGCGAGGGCGCGCTCTTCCATGCGAGCCAAGCTTTCGACCAGTGGATCCGGAGTAGAAGCAAGATGGGCGTACATAGCGTCATGTCCTCCTATGTGGCTGTACTCCATGGACGGGTTCCACATGTTGTACGGCGAAGCGTCGATGCGGCCTTGATCTCGGTGATCTCCCTCCTGGGTATTACGTGCCATCAACTTTTCGAGCTGCAACTGATCCTGAGCAGCTTGTACGTCGTGGTGGAGCGTATCTATTTCGGTGCGAAGCTTGTCTGCTTTGTGCCTGGCCTGAGTGATGAGGGACGAGAGCTCTTCTGAGCGTTGCAGACGCTTGTCAGCGTGTGCACCCTTCTTGGTTGCCAAAGCAGCCCTTCGCTTGTGAAGCATTTCCACCTGATCTTTCCTTTGCTGAATGCTAGTCTGCTTGAGGGCGCGAGCTGCGTTGGCGGTCTTCAAACGCCTTTCAGCCTCACGTCGCGTGCTCTCAACCTGCCTTTTACTATCGTCCAACGCTTTTGTCCTCGTTTTGATGTCGGAACGGAGCCTTTCCTCTTCCTTTTTCTTTGCACGCACCTCCTCTAGATCGACTTCGAGCGCTTCACAGGTGCGGGTGGAGGCGTTTTTGACCTGAAGGAGCTGTTCCCCAAGTTCGATGATTTCGGTTTGTAACCTGGAGACCAATGCGGTGATACTGAGACAGTCTTGAGACTCAGAATCGGAGGGAGGTTCCTTGGTGGTTGTGTTGGAAAGAGGCGGTGTCGGGGATGCGATGCGAGCGGTGGGCTCGGTACCGGCTGATTGTCGGGATGTAGGGTGAAGCACACTTTCCTGGGCGCCACCACTGGAGACTTGTATAGAAGGACGTCGCGAGTCAGGTGGAGGATCGACGGAGCGCATTTCGATGATACCCCAGTCTGGATCGTCTGTCAAGTTTTCCTCGAGCTCCGGGCGGCCAGTCTTGTTCTGATGGGATTGGCTGGCAGAAGCTGAAGGAGGTAGGTCTGGAATAGCATAGCCGAGGATCCACCACTTGCCAAAAGCACCGATGAAGATGGATGTGCAATCCGTAGTGCCATCAGCCTTCGCAGACGTGCGATGATTGCGTCTGCCGCTATGTTGTGATGAGACCCTCTGTTGGTCATGAGCGGCGCGAAGGGGAGTACTTTGAGCGATGGTGACGATGGAAAGCAGGCCAAGATCCTTGCGGTGAAAAGGAGGCGTCCGTAACGAGAGTGCGACTTTGGATCCAAAGGTGAGAGCAAAAGGACCGGAAGAGTAGGGTGCGGTGGAGAGTAAAGAAGAGAAGGCATTGGAATCCGATTTGCGTGCGGCCGAAGGCTCAGTCGAGGCGGTATCTGGGCCATTTGTGCTGGTCAACTGCGACTCGGCGGCATCTTGATCCTGATTGAGGAGTCTCAGGCGCTCGCGAAAGACGAGGTCGGTGAGGAAGGGGCGGAAGGAGGCCTCGCTGGGATTGGTCCAGAAGGCAAAGAGGAGGAGGATGCCGACGAGGGTCCAAGCCCAGAGGAGCGCCTGAAGATCATCAAGTTGCAGCATGGACCGAAAGATGGAGACGGGAGTGATGGGTAGAGGATGATCTCGATGACGATGGAACAGAGAGTGGAAAGCATTGGCGGGAGTGATGTTGATATTGGTGGTAGCGGCTGATACAGCGACATGTTGGTGGCGATCGAGGAGGAAGCCAAAGCCTCCACGGATCGCGGCACTCACGCCCATACCAGGAGAGTGATGGTTTATTTGCTGGGCTGCTCAAGCGCAAAGCAGAAGCAATGAAAGAGGGCGGTGGTGGTTAGACAAGGAGCTGTTACAGGTCCGAGTGCTGCTGGCAGAGATACACAGCCACCGAGACCTGTTTGCTGCGATGATCAGCAGCGGCGCAAATGTGCGGAGCTGCTCCGAGGATGAGTGAGCGAGTGACGGGAGTGAAAGATGTGAGTCAAGAAGCAACGGCAAAAAAGCAGCAAGGACAATCCGATCTTGTCGAGCCGACCAACGGTTTCCGGTTCCAGTTTCAGTCACAGTCACAGGCTCCGTCTCTTTCGGTATGGCCGAGCCGTCAAAAAATTGGCCAGCAATCCAGCAAGGAGAGGGAAAAATTTCAAGGCTCAGTCAAGGCTAAGACGGAGAGAAAAAGCGCGAAGAAGAATGCATTCTAACTTTAACGACAGGACATCGCAGCCAGAGTCCGGTCTGACTCCTGTACAAAAACACTCACGGCATCTAGTCCGTGCTTCCATTGAGAGCAGTCGTGGACAGTCCCGTCTTGTTCAGTGTGCACCTCACAAACAAGCTGGAGGAACAGATGCAGTTGGTTGCATATCCGCCGCCAGCAAGGCAGCAATTTTCGATCCGCTCGCCGATCCACGGCTCGCGTTTTTCGATGTCCAAAAGTGTCACATCGCTCTAGTATGACATCCTTGCGCGAATAAAAGCGGTGAACGCAGCTGCGCAAAATTTCGAAATCGGGACCAATCGCGATTATTTACCGCGCGTGACGGGATGGTGAGTGAGCGTGTCGCTCCGCGCTTTCGAAAGCTGAGCAAGAAGAGACCGAGCCTCGAGAAGAGGGAGAAAGGCAAAATCCAACTTGGGCTCGACGGGTATTTGAAGACGACGCGTTTGGCTCAACGCCCCTTCCCTCCTAATTTGTCGCTTCTTCTCAAAATTCCCTTTTAAGGAGACACGTCGGCAAGCGTTGAGCTCGACTTCTTCTTTCGCTTCCGCACGCACGAACCGTCAATAATCCATCCACTTGGTCGCCATCATCATCACCGCCGCTTCCCTCAAAATTCATCCACACCCGTCCACTGCGCATCCATCCATCCACCTTCCTATCTCACGTGTCTCAATCACCCGCACAGCTTTGATTTCGTCATCACCAGCTGTCCCGCTATCTCCACGTCGCAGATCCACCCGTCTGTGAACACATCCATCATTTGTCCTATCCTCCTCCGCACAGTTGTGGCCAAGTACCGCAGCAGCATTCGCTACTAATTCTCGGTCGTCGCCTCGCCCCCGCCCGTTAGTCCATCCACGTTCTCCACTCGTCATGTCGGACGTCTACTTCGCCAGCGCACCGGTCAACGGTCACGACGCTGGGACACATTCCTCTGATGCAGCCGCTCCTCCTGCTCCGAAACTAGAGGCCACCTACGATTCCGCCTCGAGCTTCCAGTCAACGACGCCACTCAAGCCCGAATCGAGCAGTGCACCTCTCGTGCCACCCACCGCAGAACCCATCTCCAGCGTGGGCATTCAGCCAGACACCCACGTCTCGGAAGCACAGGCGCATTCCCAGCAGGCTTCCTTCAACGCCCCGTCCGCTCCGCAGCACAACGAGCCTGCACTTGTCCCATCCAAACCGTACGACGGCCCCTTGGAATTGACCGCAGCTCAGCTCAAGTTTGCACAAAGCACGCTCAAATCGCTCAAAAGCCGACGCGAGGCCATTGCTTTCCTCGCTCCCGTCGACCCTGTCGCCCTTGGCATCCCTCAGTACCCACAGATCATTACCAACCCTATGGATTTTGGCACCATCGATGTCAAGCTCGCTCTCACCGCGCTCGTTCTCAAGCCCAACTCCAAGCCCGGAGACAAGGCAAAATCAGCGACTCAATGGGGCCTCGATCCTTCAAAGGACTTTTACCGTCGTCTGGACGAGTTCGAAAACGACGTGCGCCTCGTCTTTTACAACTGTGCCACCTTCAATGGGCCTGACAGCCCTTACACTCAAAACGCCCGTGTCCTCGAGGCTGCCTTTAACAAGTACATGAAGGATGTTCCGGCAGCCACACTTCCCGCTGCTCAGGCCTCCGAGTCCCCTGCTGCACGTGCGCGTCGTCCATCCAACCCGGTGCCCACCATCCGACGCTCCTCCTCCGACGTAGGCGGCCGACCAAAGAGGGAGATCCACCCGCCTCCGCCCAAGGATCTTCCTTGGGCCAACGAACCTCAAAGCGCTTCTTCCTCCGAGATGCGCAAAGCTGCACGCCGCAAGGCCGCCAAGAAGGGCGGTCTCTCGGCACGCGAACAAGCCCATTACGCAAAAGTGGCGCAGGACGAACTACGTTTCTGCACCCGCATCATCGATGACCTGCTCAAGCCAACTCACTACAACGTAGCTTGGGTGTTCTACGACCAGCCTACCATGGATTTCGACTGGGCGCCTGCGTACTTCCAGATGATCAAGAAGCCAATCGCTCTGCGCGACGTCCAGAAGAACATCCGTTCGGGCGCGTACGCCGACGCCGACGAGTTCAACGCAGACATGCAGCTCCTCTTCCAGAACTGCTTCACCTTCAACCCACCAGGTTCGGACGTGTACGCAATGGGAGAGCAGCTCAAAAGCGTGTACGAGGAGAAGATGGCGCGCAAACCCACCCCGGCTCCTTTGCCGGACTACGAGGAGAGCGATGTCGAGGATGATGAGGATGCAGATGAGGACGAGGACGACGTAGATCCTGCGTTCTTGGCAACGCTGCAAGACCAAATCTCGCAGCTTTCGTCTACGCTTGCTATGCTCGAGGGTGCCAAGAACCAGAATGCAGGCCTGATCGCCAACACCAAGGCAATGCTGGCATCGCTGCAGGAGAGCTACGCCAGCTCGGGAGGATCCAAGAAGAGCAAGAGCAAAGGCGCTGGCTCCAAGCGAAAGGCATCCGAGAGCGGAGGGGCCAACAAGAAGAAGAGCAAGGCCAAGGCGGCGGGCAGCCCTTCGGCGGCGGCGGCTGCCGACTATGTTCCGGCCAAGAAGGCCAAGACGGCGGCTGTCAAGAAGAAACCCACACCTAGCACCAAGAAGACGAGTTCGAGCCGCCGAGACGACAACAGCGATGAGGACATCCGTACGGTGACGTACGAGCAGAAGGAGGAGCTGGCGGCCAAGATCACGGAGCTGTCCGAGGAGCGTCTGGACGGTGCGATCCGCATCATCAACGAGGACAAGCCGCCCAACCAGAACGACGAAGAGGAGATTGAGCTCGACATTGACGAGTTGTCCCCGAGGACGCTGTACAAGCTGTACAAGTACGTGGTGCGACCCAAGAAGCCGGCGCCGATGGCCAACAAGAACAGCAAGTCGGCGCCACTAGACGGACGAAAGCGCGGTACGGGAGGTATCAAGAAGAAGAACCTGGACGAAGGCGAGGAGGCCGAGAGAATCGCACGTCTGCAGCAGCAGCTGGAGCAGTTTGGCAATCCGGACGCGGTGGGTGCAGGCGGAGCGGTGGGAGGACACGACGATCTGGTGCACTCGGAGAGCTCGTCGGACGAGAGCGGATCCGACTCGGATTCCGACTGAAGCATGGCGACATGCTGACGTTGCCAGGCCCAGGTACGAGGATACGGGACCAGTCATTGATTGATGGTTGTCGGTGCGAGCTTGGACCGCTCGGTCGACTCGAGCGTCGAGAGACACGCAGGAGAGGCGAGCGTGCATTTTGTACTAGCGCCTGCGCAATTGTAACACCAAATTTATACACACACGATCACCATCGAGAGCGTCTCTACCCATATTGAAGGCCAGGTCCCTGTTTTGGCTGTAAGCCTTTGGATGCGGCACGAAGACGAGGAGGAGTCTGTCCAGAAGTCTAACACGCAAGACAGAAGGGCGGGGCTCGTCGAGGTGGACCAGCAGCGCCGTGTCGATCAGGTGCAGAGCGGGGCGAAACAAATGTGCAGGCAGGCAGGCAGGCAGGCAGCCAGTCAGTGGGGGAGGAGAAAGCGAAACCTCGTCAAAGGCTCGCTTAGCGAAAATCACTTACACAGACGCAACGCTGCTTGGGAATTTCCGCTCTTGAGAGAATCGGCATCGTGCGAAGGCGTCTCAAATCAACTGAGAAAGGAAAGAAAAAAAAAACAGCCCCGCTCTCCCAATGCAGCCAGCCACTGACTGCTTAGCTTGAGAGTCTCCTTGCAATGGCCGAAAGTATGCTCTCTCAGCCGACTCTTGTTCAGAGTCCGCTCCTGCGTGAAAGGTGGTGAGCAGAAACCTTGTCGGTTGCCATCACGCTGGACTGACCGGCATGGCACCCATCCACCTTGTCGACGCTTGGCTGCATTCGAGTGCTCGTTGAGATCGAAGTACCCCACGCCTCAATCAACATTTGGAGCATGGGTCCGAGCATTTATAGGTTGCTACACGGCCAGAATCCGAGCGTAGAAGCGTTGACGACCAGACGGTGGCTGGCGGTGTCTGAGGCGGACCAGTCCTGGACAAAAAGAAAGAGAGAACCTCAGACTCACACTGTTCTAAATAAACAATAAGGCAGCAGCACAAGAGCAGAGGGAGAGCAAGCGAGGCAAACGCGGATGGATGGCTGAAAAAATCGGGGGATTTTCCCCGCATGTAAAGCGTTGCTGCTTTTCCATGCCGGTTTGCCAGTGTGCCTCGACGACGAAATTGAGCCTTTTTGCCTCTCGAGCTCTCGTGCCTCCTCTACGCGGCACAAGATGTCACTTTCTGCTGCTGCTGCCGCTGCTACTGCCGTCGTTTGACCAGCCCCTTGATGCGATTCTTCGATCTTGCTTGATGACCACCACGATCCCTGACCCCGCCTCCATTCTTTGTTCGTCTCCGTCTCCTTAACCTAGTCTCGCCGCCGTTTCCGCGTCTTTCGCCTCAATCGAGCTTGGGACCTGCTTGTTCGACAGCAAGGTGGCCGCTCGAATCTCTTTGGTGGCTCCTTCCGACTCTCGTTCGACACACTGAATAGCTCACTTCGACATGGCTCCTGGATTCATCGACTATAGCAAGCGCCGTCGTGCGCCTGGTGCTGCATCAGAAACCAGCGCAGACGCCGAATCGGTCAGGAACGCAGAGAATCCATTCGAGGAGCAAGATACTCGTCCACAACAAGGCCACGAGTCCAACTCGGAGGCCAATGACGCTTACGAGCATGCTTCCGATGACTTCGATGGTCGTCAGGTAGAGCCTTCCCGTCCTCCTCGTGTCGAGATCATGAGGGACCCTGGCGCGCGCGCCGACTACCCGCATCGTGATGAACGACCCTTCTTCGATCCCACCTTCCCCAATTACCAGGCGGAGGCTCCTCTCGAGATGCCCTTCTTCGACCACGTCGTTGCCGACTACGGTCACTACGGAACATTCCAACGACTACGACTCAACTTTCGTCAGGCCATCTCCTTCCTCGTCAGCACCTCCGCTCTAGGCACTGTCCTCTTCGCCGCCTACTTTGCCTACTTCAACCCATTCAAAAAAGCACTGCCCAAAGCAAAGACCGACCGCGAATACGAACGCAGGATCACCGGCGAGCGCGGGTCCGGAAGGCCCGCCTACTACGCCGAGTTCTGGGGTTACCAGTGCGACGAGCATGACATCGTCACCGAGGGTGGCTGGGTCCTCAAAGCACACCGTATCTCTGACCCTCGTCGCGCTGGCGGCGTCGGCTACCCCGTCCTTCTTCAGCACGGTATTCTCTGCAACTCGTCTCATTTCGTTGTCAACGAGGAGCGCTCCATGGCCTTCTGGCTTGTCGATCAAGGCTTTGACGTATGGATCACCAACATCCGCTCCAACTTCAAGGCCGGCCACACCGAGTACTCTCGATCCGACCCTCGCTTCTGGGCTTGGGGTCTCAAGGAACTCGCCTTTGATCTGCGCGATTGCGTCGACTACATCACTGCCGCCACTGGCTATCCCCAGCTCGCCTTTGTCGGTCACTCGCAGGGTTCCGGCTCCATGTACCTCGCTCTCAGTCCAGGTATCTGTCCCGAGATCGGCAACAAGCTCAGCTGCTTCATCGCTCTCGGTCCTTCCGTCTACGCCGGTTCCGTCCTGCGAAGGTTCCCCTTCTCGCTGCTTCGTCAGTTCCGCTCCCGAAAGTGGTGGGGTCTCGTCTTTGGTGTGCGAGAATTTATGCCCGCCATCGGCATCGCCCAGGCCTTCCTCCCCGCTTATTGGTTCGGTCACATCGCCTACGTCATCTTTGCCTTCCTCTTTGGCTTCCACGACCACAACTGGCTCTCGCGACACAAGCCCAAGATCTTCCGAACCGTGCCCGTCCCCACTTCGTCCGAGCTTCTCTACTGGTACATGTCCGGTTTCTCGCATCGAGGTTGCATCTTTGACCCACGCATCACCGAGCCTTGGTTCCCCAGGACCTTCCCTCCTCACTCGATCTTTTACGGAGACGTTGACTTTCTCGTGCTCGGCAAGCCGCTCGTGCAACGCATCCAGCGTTACGAGACCAATGTCGAGATGATCCACACGGTCGAGCTGCAAAACTACGAGCATCTCGACATGATTTTTGGTGTCGACGCCTTCCGAACCGTTTTCCCCGGCATCAAGGACACCATCATGCAGACCATCGACCCCGAGGACATTGCCCCCGAGATGTCTGAGCGAGGCCGTAGCTAATAGGCCTGGTTCCAAGCTGCTCATTCTCACCTGCCTACCACGATCCCAATGCTACTGTCCTTTCTCGTATATCTCGCGTTCCTTCCTTTTTTTTTTACCTTTGTAATTCTGTCGTCTTCTCTCGCTATTCCGAGCGACGACATCTGTCTTCACGTTTGGACTTTGTCGATCATAGGTGCTCGAAAACCTGCTTTTGTCTTGCGCGCTTTCAGCTCCTCGTGACATCCGATTCTTGGCGCTGTCTCAGTGTTGTCTCCCGGCATGGTAAGCCTGCTGTTGTCGAAGGGCGATCCTCTCTGCCATTGGAATCCAGAATCTGATTCAGTCCACACGAGGGTATCACGATGAGGTCTGACCGATGTATGCATTCCGACCCGTGATGGTAACAATCTAACGTTAAGCGTAGAACTCCGCATCTCCAACCTTGTAACTCGTGCTGTTGGGCAAGATGGAGACGGGCACGGCACACTCGACGGTTTCGAGCTTTGTCTCTGCCGCACAACCCAGCTGAGCGAGGGCCTTTGCAAGTGCTGAGCCAGGCACAGCTGATGCGCCTGCCAAGCTGTCCAATGCTCGCACGCTGACGTGATAGCGTGAGAAGCCGTCGGACGAAGCAGGCAAGAGATGCGGTGGGGGCAGCAGCTTATCCCATCCCTTGATCTCGTCTTTCTTCTCGATCTCAGCCTTGACGGCCGAGACAGTGAGGAACGAGAGACGCACCAGCCAATTGAGCTTGACGCCAGAGGTAACAAACTCGGGCGAGGCGCCACTAGGGATACACAAATTAAAACTAGCCCTCCCCTTATCAAGCACACTCTCGTGATGTTCAGCATGAACAATCTTCGTAGCCCGCTGCAACCGCCCAGGAGGCAGCGTAGCAATGCTCGGCTGCACTTCCTCAAACGTCTCGAGCGTAGCACTCATACGTGCGATGCGTGCCAGCGATTGGTGATTGTTGATGTTGATGACGCCCGTAATGGTCTCGCCGAGCCTGTAGCGCGAACGGACGAGCGTGAGTACCGCAGCGACTTTGCCGTCCTTGGAAATGTCGTAGGTGACTTTGCTGGATGTACGAGCGAGCGCCTCGATAGCTGCTCTGCAGGTGCTGTTACCGGTCTGAGCGGTTGCTGATGAGGTCGACACAGCAATCTCAGGGACAAGAGGGACGCGTGATCCATCGTTAGACGCCTGACTGACGAGAAGCTGCTTGGTGTAGTCCTGCAAGTCTTTCCTGCCAATTTGCGGGACTTTTTTGGATGATGCCCTGGCTCTGGAACGTTCGCTCTGCACGTTTGTTCTCGACGATGCACTGACGAGAGGCTTTTCGTCCTGACCCAGAGGCGTAACAGAAGCCTCTTCCTTTGTGAAAATAACCGGGTTCATGAGATCGAAGAAGGGCCGGAAACCTGATGCACCTACATGATTGTAGATGCGAATGGGGATCTGGATGAGTCGACTGGTCTGCGCCCTTGTCGCAGTAGCATAGATGTCGGATCGATTGGTGCCCAACGTCAAAACATACTTGAGACGGATGGCTTTGCCCTGATAAGATGGTGGCAGGTCCACGGGAAGACGAAGCTTGAATTGAAACGTCTTGTGTTCGCCTGGAGGAAGGATCAAGTCAACGGCGACGATGCTGGGTGGAGTTGAGAATGTAGGCACGCTTCGACTCTGCAGGGTTCGCTCCTGCGCATCTTGCAACGTGGACCCGGTGCGACGATGTTGCTGCTGCGAGCGTCCGGCGAAGGGGCTGCGTAGATAGCTGCTCCACCCTGAGGGGCTTGGTTGCGATTCCGATGTGTGGCCGAGATCACCACCGCCAAGTGTGCGGGGTGTACCTGGCATCGAATGCGGGGAAGCATTGGCTCCAGTGAGGTCACCATAGGCGAGCCTTCTTTTCAGGTTTTCAAAGTCACTTGGCTTGATGAGGCTTTCGTCGATCTCGATGGTGCCTGCAATTTGTGCAAAGGACCACAAGATCTTTTCGCTTCCTGGAGCCAGAGCCTCGGGGGGAGGGTAGATGGGACTGTGGAGCGGGCTTTTGGAGTTGGAGGGTCGACGCTTTGATTGTGACCAATCCGTCATGGATTCGCGAAAGACGCTTTCCATGGTGTCGTTGCGGCCCATAGCATAGAAGCTAGAGGCGGCGTTCTGCTCGTTGTGCGCACCTAGCCAAGAGTTGGGTGTGTTTGAAGGAGATGGTGAGACAGCAGATGGCGAATCGAGCTCGAATGCTTCTGTGAGATCCTCGGCCTGGACCTGCGCGACAGACTTTTTGCGTGAATGAGAATGGTTGGGTGAGATTGCTGTGGAGGGCGACCTCTTTGTGGCCAAGCCGGGCAGAGAAGAGACTCTAGAGGGTGGGTTAGGCGAGAATGCATCTGATTCGGCGCGCAAGGATGTAGCCGATGTTTTTGTGGGAGTCGACTGGGGAAGCGTGGGATGACCCAGACCGAGCTCGTTCCTAGTGCGCTGTGAGGGGAAGGATGAAGACTGTGTAGAGCGGTGCGACGAAGCTTTGCTGTTACCGAGAGTCGAGGATACGGACCAAGGGTGGATGAAGGGTGAGCCAGAGGAGGTGGGTGCACTCTTGCCAATCAGGTTTCTACGATCTGGCAGAACATCGCCGTTGAGATGGCGTAGCAGTTTTTTCGTTCGCGCAGAGCCAGACAAGCCTGTTGCCGCAGGATCTTGATCTCGTCCTAGCGCTCTCAGATCGACGCTACGAGATTTCGAGTGGGTGGGTATCGACGAGACAACGCGGCGAGCGGCCGACTTTTCATCAAAGGAGGGTCTATTTTGCAAATCCTGATGCGCTGGTGCTGAGGACGATGGGAACTCGCCCTGAAGCAGTGGCTGTGTATGTGCAACGCGTGGATTGGTGTTCGTAAAGGTGATTTGGCAGACGAAGTCTTCGCCAGCAAAAAAGGACGACTGCAAAGGTCGAATCGATACCTTGAGAGAAGAGCGATGCTGCGTCGCCGTATCGGACATCTTGATGTTGCTGTCTTGGATGGTGGTGGTGACAGCACGGGGTATATAGGAGGAAGATGACAGTGGTTAGGATGATGGAAGATGAGAAAGCAATCGAAAGCGGATTTCAGGGTCCGTTTGGGAAACGCACAGGGCACCGCCAAAAAATGAGGAGTGTCGAATCGTCAGTCACAACATTTTGCAAAATTGCGCGGCTGTGACAGGCAAACAACGCGCCCGAATGACTAATTTTGACATTACTTTTTCTCCACTTTCTTGCTCGTAGCTGTCTCACACAGACTGACAAAGTGACCCTGTTGGCCAAAAATGCGCTTTGGTACAGTACGCAGTCAGTCACATTCGACTAACTCACGACTGAGCATCTGCTTGTCAAGTGCCAGTCCTTCCTCTTACTGGCCACCTCCATCTCCTCGTCCTCGTCCTCATCCTCCATCTCGCTCGGCTTCCATATCTACTCCCGGACGGAAAGCTGAGTTCGTCCCCACTTTGGAGGCACGCAGCGATCGCACAAACAACCCACATCCTCTTCATAATGCCGCCAAAAAAGCCTTCCACACCCTTGCCAAAGGGTCAAGCGTCCCTATCCAACTTTTTTGGAGCAGGCAAGGGCGCTGGATCCAGCCCGGCTTCCTCTCAAGAGGCGCGCAACAACACCGCCTCGCGTACCACATCAACAGCTTCGCCATTAAGAAACTCCTCTGCAGCAACCAGCAGCACCTCTTCAAAGTACTTTGCCTCCAAAACGGACACCGCTTCCTCGACTCGACGCTCTGCAACAGCCACCAAAGCCGACCCAATGATCATTGACGACTCAGACGACGATTTTCAGGACAAGAAGCCTGCTTCCAAGCCAAACGCTAAGTCCCACGGCGGAGGCTCGGTGAAAGCAAGCCCAAGAAAGTCCGCAACCAAGCGCAAAGCACGCGCAGATTCTTCCAACGAAGACGACGACGACGAGTACGATGACGACGGAGATGAATTTGTTCCTCCTCCCAAGAAACCTGCGACAACTTCGTCGAGAGCCAAATTCAATGCTACCACCCAACCTCCTCATCGCTCCGCGCCCAATGGGAAGCCCATCAAAATCGACGATTCCGACGACGACGACTTAGAAGAGGCCCCGCCCAAAGAGCCAGCGACCAATGGCAGCAAGAAGGCGCCTCCTGCCAAAGCATCTCCGGCCAAGAAGGTGGATGACGACTTCGAGCCCGCACCAGCCGCGGCCCCGGCAGCGGACAAGAAACCTAATTGGAGGGAGATGGCCGCTCGTCGTGCCGCCGGTCCATCCAACCCCGGCTCCAAAGACATTCCTCAGGGCCAGCCCAACTGTCTCGCTGGTCTCACTCTAGTCTTTACGGGAGAACTTACGTCCATCAGTCGTGACGAGGCCACCGATCTTGCCAAGCGATACGGCGCGCGAATCACAGGTGCACCATCCTCAAAGACGTCGTATGTCATCGTCGGAGAAGGCGCCGGTCCCAAGAAGCTCGAGTCGATCAAGAAGAACAAAATTGAGACCCTGGACGAAGACGGCTTCCTCGAGCTCATCCGCACCCGCGGCGCAGGCGAGCTCGACGAGAAGGCGAAACAGAAAATCAAGGCCGAAGAGGAAAAGATCAAGGAAGTAGCCAGGAGCATGGGTCCACCCAAGGATGCCAACGTCAACCCAGCCGATCTTTCCAACATGCTCTGGACCACCAAATACGCCCCCACCCAGATGAAGGACCTCGTCGGCAACAAAGCTGCTGTCGAAAAGCTGGCTGGATGGCTCAAAGCCTGGCCCGCCTCGTACCGAAGCAACTTTAAGAAACCCGGTCCCACCGGCATGAACGTTTTTCGTGCTGTGCTCATTTCAGGTCCGCCCGGTATCGGCAAGACCACCTCAGCGCATCTCGTCGCCAAGATGGAAGGCTACTCGCCCCTTGAGTTCAACGCCAGTGACACGCGAAGCAAAAAGCTCATCGAGGGCATGCTCCAAGACACCATCAACAACAAGTCGCTCGACAGCTGGTACACCAACACTGTCAAACAACAGTCTTCATCTACCGACCTTGCGCGCATCCACGAGCGCACCGTCTTGATCATGGACGAGGTCGACGGCATGTCCGGTGGTGACAGGGGCGGCGTCGGCGCCATCAATGCGCTCATCAAAAAGACAAAGGTGCCGATCATCTGCATCTGCAACGATCGACGCAATCAGAAGATGCGTCCCTTTGAACATACCACCTACAACCTCTCGTTCCGCAAACCCGATGCCAACCAGGTCAAGTCGAGAATGCTTTCCATCGCATTCAAGGAGAAGCTCAAGATTCCCGGCGAGGTCATGGCCCAACTGATCGAAGCTGCACAGAGCGATATTCGCTCCGTCATCAACATGCTCAGTACCTGGAAGCTGTCCAAGAATAGTATGGACTTTGACGAGTCCAAGTCCGTGGGTGCTGAAAACGCCAAGTTGGGCCTGCATACTCCCTTTTCGCTGTACAGCGATCTGTCGGCACCGGGGATGTTTAACGCCAACTCGAAAAAGACGCTGAACGACAAAGCCGACCTGTACTTTCAAGATCACAGCTTTGTCCCGCTCATGGTTGCTGAGAACTACGCCAAAGCCAAGCCCGTGTTGGCAGCGAGGGAGACGGGTGCCCGCCAGCAGGTCAAGCATCTCGAGCTGCTCAGAAAGGCTTCGGAGAGCATTTCCGACGGAGACCTGGTGGACAGGATGATTCACGGTGGCGAGCAGCATTGGTCGTTGATGCCGCTTCACGCCATCGCTTCGTCGGTGCGCCCCTGTTCGTATATCTACGGTGGCACCGAAGGCGGGTTCCCCAGCTTCCCTGCTTGGTTGGGGCAGAACTCGAAGCAGCAGCGTCTCACGCGTGCCGTGGTGGATCTGCAGGCCAAGATGCGACTCGTGTGTTCCGGGTCGAGGCACGATCTTCGACAGCACTACTTGCCGAGCATGTGGTCGATGCTTATTCAGCCGATGGTCGAGAACGGAGCCGAGGGAGTGGATGAGGTGATCCAGCTTATGGACGAGTATTATCTGGGCATCGAGGACAGGGAAGCGATCTTGGAGTTGGGATTGGAGCCCAACAATGCCGATGCGATTATGAAGAAGGTGCCCAGTGCGGTGAAGGCCGGATTCACGCGGAAGTACAATGCGTCCAAGCATCCGATTGCGTTCAACAAGGCTACGGATCTGAGTGGGGTGAAGACGAAGATTGCCAAGAGCGAGGTGCCGGATTTGGAGGATGTGGTGGAGGATGAGGAGGAGCCCGCGGTGGCGGAGGATGAGGAGGAGAAGGACGAGGAGAAGGACGATCTGAGTAAGGACAAGCTGGTTAAGAGGCCCAAGGCTGGCGGAGCGACGGGAGGGAAGGGAAAGGGAAAGGGAAAGGGAAAGGGGAAAGGGAAGAAGTGAGCAGGAAAACAAAATGTCTCTCTCCTTTTTTGGTTCACACTCCAGTCAAAATTTCCTGCCACATCTCTTCAGCCGTGTTCCGCCTTTACCCATAGGCTTGATGAGAGAACGAACAGTGATGAAAGAACATTGCAAAGACGATGATGAAAAAAGAAAAGCAAGACAAGAGCAGAAATGAGCAACAGCAAGACGCGGAACTGTGAGAGAGAGAGAGAGAGAGAGAGAGAGAGAGAGAGAGAGAGAGAGAGAGAGAGAGAGAGAGAGAGAGAAACTTGTGGATGCATGAGAAACGGATAACCGATGTGAGCTGCGAAAATGAGATGCGAGCGGTGCGATGGAAAGGTGAGGGAGTACTATGCAACGAGAACAGGGGGGTGATCGAGGCAGACGGAGCAGATATAGAAAGAGCAAAAGTAGAAGCTAAGAACAAGAGCAAACAAAAGTCCCAGAAAGCAGTCGGTGGTATGTCGAGCGTTCCCCCAAAGAAGTGTACTCCGCCTTACTCCGTCGTACTCCGTCGAGCACGATTCACTCATCCCCCACGCGCCTCAACACAAACCCCACCCGCAACCGCCTCGCCGTTTCGGCCACTGCACACCGTCCAAACGCCACCAGATGCGGAATGGCCGACAGACTGTCCAACGGCCAAGCAAACTGTGCGCAACTATCCTCGCTACTCGGATCGACACTCTTGGCACCGGCATCCGTGTTGGCCACTGTCGACGCCAAGGCATTCTGGAGCAGGTCCGGATGGGTCGCCGAAAGGTTGCTGATGGAGAGCAACGTCTTGGCCTGCGCAGCTAGCCGATCGGAGCGCTCCAAATCCGCCACCTGTCGCCGAACCATGGTATGTACGCTCTCCATCGTCGGATTCGCATCAAGCATCCGCACCAGAAGTGCCGAATCGTGCGCATGCAGCTTGCGCAACACCGCCGCCTCCACCAACCGGCACACGCCGAGACACACATCGTTGCCCAGGTCCGAATGCGCATTGGTCGCATACCGTAACAGCCCAAACAGGCTGATCCAGTTCTTGGCCACGGTTCCGGAAGCGGAAGAGAGGTCGTCGAGCCAGAAGGCGTAGCTGAAGAGTAGTACGGCGTCCAGCTGCTCGAGTGCGGAGATTTGGGTGGGGCGGGCGGCGAGGTATGAGGGGCGGGAAGCGGAGAGGGTGGAGGCGCGGGCGTCGGCGGCGTGCTTGAGGTCGCGTGCGGCGGTACGGTAGGCGGAGGCGAGCGAGGGGAGGATGCTTGGTGTGAGCGAGCGGGGGCGCCGTGGAGCTGCTGCCGATGGGCGAGGTGGTGGTGGTGGTGGTGGAGGAGCTCGAGACTGCGGTTCCGCTTCGTCACCAGCGTCAATGGAAGCTCTCCTCCTCTTACCACCCCTCACTTCCACCAGCACAGCCTCGTGAACTTGGCGCTTAGGACTAGGAGGCGGACTCGGCAACTGCAACCACCCGCGCCCGTCCAGCTTGGGCAACGCCTTCAACAACGCCTGCCTCCTCCGGATCTCCTCCCTCCCCAAATTCCTCACCTCGCTCGTCTTCACCGCCTGACCATTCCACGTATTCACCGCCAACTGATGCACCCCTTTCCCGGAATGCCCGACACTGCTGCCATTGATCAACAGATCCGGAGGCGTGCGTAGGCTGCTCGCTGCACTGCCACTGCTGCCGCCCGCCGAGCTCGTGCTGGAGGGAGCAGGGCTCGGGTGCGAGGACGAGTAGTAGGGGGACGTGGACGGTGAGCCCGCGGTGTTGTTGTGGCTCGGGTAGCTGTAGCGTGGGGAGGTGCGGAAGGTGGAGTGGGCAGCGGAAGAGGAGGCGGAGGCGGAGGCGGAGGAGGAGGAAGGGTGTGGAGACCTGAGCGATCGGCTGCGGGTTGGAGGTGCAGCACGTTGTAGAGGCGGTGCGGGCAGCGGGTGTCGGAGGTTTATTGGTGGTGCGCTGAGGGAGGGTGAGCCTGTCGATGAGGACGAGGGAGCAGATAAACGACTGGTCATCTTGGCGGCGTTCGTGTGCTGGCAGTCATGGAGAGTTGACTGGTGGGATTCGCTGGCTAAGGGGAGGGATGATGGTGGTAATCTTCTAGGTTCCAACAGTGAGTGCGAATCGGATGATGAGGAGAATGGAAAGAAGCGATTGCTTTCTTCTCCGAATGGCACTTCCCGAGAGACAGCTGATCTCGGATGTGAGTTCCCTGTGTGTGTGTGTGTGTGTGTGTGTGGGTTCGGCGGAGGGAATCCGGTTGACGTTGATGCCTGTTACAGTATGATCTCACGGGGGAGAGCGCGGAGTAAGCACCGAGCTGCCCCTTTGGCGTGGAGCGTGTGGTATGTTGCCACTCCGACGGTCGGCTTCTCCGACTTGTTTGCTGGCCGAGCAAGCTGGAAAGACTCTGTGTCGATGATGGGTGGCGGAGGAGGGGGTATCAAATGGCGAGCCTCGATAACGAATGGTAGCTTGCAGAGAGAAGAAGCCGACCGTCAACGCGTGGTGGCTAGTGAAGCAAACGCCAGGAGTCGGACGTCGTTGGCGGAGGCGGACGCGGCGGCAATGAACGATGGCGAAGGCGAAACGCAGACCGCAAAGCTGCTTTGAAGGGTTGCAATCGAGCCCGGATATACCGACGACGGAGAACCGCGATAAACGGACACTGGAGGCCAAGCTGCGAGAGGCGAATCGGAGAAAGTGCGAGCAAGGGTGGGTGGGCAATTGCGCCTTTCCCCTCCTGGACACACAGTCCCGCGCTTCGATTCCACTCTTTTTAACACCGACGCTGTGCTGCACTGTGCTGTGATGTGCCGTGCCGTGCCGTGCAGTGCAGTGCAGTGCGAACGGGAAATCGTAGAAATTGGAATTCCTTTGCCCTTTCTTTAGCGTGCCGTTACGCGGCGGCGTGTGCTCGTTCCTACATATCGTACCTCCTCCGCCTGTCTTTCTCCCTGAGCTTATCTCAGCATGCTCTCAATCGACGGTCGAAATCTTGACTGGCGATGGGAGAGGAACGAAGGGCGAGTTCCCGAGTTTGTTGTTGGAGGGGGACAAAAACAAAAGCGCCACAATCTGCGTCTGTGTGTTGGTGTGATGCGCAAATCTGAAACATTTCTCAAAGCTTGATTGTATTTCCTTGGCCCAATGGTCTCTCTCTACTATGCGTGCTTGTGTGGAGAGAGGGTCCGACGACGCACGATCCCGCACTCGCACTCAACCACCCTCTCGATGTCATTCGTTTTCAACGCAGTCGCATCCGAAGCGCTGCCGTACAATACACTCAACAGGACCAGTTGCGGGAGACTTGAAACGGGGCGGTGGTAAGGCGACAAAGCCACCAGAAGATATTTTGTGATGAAAAGAGCGTGGGACTGAACTGTGTGAACTGGACAGCGCGGTCTCGATCGACCGACGACAACGAGATCGCGGAGGAATGCCGAAACGACAGTAAAGTTGACTGCAAGCACGACAGAGAGCAGAGCCCTTGCATTCAACCGACCGTTTTTTTTTTTTTTTTTTTTCCTTACAGCCAGCACACAATCAATGGCAGCAGAAGAAGGTTCAACCTTGTTTTTCGCATCCACTGATGTCTTACGCTTCTTTGTCGTCGTTGTTTCGTTGCTGTTGCGGTCGTGAGGGGGATGAGAAGGCGGAGTGTTCGATGCTGTAAGCGAAGCAGATGCAATTCGCTTCCCATTGTGTGTGTGTGTGTGTGTGTGACCTCCTCGGAGAACTGCTGGGCCAGCATCCCACCTCCTTCCTCAACACCACAGCCTCCCTCCCCACGAAGCTGAACCCAAGTCCCATTGGTGGAGCCAACCTGGCAGAGAAGGGGCTGGTCGGGTTCGAGGCCCTGGAGAACATTGGGCGGCGGCTCGCTTCCATTCTTGGTCGGTCCCGCGTCCACGCCTTGGCATTTCTTGGACATGGACCCTGAACGCTATGCGTGCGAGAAGACGACTTCGTGTTCCCCGAAAACTCGCTTTTCCTCCGTTCTCAAAAAAAAAAAAAAAAACAAAAAAACAAAAAAAAGGCGTCCCCAAAAATAAAACCGCTCTACCATCACCATCAACCTCCTTCACCGCCTCGCATTGCCATCGCCCCCTCAACCACACACAAGCACAGACCAAAACGACACAAGAAACCCGGACATATATAGGACAAAGATTGAAAAAGACATGGAGTGAATAAATAGTAATGACAATGGCAAGTGAAATAAACCGTACAGGAGTTCGTTGACGCGGACCAGTGATGATTGTTTGAATGAGCATTGTACAGATGAGGTGGTTTGTTGTCATTGGAAGAAAGCTTTGTTTTTGAGTTGTAGATCAACCGATCAGAACACAGAGAGGCAAGAGAGGATCCGGTCCATCGCTTCGTGCGAAGATCATCGTCACTGCCTATGGAAAGCAGCAGGTGGCAAGGCCTTCAATAGGTTCCGTATCCTCCACCAGCGGCACCGGCACCGGCACCGCCATTGTTGGCATATCCCCCCGAAGCACCACGTCCTCCTCCTGCACCTCCTTGCTGCATGCCCATCGGAGGAGGAAGGGATCCATTGAAGCCGCCGTTGCCATATGCGCCGCCCTGTCCAAAGTTGGGCGGCGGCAGATTGTGACCCCCGTGTCGACCACCGGGACCTCCACGCATGTGTGGGCTGCCACCGCCGCCGGAGGGGCCTCCGTATATGTGCTGCTGGTGAGCAAGGTGGTGCGTCGCGTGCGGATGCATATGCGGAGGCGGAGGCGCCATCTGGTTCATCGGGCCGTACGCGTTCATGCCCATGTAACCTACATTGCCTCGCGCTCCCGCAGCTCCACCCATAGCCGCCATAGCATGCAGCTGCTGCTGGTGAGCAGCGTGCAGCACCGAGTAGGGCACGCCATTAGGTGGTCCAAGATCCAGATTGTCGCGCTGCAGCTTGCTCTGGATGCGCTTGCCGTACGGCGTGTTGCGAATCACCGGCAAGATGGGTCGGATGCACTCCACCAGACGCATGCGCTGCACGGGATCGGCATAGTCCAGACTCGTCTGCACCACGTAGTTGGCAAACGAATCGCGCAGCAGCTTTTCCAGGCGGGTCCGGTTGAGCAGCTCCTCGATCAGCTGCTTGCGGACACCGGGCTCGGAAACACGGATGCACTTTTCGATCACGTTGCTGCTGAACTTCTGCACCGAGAGCAGGCAGACGTTACCCACAAATTGACGCACCACCGCATCCGTAAAGCGCGGAATGCTTAGGTCCAGCACGTACTGCACCACGTAGTTGCCAAATGGATCCTGCACCAGCGTCAGCGCATTGTACGTGATCTCGGCCACCAGCTGGACGCGCTGCGCCTCCGAGGCGTGGTCGATGCAGCGCTGCAGCACACAACATCCGTGGCGGTGCGTAGCCACCTCGACGCAGTGCGCAGCCACCGCGTTGTAGATGAACTGGTTGTCCTCGGCTCCGAGTCGGTTGAGGCACTTTTGCACCACGTGGTTGCCGTTGAGATCCTTGATGAGCGTCACCACGTTCATCGAGAGTGCCACGATGATCGAGTGGATCTGACGCGGCGTCGAGAGGAAGTCGATCATCTTCTGCACTGCGCGCGTGCCATGCATGTTGAGCGAGATGGTCACCAGCTCGGGCGCCACCAGCTCGACGATGAGGTTACGCTGCTCGTCGGTGCAGTACTCGAGCATCTTTTGGCACAGGTAGTTGCCAAAGGGATCCGTCATGAGCTCGGCAAAGTGGGTAAAAGTCTCGGAGAAAATCATGTCGCGGTGAGCCGGGTTGCTCTCCTCGAGCTTCTTTTGCAGGAAGCGGCATCCGTGCTGATCCTTGCACAGCGCAAAGATGTCGCCCTGCAGATCCTCGAGCTGCGTGGTAGCGTCGAGCTCGCCCTTGCGAGCGTGCTTGGCGAGCGACGCGTGGGCAGCCGCACCGGCACCGTGGGGACCCAAGCCGCCGTGCTTGGCGTGGTCATCGGCTCCGACCATGCCCATCGAGTACTTGTCGGTGGGAAAGAGCGAGCCAGGCGCATTGGCACCGGCGGTCGGGTTGAAGGCGTCAAAGAAGCCAGACGAGGGTCGGCTGCCGCGTCGAGCATCCGCGGCGGCGGCGGCGGCGTCGAAGCTGTTGGGAGAGTAAGGACCGAAACGGCTTGGACTTTCGCTGCCTGCCGAGGCACCCGAGAAGGCGCCAAGGTTAAAGCTAGGAAAAGCAGCAGCAGCGGCTCCACCACTGGCGGCGGCGGCAGCGGCGACATTGTGGTTCTTGAGGCTGGCGGCGGCTGCAGCGGGGATGGACACGGCTGTGTTGACGAAGCGCGATCCACCGCCGGAACGACCCACATCGCCACTGAGTCCACCAAGGCCAGGCGAAGGCGAGGCGGGACCACTGGCCTGTCGAGAGGCGACTCCAGCAAAGGTGGCAGCGTTGATGGCAGGCGAAGATCGTCCGGTCTGCGAGAGACGCGGCGAGGGCGAGGGCAGAGGGAAGCCGCTCTGTTGACGGCCGGCGCTGGTGCCGAACGAGGCAGCCATGCTGGGCGTGCCCTGGCCAGGAGGGGGGGACTTGCTGGTGACGGAGCTGCGCAACGAGGATGCAGTGGTGTCGCCAGCTGCATTGCCCGCTGCATCAGCAGGGGCCGCACCACCAAACTTGGGCCATTCCGCTGCGTCGTCCTGCACGAGGACTGGGAATTGACCATCGTTGGCCTTGAGGTTGTACTTCTTGACGAAAGCAGAGTCCTCGTTGTCGAGCTCATCGTCAAAGAGAAACTGCTCGTTGAAGTTAGGGGTGAAGTTTTCGCCCTTTTCGCCCTTGGCAGCAGCGGCTTGGCTGCCAGTTTTGGCGGTGATGGACATGTCACCAACAGCCGAGGCAAGCTCGTCGGCCGAACACTGTACCTCACCAGACTGACGACGAGAAGGGGGCATGGATCGGTAGAGGTGAGAGAGTGGCTTGGCTTGGGCACCGGCATCTTTGTCGTTCCGAGCAGCGGCAGCGGCCTTGGGATCGGCCGTTACCGCTTCGTTGGGCGGTGTGGTGGGGGCGGAAGCAGCCGCAGCCGCAGCCGAAGTAGCGCTGGCGTTGTTGTTTGTGTTGCTAGGCAGTCGCTGAAGGAGGAGGTGCTGCTCTTCCTCGCGTTGCTGCTTCTCCAACAGGGCCATCTGTTGCTCAAAAGCCTTCTGATGCATTGCGCGTTGCTGTTCGTGCTCAAGCCTCTTCTTTTCGATGCGGGCCTGAATGTCAGCTTCCGAGGCATGATCCTTGTCATCTTTGGCGTCGTCCGCATCAACGGCACGCTGAACAGGCGACTGTGAGGATGATGTGACGGCGGTCTCGGTGCCAGAGGCCTGGAGTATGGACGGAGTGGACTCGGAGAGCGACAAAGAGGCCGGTTTGGACTCGGCCGCGGCGGCGGCGGCACTGGTGTCCTTGTCCGAGCTGCTTCGATCCTTGGACGACATTTCGTGTATGCGCAGAGCTTTTGCGGCAGCGCAGTGTTGAGGCGCTGAGGTGATCACAAAAGCTGTTCTACAAGGTTGCTGCAAGCCAGGACTCGAGTGTGACCGACCGATCGATGCGATGATGGGCGTCGGAGGATGAGCTGAGCTGTTGAGAAGAAATCGAGATGACAAGGAAAGATGAGCCACTTGCACCTGTCTTGGGAAAAATCGAGTTGGGGATCGAGCGTGCGTGGAAAGAAACATACCAAATAGAATGAGATGGGCGGCTTGACGATGCTTTGCAAGGGAGTGGACAAAGAAAGAGTCGTCTAATGCGGTTGATGTAGGCGGTGCTTGAGCGTAGGTGTGTTGCGAAGGGTGTTGTTACAAGAATTGTACAAAGGATGCCGGGACAAGACTGAGGATGGCAGCGCAAGGATAGCGAGGGTGGAAGTCAACGTCCAAAGTCAGCGATCGGTGTCATAGCGTGCAGAATTGACGAGTGCAGCTGAGCTGAAAGAGACTTACAATGCGAGGGTAATAATGATGATCAGATGCAGGAGTCCATGCGAAAAGGGGGATGCAATCGGAAGTAGAGCTGTTTGTAGGGGTTGCAGCTTGCCGACGGTCTGGCGCAGGAAGGTATGTCCGCCTTGTCTTGTCTTGCGTCGAGGATGATGGGGTAGTGTTACAGCGCGTGAGGGAAAACGGGATCGTGGGTTGTTCTTGTCAGAGCAACACGTCAATGCTGACGGCGATGAAGATGGCGCGAAGGGTCACGCAACGGACAAAGAGGAGCAGAGGAGCAGAGAATAAGGTCAGTGGTGTGCACGAGGAGGAACGATAAGGATGTAGATGCGATAGGATTTGGTTGTGCCCAAGGCCGCCGATGCTGCCTCCGTGTCACCACGGAGCTAGGGGCGGGCAAGGCGGGGTGGTGGCTTAGAGGGGTGGCGGCGAGGCAGACAAAGCATGGAGAGGTGCCGAGCTGCTTTACGACGACGTTCGTAGCTTGGCAGCGATCGAGAAGCCATTGCGCAAGTGCGAGGAGAGGAAAAAGGAAGCTAGGTGAGCAAGGATAGGACGATGACACTTACCCAGAAGATGAGCTCGCCAGAGGATGTCGGGAGGCTGGGTCGCTAGGAGCGGAGTTCGTTGATATACTACCCGGCCAGAATAAACGGCGCAGGCGTCAGAGATGGCGGCGAGCAAGGCCGAGGCTGGCGCTTTGCTGGAGAAGGAAAGGTCGTGATGGTGGTGATGGCGATGATGATGATGATGATGCAAAGCGAGTAGGCTTCCACAGAATCTCTCTCTCTCTCTCTTTTCTGCAATTCCCAGAAACGAGTAGGAAAGGGGAGGAAGGGAGATAAGTATCCGACAGAGCTTGCTCGAGATTGCAAGAGAGAGGGGGAGAAGGAGTTGGTGGATGCGGAGAGGAGCAGAGATGGACGAGGAGAATGGACGAGTCGGTGGAGGATTGGCAATCGAGCAACCGAGAGAGCCATTTCCAAACTCACTCACTTGACAGGCACACAGACCCGAACAGAGACACAGGCACACACACGCGCTCATCACACACTCACACAGGCACCGACACGTTTTCGAATCCAAAAGGAGAAAAAGTTGTTGCTGCGTGCACTTTCTATAGTCACCACTTGCACGGAAAAACCCACCGAATAACAACAGCGTATCACTACTGCTTTTGCTTTTTCTTCTCGCCGTCCGCCCCTGAATAGTACACTCAAAACCAAGCACCGATCCCAAGATCAGAGTCACAGTCACACAAGCCCACCTCCTTCTGCAATGCTTCGTCAGACTTTAAAGATGCAGGTCGCTCATAGAAGAGGACAAGGTCAAGTCGAGGATGAGCATTTGCAAGTGCTCGGCGAAATTGGCGAGTTAGAGTGCGTGTTAGCTTGCATGGGGGGCGCTTTTGTTTGCCTTGGCCCCACCCCTGATTTTTTTCGCTTCAAAGCAACACGGCATCGGTGAATTGGATCGAGAGCGAGTCATGCTCTCTCAAAGGCGGTCCAGCAGTCGACTCGAGTTCTGTGCGATGCAATCGGAGCCAAGTGGCACAAACAAATTCGCCGCACGGAAGCCTACACGCAGTCCCACACCTTTTTTTTCCTTTTTCTTCTCGCTCGTGTCTTGCCTGTGATCAAGACCAACACTTGGCCGCATAGATCGGGATCAAGATCGACACTGCATGACCAAACGACTGCCGATGGATAGAGGAGCGTCGGCAAAATGAACAAGAAAATCGCACATTTAGAAAAATATCCTTGCGCCGCAGATCGGTTTCCAATCGGGTAGCACGGGATCTCGATCCACACTCAACAAGATGCCCATGTCTCTTCTTTCTCATGCGAGGACCATCCTTGCGGTCTCCGAAGCACATACGATCTTGCGACGGGTACAAGGTCGATATTCGAATACAAAACGAGGCCAGAGCAAAAAGGCTGACTCAGTGCTTCTACTTTGAAACTTCGTCGTCAAACTGCTTGTATCGTGTAGGGAAACCGAGGATCCAGCCACCGATGATGCGACCAAATACAATGTTGACGGCTCTCCCGATGGGCCACAGCAGGCCAAGGGCACGGAAGAGACCAGAGAAGGGAAGAGGTGGTACGAGAATCACATCGGCATCGTCGAGGAAGCGCAGCATCTGGAACGGGTTGGGACCCTTTCCTGCCATGGTTCGCGAGCTGAGGTAGCCGTAGAAGTTGTGAACAAAGTCCTCGTCGAAGCTGCATCCAGAGATAGAGGTAAGGCAAAAGGGGTCAGTATCCGTGGGCGTAATCGAACCAGTAATACTGGGCAGCAATACACTTACCCAGGGTTGGGACCGCCACGGACGGTGATGTGAACACGCAGATCCTTGCCGCTCTCCGGATCGCACCAGAACGTGTGTGGTCGGTAGGGCGGGATGTTGACCTTCTGTCCCGCCTGCAGCTTGCCCTCTTTGCCATCGATGAGGTAGCACAGCGTTCCCTCCTTGACGTCGAAGGTCTCGGTCTGGTAGAGGTGAATGTGGTAAGGCGGCGTAGCGGTGCTGCTTCTGCCTACACCCGAGTGCGGGTCTTTGGCACGGAAAATTTGCCCTGATGTGAACGAGTCCTTGTCCGCCGAAACAAAGTAGGTCTGGAGCGCTCCATCGAAAAAGTGCCACACACCGTCATCGGTGACTTTGGGTCGGACGACTGCCATGGTGATGATGAAGAAGCGACTAACGATGGATTCTCTGGGTATTCGACCGAATGAATAGTATGCTCTGATTGCCGCAGTTGCGTTCGAGCGTTGTGCGATGCTTTATGGGGAGCCTAGGCGGTTAGACGATGGTCGAAAGGAGAGGAAACAATTGATGCTTGATTGAATCGATCGAGCGTGAGTCTAATAAAGGGTCTTCGATGCCTTTCCTGCTCTCCAAGCGCCTTGCTCGATTCCCGCGTTGCTTTGGAAGATCCGACACTCCGCGGCTTTTTGCAGGACGAAGCAGAGCAGTTGAAGCGGCCTTGGCCCGTGGCAAAACCCAGTTTCAGCGCTCTGCTGCCGCTCGTCCCTTTTTTATGTTTATGTTTATTTTTTTGTTTATTTGATAGCAAAAAATCAGCGGCCTTTCCTTGTCACACTCTGCCGCATGAAACCGTATGCTTCTCTGCCAAGCTGTCGTGACTTTGGTGAGCCTAAAGCCAGAGAAAGCTGTCGATAAGCCGCGATCACTTTTGTCCGAAGACATACGGAGCAGGGATTGCTGCGGCCACCGTTTTCCCTGCACGCGCCAACTCCGTTCGGAATTGAGCGTCCTTGCGTGACCGCTGTGCCTCCAGGTGAGAAGACAGGGTGGGCAGCGAACATGCCTCTAAATCCACAAGACGGAGTTGTAAGAACGATAAGCAACGCCGGGAAAAAGTGCGAGCCGGCAGAGTTGGACGCCCGGCGAGATATGAAGAAGGCGTCGGGTCAACAAAATAGAGAGAGAAAAAGCCGCGGGCCGGATCCTGTCCACGCGTTTCTAGTTTTGGTGGCTGCCACTGCAAATGCCACTGCTGCCGTGATCATCCAGAACCTCATCGTCCCCCACCCCACCAGTCTGCATTGTCTCGTCTCACTTTTACCCGTGCCGCTTATCTTCTGAAAACGATTGGCTACGCTGCTCTCACCCCGCATTGTTATTGCTGTTGTCATGGCTCTGACCTCGGAGGCGTGCATGTGTCCAACAACAAGCTAGCCTTCGGTCCAGGTCCGCCTGTGCCAATGTGCCTCTGCTCGAGACAGACAACGAGGGGTTCGGTGCACCCGATGCGGTGTGATGCAAAAGAGGATCCACCAGCTTCATCGCTCGCAGAGCAGAAACAAAACCTCGTGACCTTCTTGTCGATAAGGCTTCGGAATGCATGCCGTTCGATGCCTTTGGACGAGAGAGAGGATTGTCGACCCACTCTGTGGAGAAGAGGGAATCTCTCACGCCAAAAGTCCTTTTGGTATAGCCGTGAGAGCGCATGTTGCTGGCACCGGGCGCGTCCGATTCTGCTCCTGATCGATGAGTCGAACTGAAATGAAGAAGCATGGCCAACGTGTCGAGGAGGACAGGGTTTGGCGGTTCTCGACACGGTGGGGAAGGCCGGAAAAATTTCATGGCTGCCAGCAACAGGCTCATCAGCATCATCTTCTTCACTATCATCGTGGTCGTCGTGTGGTCTGTGTGTATCTCAAGCTCAAGCTTGGTCTTGTGGATACCAAAAGGCTATTAGAGCTTGAGCAGCAGCAGCAGCAGCAGCAACCGGCAAAAGCATATGCTGTGATTGGGCGGCCATCCCTCGAAAATGAACATTCAAAGATTATAAAAAAAGCCTTTTGCGGTCAGTTTGCCTTGGCGAGCGGCATTGCCGACACAGCATAGCAACTCGGCACGCTGCCAGAGTCTAAATCAGTTCCCCCGCACTCTGGCGCAGAGAGCGAGAGAGGAAGAAACAAAAAAAGGGCCATCTCCAGAAGAAAAAGAAGGGTCTCTCTTAGCCTGCATGAACAGTAAAGATCAACACTGGCGAAGTGCCCTTCTGCAGGTATCGTCTCTAGCGATAAGATACGACTCGTCGCTGCTGCTGCTGCTGCTGCTGCTGCTGCTGCTGCTCTGCTTTGCTCGCTTTTGCTCTTGGACTTTTTCTGTTATCACGGTGTTCCTTGGCGAATCCCATGTTCGGCAGAGTGCGCGGACAATGCACGAACGAGCTTCTCATGCCTCTTGCGCCTCCTCGTGACTGTCCGAGGAGAGTGGACGTTCCGCTGAATGTGTGACTAAGTGAGCGAGCGTCTTCCGTCGGCCGCCAAGCTCGACCTTGTCTGGCCACGAGCGTCTCTCGGTCACATATCCGCTCCTTGTCCGTGGTCTCCTCCTTGCTCTGTTGGGCTTCCTTTCCCGCTCTCGCCTCTTCTCTCGCTCTCTAGCGCCCTTGTCGGCCTCTCTCCGTGCGTCAAACTGTGGTGCTTCAGTTGTATATAGCCCTCCTCCTCTGGGCTCTTTCCTCCCGTTGTCTCCCCCTCTTCCAGCAAGTTCGCTTTTCCAGCTTCAGTTCTGCACACCAACACTCGCATAGCGTCCCTGCTCCGTACTTTCTAGATAGCCGCTACTGTTCACACCATCACTATTTCTACTGTCGCCAACATGAAGGTCGCCGTCGTAGGTGCAGGCTTTGCCGGCATCTCCACCGCCAAATACCTCAAGCAGTACGGCCACGATGTCACCGTATTCGAGGCTTGCGACGACGTCGGGGGTGTCTGGTCCAAGGCTCGTCGCTACCCCGGTCTCGCCACCCAAAACTCCAAGGAGACCTACAGCCTTTCCGACATGGACATGCCCCGCCACTACCCCACATGGCCTGCCGCCCAGCAGGTGCAGGACTACCTCGATGCATACACCGACAAGCACGACCTCCGTCGACTCATGCGTTTCGGCACCCGCGTCGAGCGCGCAGACCCCGCTGAAAACGGTTGGGACGTCACCACAAAGAAGGGCGCCTCCACCGAGACGGCCCACTTTGACCACCTCGTCGTGGCCACCGGCACCTTCTCTCGCGGGAAGATCCCAGATTACGTCGGCGTCGACGAGTGGAAGGCCGCAGGCGGCCACATTTGTCACTCGTCCGACCTCGGCTTGGATCCCAAAACTATCGAGGGCAAAGACGTCCTCGTCATCGGATACGGCAAGAGTTCGTGCGATGTCGCCAACGCCGTCTCTGTTCACGCAAAGAGCACCACCCTCGTCGCACGTCGCTTGATCTGGAAGGTGCCGAGAGTCATTCGCGGTCTGCCGTACCAGTACCTCCTCTTGACACGCTTGGGTGAAGCCCTGTTCGAATACATCACGCCTAACAGTTTCGAGAGGTGGTTCAACAAGGGGTCCGGTCGCTTCATCCGCAACGGGATGCTCAACTCGTTGCAATGGGTCATCACTGGTCAGCTCAAGCTCAACCGTCTCGGCCTAGTCCCCGACGGTCCTCTCGAGGAAGTTGCACGCAGCACCATTTCGCTCTCCACCGAGGGTCTCTACAAGAACATTGAAGCCGGCAAAGTGCGGGTCAAACGCGATGCCGAGATCTCGCGCTTGACCAAGGATGATGCAGGCAAGCCCATCGCTGTGCTGAAAGATGGTTCCACTCTGCCTTGCGAACTCTTGATCTGCGCAACGGGTTTCCACCAGGACGTGCCCTTCCTGCCCGTCAACGTCCAAAAGAAGTTCCTCGACGAGAATGACAACTTTCTGCTTCACAAACACATCCTTCCCATCGGTGTCCCTAACCTTACTTTCAACGGCTACAACTCCTCACTCTTCTGCCCTACTTCTTCAGAAGCTGCCGCTCTGTGGATCTCGGCCCACTTGGCTGGGCTCACCCACCTGCCACCAGAGGACGAGATGCTCGAAGCCGCCAAGATCAAGCTCGAGTGGCTCGATGCACGAAGCAACGGCAAGCATGCCCACGGAACCAATCTGGTGCCCTTCAGTCTCCACTCGATCGACGACACGTTGCAAGACATTGATCTCCAGCTGGGCACGTTTGCGACCATCAGGCAGTGGTTGCTGCCGGTGCGTCCACGCGACTACGCTTCGTTGGGCGCCAAGTTGGGCCAGAGAATCGACCAAGCCAACCAGGCAAAGCTGAAAACTTAGATATTCGATGTACAGAGCGTTGTAACTACATGGGTTCTATATATTTTTCTTTCGGACATTGATCTCTGCCGCGTGTGCGTGAACGTAACCTCGGTGGTGGCTTTCATGCAGCCTAACCACATGCTCAATTTTCACAAGACACACCTCAGTGAGACGAGCACATGTTCACACACACAATGCTTCGCTGTCTCGACCGATCACAGTCGATCGTGTCAACGTTGTGCGAGTGAACCGAAACCTGTTCCTCTCTTAGCGGTGTACACTATTGGCCGGAGCAGCAAGCTGCTGCAAATGCTGCCTGATCCATCTCCTCCTCTGCTCAGGGTCGTGTTTCCAAGCTCTAAATCTAGCATCGTTTCTCAGCACGGATTCAATCTCATCCAAATCCACCCGTTTCGCCATCTCAACCAGCGTCGTTCCTTCCTCCTCCTCCTCCTCCCCTTGCTCTCCGTGCTGCTCCTGCGATGCGGTGATGGTGGCGGTGGAAGCCTGCTTCTTCAGCCGACCCCAGAACTCGACAAAAGCGTTCTCGCTCAACATCTCCTTAAACGCCCTCTCAGCTTCCGCTCTACGTTGGGCAGCCCATCGATCGTATGCCTCTTCCAACTTCACTCTGTCCTCCGCTAAAGTCGAAAGCGGTGGATGCGAGAGCTGGGCATCCTGAAGCGTGAGCGCCAGCACGTCGTCGCGGTGCGTATCGAGCGACGCTGCGTAGCGTGCGAAGACGCTCCCGATGCGCGAGTCTTCCTTTTCGGCCAACCTCGATTGGTGTTCTGCAAACAGCTGTTGTTTGTCTGTCTCCGTGAGCGCCGGGGCGTCGAAGCGCGGGTCGAGCGACAGCTGGGCGACAACGGAGGTGTAAGAAGCATGCGGAGAGTGGACGGCATCGAGGAGGAGTTGGCGGAAGCTGAGCAAACTTTCTTCCCGAGTGGCGGCAGAGAAGGCGGATCGATTGATGCGTTGGACCCGCTGTCGTTCGAGGCGCACTTTTTCCTCTCGTTCGCGCAACGCTTTCATCCGCGCCTCCTCTTTCTGCTTCGCTCTAATCGCCGCAGCATCTTCAGTCTCAGCGTTTCGACTAGAAGCAGGGGGCCGACGTTCCCCCCGCGCCCACACCCCAAACAGCTCAAACCGCCGCTTCGAGCTGCCCACCGCATCATACCTCTTATCCTCCACCAACCGCGGCGTGCGCTTAGCCTGCATCCAAACCTCCATCACCCCCTCCTTGCCCGTCGCTGCAGCAACCTTGCCACGGTAGTTGCCAGGCAGCCGGTCCGACAGCAGCTCGAGAAATTCAGCTTCTGCGCGCAATGCTGCCTCACGCTTTGCTTCCCCCAACTCGAACAGGTGCTTTTTGAACAGCTTCTCCCGGTCGAAGTCGGATCGGCCGTAGGACGTAAAGCGGGGATCGCGCGAGAAAGCTGCGTGGAAGTCCGAGAATTTGGTTCGTGTAGAGCGGACTTCTGCTCGCAGGAGGGAGAGTAGCGCGGATTCGGCGCTCGACGAGAACGGGTCGGAGTGGGATGGTTTGCTGGTGGTAGTGGAGGTAGAGGTGGCGGCTTTGGCAGCGCGCTTCTCGCGGATTCGAAGCTTGCACCATTCGTTGAATGTGTCTTCGCGTTCGCGGGAGGAGGGGAGCGCGAGGAAAGAGGGGTGGGTGGAGAATTTGGGTTGTTCGAGATCCCACGGTGCCATGGGGTTGATTTCTTGCGGTGTGCCGTTCAGCGATGTGAGCAGGTCCATGAAGGCACGTTTTGCGTCCTCTAGGTTGAGAGGAGGAGGTTGACTAGGTTGAACTGTGGAGGACTGGGCTTCGTCCTCGGCCTCGGCTTCGGCAGCCATCTGTTCGGCGATTTGTCGTTGCCATTCTTCATCGTCGTCGGCATCGTCGTCGTGGTCCCGTGCTTCGACCGTGTCTCTTTGTGGACCTTCTGATTGAACTGGAGCTTCTGCTGGGGTATCGTTGCCGTTCTGTTGTGGTGCTTCGGGTTCCGCGTCCTCAACTTCATCGCTTTCGTGGTCTTCCTCTTCTTCTTCCTCGTCATCCTCGTCCGCACGCGCTCGCTTCGAAGCATCAAACTCGGTAATCGGCACTCCCTCCTCCAGCTTCCTCTTCCTCTCCATTCTCTCCCGCCTCAACCTCTCTCGCTCCTCCCTCGCCCTATCTTCCTCTTCCTTCTTCTTCCTCTCCTTCTCTCGCGCCTCCTCCTCCTCGATCTGCTTCAAAGCATCGGAGACGTGCCGAGGCGGGAGCCACTGACTCGTTTTGGTCTCTGGATGAAAGTAAAACACATTGCCCTTGTTCGTGGTTACTTTCAGCCATCCCGAAGCGTTGGGAATTAGAGTCTTGGAGATGGGCTTTTCGCGTTTGGGTGGCTTGGGTCGAGGGAAAGTGTAGGTGCTGACGCCGGAGGAGGCGTTGTGGTAGTAGGTGCGGCCGGTGGGGCTGATGTGAGAGGTCCAACCTGGAGGAAGGAGGGAGGATGGGCCGACGGCGGAGGTGGTGTTGTCGCCCATCGTGGACGGTGTCGAACCGCGGGGGAGGATGATGATCTGCTCAGCAAGGGAATCGTCATGGAAGAAGGAGAAGGAAGAGGAGGAGGCGGCGGCTGAGAAACAAGAAGCTTTTGGTTAAGATTTCGGAATTCGGAGTCGACTTTATCGGGGGAAAAAAACTCCACACGACCTCAGGCAACCTTGTATACCACCACCACATTCACCCCAAAAGAATCAAAATGTCAGCAATAGGACCACAGCTCCCTCCAATGGGGGAACGGGCGTCAAGGCGATCGAATTCCGGGCCAACATCGGGCTCGTCTCGTTCCTCGTATGCCTCTTCGTCGCGGTCACCGTCTCCATCTGGCTCTGGTGCTTCTTCTCTCCAGCGGGCATCTCGGGCAGTCGCAGGACCTCAGCTTCCAGCCGACTTCATCCGCGACCGTTCCGCCTCTGCATCAAGCTCACGTTTGCGAACGGTATCCCCAGACGACGATGAAACCGTTGGTCCTGTGCTGCCGACCAATGGCACGACACACAACGATGGCCTCAGCGAGGGGACCAAGCTCTTTCTCGAACGAGAGGCGCGCAAACGGGCAGCTGAAGAAGAAGCAAAGATGGCAGCAGAGAAAGCGGCCAACTCACGGCCGGAGTGGATGCTCTTACCTCCGTCGTTGTCCAATGCATCTTCGTTGCAAGCGGTGGCAGGTGATCCGCTAAACTTGAAATCGCGCGGATTTGCTCAGACTACACCCCGCGTATCGGCTCGCGGAGGTGGTAGTAGCGGGGCCACCAACGCCGAGTATGCGGATACGAGCGTTTGGACCGAGACGCCCGAGGAACGGCTCAAGCGGATGCAGGACGAAGTGTCGGGTGTCAAACCCAAAGATGGTTCAGCGATGAGCGACAGGGAGACGCTGGAGAGGGAACGCTCTGTGAGGAGAGATTCGGGTATCGCTGCAGCTGTTGCGGGTGAGAGGAGTGGCAAAAAGTCGTTGGTGGAAGAGCACAATGAACGGCGAAAGCGAGAGTTGAAGGAGAAAGCGCGAGATGAAGCGAAGCACGAGAGGTCGAGAGAGAAGTGCAGACGGCACCACGACGATGAGGATCGTGAGAAGCGCTCTTGTCGATACAGCCACAGTGACCCACATTCTCATCGGGGGAGACACCGCTCCCGATCAAGGTCGCCCGACGCACGGGACCGACACGGCACCTCTTCCTCCTCCCACCGCCATCATCGCAGCTCCCGACGCGACGGTCCGCACCGTTCCCATGCTAGCTCGCCCCACAGACATTCGGACTGTTCCGACGACGGAGAGCGAAGGAGAAGAAGGAAGAAAGAATCGGATCGTCGCCGAGACAAGGACGAGCGCAAAAGCACCAAATCACGCAAGGAGAGGGAAGAGGAAGAGGTGCGTTGGGGCAAAGCGGCTGCTCCGATGATCTGGGATCGTGACGCTGCGCTCAGTGTCGGTGGAAGGCTGATGGATGAAAAGAAGAGGGGGAAGATGATGGCCGATGCTAATGCGCTGGGTGACCGTTTTGGCAGCGGTTCGAAACGGTTTTTGTGAGCGCTCTGTAAGCCATTGTATCAATGCCCAGCTTCTATATGTACATCACTCTTCAACGCTGTTCGTTAGGTGAGATGCGGCTGTACCAAACAGAAGTCGTCTTTCTCACAGCAAATGCGTTGTTGACCTGCAGCGTCGTCGCTCTTGAGCTCTTTAGCTCTTTACGCGTGAGAAGCAGTCGGAAAGCTGCACTGAACTGCAATGCACTGGTGGTCACCAAGACACTGTCCGAATGCCGCCTCTCCACCTTGACGAAGAAAACTCAGCTTTTTCTTTTTTGGGTCGACACGTACACCGCGCGAGTCCAACACTTGGTCTCGAAAGCGCGTTCCTGCTGCCGCTTCTCTTTACTCGCGGGCTCTTTCTTTCTGAAAACGCGTGGGTGCGGGCCCTTTGCTGATTAGGCTTTTGTCACTTTTCGAGATGGCGTTCTGCTCCTCATCTCGCTCTCCATCTCTGACATTCTCCATACCAACTACCGTCTTTCTCTTCCCACCATCTCTATCCAACACCGTACCGCATCGCTTCCATTTCAAGCTCGCCACTTTTCGCTGCATTTCGACGTCGCATCTGCTGCATTCAATTCAGGAGGACATGTGCTGCCGTTCCTTCCCTCGGGCTCGCTTCTGACCCCAGGGCTGCATCTACTCTCGCATCTCGTGCCCATCAGCCGAACAAGAAAGCTAGCCATGCTTCTCTGAACTGTCGAAATGCCGGTCAAACTTCGACGCCCATCTGCACTGGCCTCATCGTCGCAGGATCAAGATATCGACCCCTTTGCTTCACTCAGCCCGTCGCACCTATCATCTCGCCGACCATCTTGCCGACCATCTCGCCCCGCTGCATCGTCCAGCACACATTCGACGTCCCGCAGGGTGCTCGCAGAAGAGACCAATTCACAACCTATCCCTGCCATGAAGCGATCCAGATCACAGGCGGAGCTCTCTCAGCAAAGAGGGCTCAAGCGCTCGCCTTCCGAATCCGCAGTGCTTCCCTCGCCGTCACCAACAAGGCGCGATACCCAGCCAACTTCCAGCAACTCCGCCAATGGCGCCAACGGCACTCGTCGATCCAATCGCGACCTCTCTACCTCACCCTCGAAGCGCATACGCACCACATTCGCCGAGTCTCAACCAGAGACCAACGGAGCATCATCATCATCATCATCATCATCATCATCGCCACGGCGGAAGAGACCAAGCAACGGTGTTCTTGACTCAGAAGAGGACGATGACGATGATAACGACGACGAGCAGCAACAGGCAGACGAGGCCGATCTGGCCGATGCAGGTCCAGAGAGTCTGGTCCCCGCTGATACCCAATCTGCCAACAGCGCGGAACAGGATCACCGCAAACGACGCTCATCCGACCTGTTCCTTCCCGGCTCTATCCGTCGCATTGCCATGTCCAACTTTCTGACCTACGACTCGGTCGAGTTCCGCGTCGGTCCCTACCTCAACCTCATCTGCGGCCCCAACGGCACCGGCAAGAGCAGTATCGCATGTGCCATCGCTCTCGGCTTGGGTGGCCATCCCAGTCTGCTTGGCCGTGCCTCCCATCTCGGGTCCTTTGTCAAGCGCGGCGAGACAGACGGCTGGATCGAGATTGAGCTCCAGTCGTCGCCTGGCTCGTCCAACCCGGTCATCCGACGCACCCTCACCACTTCCAGCAACAAAAGCGACTGGTACGTCGACGGCCGCTCCACCACCAAGACCGACGTGCTCGCCATGGTCTCCGAGTTCAATATCGACGTTGGCAATTTGTGCTCCTTCTTACCCCAAGACAAGGTGCACGAGTTTGCCAAAATGACCGATGCCAAGCGACTCGTCGAGACCGAAAAAGCCGTCGGCGGCTCCAAGCTCGTCCGATGGCACGAGAAACTCAATGAGCACGGCAAGGCAGCTGCCGAGATCGCAAACCAGCTCAAGACCAAGCAAGATGAAAAGGCGCATCTCGAGCAGCGTAACCAGGCACTCCAAGTCGACGTCGAACGTTTCGAGGAGCGACAGGAGATCGAGCAGAACATCGAAAGACTCGAAGTCATGATTGCTATGGCCGACTACAACAGGACCAGGCGCAGTGTCACCGAATTGCTCGAGGAGCGCGAGAGGAGGCGCCAGGATCTGTCCGATGCCATCAATCGAAGCGAACCGGTCAAGCAGAAGCGCAAGGACCTCGAAGACAAAACGGCGAAGCTCAAACTCGAACTTTCGCGCCTCGAGAGCGTCTACACCGGCGACGAAAAAAAGCGCCGTCAGCTGGTCACCAACGTCGAGGAGATCGGACGCGAGATCGAGTCCAAGTTGACAGAGGTGGGCACACTCACACGCAAAGATCAAGACCGCGCACGTCGAGTGCAGGAGCTGCGCAAGGAGATCGCCGACCGTTCCGCCCAACTCGGCCCAGAGCCTGGCGTGCAAGATACCGCCGAGATCGAAGCCCAGATGCGCAGCAAGAGGGACAAACTCGGCGATTGCCAAACGAGACGCGGCGACATTCAGCGCCAGATTGAGGACGTCAATGTCGAGAGCAAGACCATCGACCGGGGGCTGCATGCGTACCGACAACAGCTGGCTCAGCTCGACGATGTGCCGCAACAGCGACTCGAAAAGATTCGCGCCGCCGACGAGGGCGTCTACAAGGCTGTCATGTGGCTGCGTCAGAATCAGCACCGCTTCCGCAAGCCAGTGCACGAGCCCGTACTGCTCGAGATCTCGCTCAAGGATCAGCGGTATGCTGCCGCCGTCGAGTCGTGCATCCCGTTTGCAGTGCAAAAGTCGTTTGTCTGTCAGACGCGAGAAGACTACGACCTCTTCACGCGAGAGCTCGTCGACAAGATGAAGCTGCGTCTCACCGTGGCCGAAGTGGAAGGCATCACGCTCGAGAACATGAGGCCCGATGTGCCGCGCGAGCAGCTGGCAGCGCTCGGGTTTGAGGCGTATATCATCGACATGATCGAGGGCCCCGAGGACGTTCTGGTGCATCTCTGCCGCCAGTCGCATCTGCATCGGCTTCCAGTGACGCTCGACCCGAATGTCGACGTGGAGCGCATCGAGCAGTCGGGCAGGTTCAGGCGATTCATTGCCGGCGGCGAGAATTTCACCATCAACGTCTCGCGCTACGGCAACAATGCGCGCCAGACCGTCTCGCGCCGCATCGGTCAGGCTCGCAGTCTGGTCAACTCGGTGGACCGAGAACGGCAACGCTCGCTTTCGACGCAGATCCAGGAGCTCACTGAAAAGAGGAAGGAGTTGGAGGCAAAGACGCTCCAACGGCTCAAGGAGGACAAGGGCATCCAAGCTGAGGTCGCCCGGATCGAGCAGCAGATCAACGACCTCAAGGCGCAGAAGCGCGACTGCGTCGGCGCGCAGCGACAGTGGGAGCGGGAGAGCGCCATGATCGAGGCGCGTCGACGAGAGCTGCGGGACAAGGAGCGCGAGCCTTCGGCGGAGGAGAGACGAGCGCGGTTGATGAAGGAGGTGCGCAGGCTCGCGCAGCGACGCAGTCAGAAGATGGAGGACCTGTGCGCGCAGACGGTGCAGATGAGCAAGGTGGCGGATCGCAAGCACGTCGCTTCACTCAGCAAGTGGCAGTGGGATGCGACTGCGGCTGGGCTGGAGAACCAGCTGCGCGATCTGCAAGAGACGGAGCGCGAGCTCGCGGCGTCGCTGGAGGAAGCGGTGACGGCGTATGCAAATGCACGTCGCCAGGCCTCCGAGCTGCGGGCGACGGTGCAGAGGATGATCGACGAGTCTGGCTCGCTGCTCGCGGGTGTGAACACCAACGACGACGAGTTGCTCGACCTTGACCGGCTCAATGCGGAACTGCGTGCGGAGCAGAGCAAGTTGGAGTTGGCCGAGGGTGTGCGACCCGAGGTGATCGACCAGTATCGCGTTCGACAGCAGGCGATTGCGAGCATAGCCTCCGAGATTTCGGAATTGACCGAGCTGCAGGCGCGCACCGCGGACAAGATGAGCGTGACGCGGGGCAAGTGGGAGCCCATGTTGCGCACCATGATCGGCGAGGTGTCGAAGCAGTTTTCAAAGGCGTTTGACGATATGGGTCTAGCGGGCGAGTTGCGGATTGTGGAGGATGCGGATTTCGAGAAATGGAAGTTGGAGATCATGGTCAAGTTCCGCAATGCCGAGGAGCTGGCGCCGTTGTCGGCACAGCACCAGTCGGGAGGCGAGCGGACGTTGAGCACGATCATGTACATCATGTCGCTGCTGCAGCTGTCGCGTTCGCCGTTTACGCTGGTCGACGAGATCAACCAGGGCATGGACCCCACGGCGGAACGCGTGACGCACAACCATATCGTCGCACTGACGTGCCAGCCGCATGCGAGCCAGTACTTTTTGATCACGCCCAAGCTGCTGCCGGATCTGGCGGTGCACGAGCTGCAGACGGTGCTGTTGGTGAACAATGGCGTGTTTGCGGAGAGCAGGTTTAACTTTGCAAACGTGCATGATGCGAGGAAAAAGAGGTTGGGGGTTCAAGGCGGGTGAGCGGCTGGAGGCGGTGTGCAACGTGATGCAGCGCGTGGGGGGGGGGGCGAGTGGTGGTGGGGCGAGGGCGAGGAGTGCGAGTAGGAGGTGAATGGGTCCCCGGGGGTTAATTGATCTGTATTTGTGTCTCTATGTGTGAGAGGTTGGGGTGCCTGTGGCGAGTGTAAAGGGTCGGACGATCACAGCCATTGGATAGCGATTGGATACGACGCACGATTTTAAACAGTTGACGATGGGGGGGAGGACGATCCTCTGACAAAAGAGTGAAAAACATTTTGTATTATCCTCGATGTAAAGAGACGAAGGGATGGGTTTTTTTACAGCCAGAGAGCAGTTGGATGCTATACAAGCCCGTTTGACCAGACTATAAGGGACAGTGTTTATTGCCTACAAAAAAAAAGTGGGTCCGTGAAGGGGTATAGGATGCAGTTGGATGCAATACATGCAAGTTGGATGCAAAGAATAGGAAAGAAGAGAAGCAGTTGGATGCAAAGAACAGGAAAGAAGAGAAGCAGTTGGATGCAGTGGACGGTATTGATTGTTCGAGTGGGAGAGTTGGATGACGTTTTACGTTGGGGGCAGCAGTTGGATGCCATGGGTTTGTAGTTGTTCGATATAGCTTTTGCTATCGAGGGGGGGGGGAAGCGCAGTTGGATGCATATGTAGGGGGAGGGCACATTGGACTCGGAAAGAACCCATCACCAGCGCGTCACATCCTCGACTTCGCCAAACACACTCTCCTTCACCCCTTCCCCTTCCCCCTCCCCCTCTGTCACAACAACATCGATCGGCGCCCTCTCATAGATTTCGCCCAAAACCTGCCTCAAAAACCCGCCAACCTCGCGATTGATCTGTTCAAACTCCAACAAGAACCCATCATGGCCATCGCTGCTCTTGACGCTGACAAACCGGCTGCCGTCGACGAGCTTGTGGATGAGCACCTGTTCCGGCGGCGCAAACAGCCCGTCGCTCTCGATCGACACGACGAGCACCGCCGGCGGAAGCGCTCTGCCCTCTACACGCCATCCAGACGCCGAGAGGAAGGAGAGAACGTTCATCAACGCCACATCCTCCTCCTCCGCCGTCTCGGGTTTCACTCCACGGCTGCGCGAGAGCGGGGAAACGCACCAGCCCCATCGATCGCGCGCGACGTCGTGCGCGTCCATCTTTCGGGTTAAGTGGATGTAGCAGTTGGCGTCGAAGCGGTTGACAAACTTGTCGCCTTGATAGCGCAGGTAGGACTGGGCCGAGAAGATCTGGGGCGCGGTGGAGGGGCTGAAGGGTTCCACGAGTCGCTGTGCTGCGGCAGTGGCGGCGGCGGCGGGCAGGAGGAGGGCTTCGTCGGACACCTCGGTGGGCGGGTGCGGGATGGGCGGCACGGGCGGCGTAGTTGCGGTCGGTGAGAGCGAGGATTCCGTGGAAGTGGCGGTGGAGAAGTAGCCGGATCCGTTGGCAGGCGGGGTGTTGCTTCCGTACGGTTGGACGCGAGGCGAGAGGTTGCCCTCGTTGTGCGCCGCCGCCGCGTCGTGCGCGATGGACGTCCGCCTGCGCTCGTCGGCCGCTTTCGCCCTCTCCTCCTCTTGCGGCACGGGCAACGCGGCACCACCGCCCTTGAGCGCCTTGCCCACCCTGCGTCCGAAGCGCGACTCGAAGCTGTCCCGCGAGCGGTACGTCAGCAGCGCAGCCATGCGTGCGGCGCTCAATCCGTTGCGCGGCGGTTCGTGCGGTGCATAGTATCCGTGTTTGAACAGCGGATCGGAATAGATCGATTGGCGTTGAGCCTCCGCCCACGAGATGCACCACGCCGAATGACGCGCTGATGTGGCCAGGGGAACGATGGCTTGGATGTATCGTTCCTCCTGCGAAGCACCGGGAAAGCGCGTGGGGAAGACGAGCGGCCACTCGAGCACCGCCATCCCGCCCATGCTTCCGCCTACGACCGCAGCGATGCTCTGCACCCCCAAGTACTCCAACACGAGTTTCTGAATCCGAACATCATCCCGCACCGTAGTCGCTGGAAACTCGGGCCCCCACCACCCCTCTCCCTTCCACTGCTTCTTCGCCTGCGATACCTCGTCCACCCTGCCCTGCTCGACGGCACTCGCCCACTCCGCCTCGCCGCCAGCCTGGGTACAACTGCTCGCCGAGCCATACGGACTGCCCAGCACGTTGCAGCACACGATGAAAAAGCGCGAATAGTCAAACACCTTGTTCACACCCAGCAGCGGACCCCACCAGTCCTCCACGTCTGCGGAGCCGGTTAGAGCGTGACACACCACCAGTGCGTTATCTCTGGTGGAGGCGAGTTTGCCCCACGTCTTGAAGGCGAGGGGGACATTGGTGAGTGTGATGCCGGACTCGAGGGTGAAGCGCGGGAAGAGGAGGTATCGCTGTCGACCGGCGAGGAGGCTGGAGTGGGGCGAGGTGGGGCCGGGGATCTCTTTGGGAGGTGGAAGGAGGTGGTCGTTTTCTGCCATCGTGGTTGTTGTGCAGGCACGATGGAGTGTGGTTGGGAAGGAGGGAAAGAGATGGGTAGGATGAGCAGGAAGCTTCTTCTGGCGCTTTGTCACTGCGATTTCGTGCGAATTTTTGGGCATGGCTGTGCGGTGTGTTTTTTTTGGTCGTAATGTTAGATTTGAACGGGAAACAACCCGATGCGGCTGCCGCACCAAAACGTGATTACGTGACAGGAGCCGATGCAATGAGAGCCTCCTCAACAACCAACCACCATCCACCTCACCATGTCCGACCCATCTGCATCCGCCAACGTGGTCGCCCCGCTCTCGCCCACCCTCTCAACCACCTCCTCAACCGCCTCGACCACAGCGACCGTGATCGACACGCACCCGAACCCGAAATCGCTCATCAACCTGGGCAAGCAGCTCAAGTATCTCTCCATCGGTGTTGCTCTTACGACGTACTTTCAGGTGTACCAGCATCTCGCGGACGCGCTGAGCTTGGGGGTTGGCTCGTCGAATCCGGCCAAACTGGCGCTGTTGTCGGTGGTGCTGTTGGTGGGGACGGTTGCGATGTTTACATGGATGATTCTGCTGCCGGCGCGCGGGTATGCTGTGAACTACGTCGACTGGCGACGCGATCCGCACCTTGCGAGTGCGATCCCGCTGCTTACTGCATGTATCATCTTGGGCTGGGTAACGCTGCTATTCACACTAAGCCCCATCGGCGCCCCCGCTCCTCCATCCGCATCCATCCGAACGCGCCTCACCCAAGCAGCAACATATACGGGACTCGACAGTCTGCAATCGCGCATCAACGCGCTCCCCGCCAGCTACCTCCCCTCTAACTCGCGTCCAAGCTGGGACAAGATCGCCGCTTTCCTCCCACACAAGGTTCCCGCTTCCCAACTACAGACGTACTTCGACCTGCTCTCCCACCGCGCAGACCAGTGGTCGACAAGCAATATCAAGACCATCGGCTGGACCGGCGCCTTGCTCGGTTCCGTAGGCACCTACTTTACCATCTTTGGCGCCGTCGGCTTGCTCGGTTTCCTCGTCCCCGATAACCGTCCGAACAAGCTCAAGAGCTTCTAATCACATGTACAGTACGCTTTGCATCTCTCAAATCCGCAAATCTCCTGTCCTTACTGAGGTCTCGATCAACCATTCCATGAAAAGCAAAGTACAAATACAGATACCGATAAAAAAAACCCCGGGTTCACGTCTCCTTAGTCGTACTCGACACCACACCCTCCTCGTCTCTCCTACTCCTCGTCTGCTGCCAACTGCTCTTGAAACCATTCACCGCGCGCTTGCCCACCCTGTACGTCAGACTATCCGCCACATGCTCACCCATAGCCTTCCTCCTGCGCCTCTTCATCCGCTGCCTAAACTGTCTCTCGATAAACTGAAAGATCACCGCATCGATCGCGCCCTGAGCAAAGATCAACCACCGTGACAACTGATGCAGCCAGTCATGCGCATTCCTTACCGACGCCCCCGGGTCCGCCAAGTCCACCGACAACCTCGCAATCGAAATGCTAAACAGCAAACAGTACGCCGCCGGATACAGCAGCAGCAACAGCGACGCCTGCCGATTCAGCGTCGAGCCGATCGCCTCGACTCCGTTCTCGTCCGCCGAAGAGGTGGACGAGGTACCCGTTGCCAGGCCCGCATCTTCTTTGCCGCTAGTGCGCGCACGCGGGTGCTTGGCAGTGGCGGTGGAGCCAGCAGTAACGTTCATCCCCCACACCCAGTCGTTTCCGAGTGACTCTTCAAACGCTTCTTTGCTCGGCATCTCCACCACCACCTCCCCCGGCAGGATCTGCACCGCACTACCCCTGCGCTCGCCCACGCTGCGCGCGCGGGCCATCTCGTCTTCACCCATAGCAAGTGTGTCAGCCATGCGCGTGTAGTTGCGCATCACCAACGGCGCCCGCGAGTGCTTCAGATGCTCAACGGGCGGCGTGATCATGTCGAAATCCATCACGTCTTTGCGTGGACGCATGTGCTGGACGTCCAGCTCGTCGCTCTCGTCGCTATCGCTGCCAGTAGCCGCAGCAGTGGTTTGCGACACGTACCTCGGATCGCCGGCCGAAGCGCGACGCTGCCCCACACTGTCACTGCCCAGCTTGCTCGCAGCCGCCTCGGCAGTAACAGGACGCTTCGACGACATGGCGTTGGGCCTGCGTGCATTGAGCGACTCACGCGAGCCTCCCGCAAATGAGCCATTGAGCGGAGCCGACGATCCCCTGGTCGACAACGTAGGCGCGCCCTCGCCCCCCGCATACGACGAGTCCGAGGGCGAGTGCTGGCTTATACTCGACCCATCGTCGTGCGGCGCACTGTTGGCCTTGTGGATATCGACTTCGCCGGGAGCCGCTCTTGTCGGCGCCATGCTGTAGTTGGGATCCAACAGCCCATACGTAGCCAGCGGCGCAGCCATCGATGGCTCCTCCGCTCTTACAGGCTG
>CAKMXK010000009.1:67500-127238 GCA_928724755.1 Sporisorium exsertum
ATGGTACTTGCGTGCCAGTGTCCGAAACGACCGTTTTACGCCCTCGGAATCAATGTCCAGCGGTAGAGCTAGCAGCTGGTAGTAGTTGGGTGCAGCTGTGATTGCTGCTTGGTGCAGTTGATACAGGAGGGTGCCGATGACGACGGCGGCTCGTGCGAGCTGCAGGTGGTTGTTGCGCAGTCGATGTGCGGATGGCGGTGGGGCAGCGACGAGGTGGGAAGAGTAGAGCAAGTTGACGAGCAGTTGCGAGCCGAACGAGGGCAGCCACCACCACGTGAGTAGCGACCCAAATTGCAGCAGATCCGTTCTCATCGCTGCCAGCCCTGATCGACGTTGCTGTCTGATGCAGCAGCTAGATGGTGGTGTTGGTGTTGGTATGTCAACATTCCGCATCGCTTTTGAGATATCGGTATTAGGTAAGCATGACAGGGCAGCAACTCCACCTCAAAATTTGTGGAAAACGGCGCATTTTTTCTTCTCAAAGAAAAAAGGGTCCTTTCTCCTCCCTCATCCTTCTCGACCAGCAACACGCACTCATCGAGGAAGAGCAACCATGCCGCTCAAGCGCAAGTCCGCTCCATCACTGGTCAGCGGCAGTAGCAGCAGGCCCGCTGCCAAAAAGCCCGCCAGATCCAAACACGCCCACCCACCACGTCGCCCCAAACTCGCCGCCCAACTCGACATGTACATCCGCCGATCCGACGACGACACACCCACAGCAGCTTCCACCTCGGCAGCAAAGATAGTTGCAGCACAAGAACAAGCCTACGAACCCGAATCGGACGAAGCCTCGCACGTCTCTTCTTCCAGCGATGCCGGCAGCGATGACGATGGGGAAAGCGACGGCGAAGGTGCCAAGGTCCGAACGGTCTCTGCGGCCAACTTGGCGTTCTTATCCGGACTGGACAAGAACAAGGCGATCGATGTGTCGCAGAAGGACGCCAAGCAGAAAGCCAAGGATCTGAAGCGGTCGGATCGCAAAGAGTTTGAAGAGACCAGGAAACGGATTGCTGCTGAAAGGAAGGCTCGGCTCGCTCACCCTCCATCAGACGACGAAGACGAGGAAGACTTCAGCCATGAAGATATGGACGATGGCAACGACGACGAAGGGGAAATGGAGCTGCCAAGCAAAGGGGAGAAGAAAAACTATCAAGAGTACAGCGACGTTTCCGAAGGTGAAGAGGTCGGCGCTTCTTCCGACGATGACGAGCCCGTCGAACACCAAAAAACGAAAAGGATGAACGAGGAAGACGCAGAAGCGGCCTACTTGGCAAGGTTGGGCAAGCGCAAGGCGAGGGAGCAATACGAGGAAGAAGTCGAGAGGCAGAAACGGGTGAATGCCAAATTGCCCGTTCGCAAGCTCGATGGCGACATTTCTGCCGATAGCAGCGACGAAGACGTCGATGAAGAGGCGTTGGACTTTGACGACGATGACGACGAAATGGGAGGAGACTACAGGCAAGAGAGCGAACCTGAAGGACTCGGCTCTTCAGATGACGACGAGCCCTCCGCCTCCGCCAAACCCAGTCGAGCAGTCCATGCGCCCCTCCCGCGCACCGCCCAACCCGACAGCGATTCGGACTCGGACACACCAACCCCTGCACCATCCACTGCCCCTCTCTCGTCCATCACCCACTCCTCGCGCTTCAACCTCACTGCCCCCTACGAAATCCTCCTCACCTCGCACCCATGCCGTCTCCCTCCCGCACCTACCAAGAACCGCAAAGCCAAGCTCGCGTACAAAGCCCAACTGGCCACCGCATCCAAACAGACGCTCCTCCTGGCGCGCAACCAGATCGCCTCGCTCGCGTCTCAAATCGTTGCGGATCCGGAAGTCAACCTGGGTCTACTCAAGCGGTTAGCCGTCTTCGCATCGCCCACTGTCTCTGCTCCACCCGAAAAGATCCCCGAGATCCGTGCTGAGCAGGCGGCTGCCAGAGCCAGCGGAGGAGTGGCGAGGCCGGTGAAAGTAGCGGTGCCGCCAGCGGTGCGGCAGTTGGCGATGCTGTCGATGCTTGCGGTGTTTGTCGATATCTTGCCGGGGTATCGGATTCGAAGTTTGACGGACAAGGAGCGGGAGGAGAAGGTCGGACAGGAGGTGGCGAGGCGGCGAGAGTTTGAGGCTGGTCTCGTGAGCGTGTATCGCGAGTTTCTCGAGTTGTGCGAGGCGGAGCTCAAGGCTGCCTCTGCTCTCTCCTCCCGTGCCGCTCCTGTCGGTAAAATGGAAAAGGCAGCGATCAAAGTGTTTACGACCCTTGCGGTGCGTGCGGTGCACTTCAACTTCCGCACCAACATCCTCGGTGTCGTCGTCGCGCGCATGTCACGCCGTCATTGGGGCACAGACGAGACAGACTGTTTCGAAGCGATCCGAAGCGTCATCCTGTCCGACTTGACCGGCGAGGTCTCGCTCGAAATCGTCCGCCTCATCCACCGCATGACCAAGGAACGACGGTACAAAGTCAACTCGCGCGTCCTCGATCTGCTTCTCCACCTCCGTCTGCGCGACGAACTGGGAAACAAACGCTCGTCCACCACCACTTGTACCGATCCGGACGCCGAAGCCGCGCGTGCCGCGCGCGAACACGCTGAACGCCGCGCAGCGATGAAGGCACGCGAAAAACGCGGCAAGGCCGGCAGTGGCAAGTTTACGTCCAAAGAGGTGCGCAAGGGTCTTGGTACACACTTGAGCAAGAAACAGATGAAAAAGCAAAAAGAACTCAAGGCGATCCAGGACGAGATGAAGGAGGCAGAAGCAACGGTGGATTTGGAGGAGCGCGAGAGGAACCAGACCGAGACGTTGAAGTTGGTCTTTGTGCTGTACTTTACCGTGTTGAAGAGGGAGGTGGGTACGGTGGGGTTGCGGGTATTGGAGAGTACGATGAAGGGGTTGAGTATGTATGCTCATCGGGTCAATGTGGATTTCTTCCGGGATCTGTTGGCGGTGTTGAAGGCGCATGTGGCGGTGAATGCTGCGCTGTTGCACGAGAGCAGGTCGCATGCCGAGGATGGCGCCGAGAGCGACACGGATAGCGATGAGGGGGATAATGTGTTGCTGGATCAAACGACGCTGACAAAGACGATCCGACACATGATCGTTGCACTCAAGACGACATTCGACCTCTTTCTGGGCCAGGTGGAGGGTAGCATTCTCAATCTCGATCTGACGGATGTCCTGGGCCAGTTTTACTACCTCCTCTTCTTCCTGCCCTTTGTCAACGAGTCACACCTTTGCTTCTCTACCACCACCTCTTCGAGCACAGTGTTAAACCTCGCCCTCGATTCACTGCACACCATCCTCATCCGCTCGCACACGCGCTTCCCAGCGCACGTCCTCGCAGCATTCGCCAAACGCCTTGCAACCATCAGCCTACACCTACCCGCCACATCCGCCTCCACCCACCACAAAGTCCTCCGCATCATCGCGCACCTCCTCACCCACCCCTCCACCTCCACCTCCACCACCTCCCTCAGCCAACTCGCACTTCTCGATCTCGAAGATCGTAGCAGAAACGGTAACTATGTTGCCGAGGGCGCGAATCTGAATACCACCAGAGTGCTGGAAAGTGGACAGACGATGTTGTGGGAGTTGTGCCAGTTGAAGAAGATGGGCGATGCCCAGCTGGCTGTCGAGGCGGATAGCGTGTGGGCCTTGAAGGACGAGGCGGTGTAGGAAAGGCGTATCCCACTGGCAATACAGTTTTTACTGCGCGCCAAAGTGTGGCAAAGTGTGAACAGAGTGAGAAAAGCAACCCACCTCGAGTGACACTTCTCGTTCGACCAGTTGATCACACACACACACACACACACACACACACACACACACACACACACACCCCGACCGCTAGCCAAAGCAAACCAAAAAAAAAAAAAAAAAAAAAAAAAAAGCGTCCATGTTGCACCATCACCCTGACTCCTGGTCCCCCACTGTCCCTCCCATCCACTACGGCTCACTGATAGTTCTGCAGCGTAAAGGGACAAGTGACATCATTCACCTGACTGCTCGTCCGCTTCCTGCCCAGCAAGCCTCGGATATTCATGCCCAACTCGAGCCCAAGGTTGAGCGTCGGCCTGGTGGTTCCCGGAAAAAAGGGCCCGCAGCCTTTATAGAAATCCTGAAACGTCTGATCCCCACTGGCGTTCAAACTGACATAGCTTAACTGCACCGGAAACTGGAACGGCGTGTTGCCCCTGCCCTTGAACGTGTAGCTGTCCATGTGGCCCTCGCCGACCTTCATATACGTGTTGAGATCTCTCACCTTGAGCGTGAGATCCGTGGCGTGCGAGGCGATCCATCCACCGCGGTTCGAGGCGCGCAGGTTGAAGCCCATCTGCATACTAAAGTTGGTCGGCGAGTGGCTGACTTGCATGCTCGCACCATTGGGAATCGCCACCACCGGGTTCGTCGACAGAATCGCAAACGTCGGCACCCGCGGAATGACAAAGAACAGCATGATCCCCAACGCTGCGAGCGCGAAAAAGCCGATAAACACCGCCACACGCGGACTCAGCCATCCCCACAAATGATCCTCCCCCGACACCCAGAGCTGACAGCGCTTGCGTCGATGGGAGCGCTTCTTGCGGCGTTTGGACGAGCGTGTCATATCGCGCAGCTCTTCCTTTGTAAACTCGTTACCCAGAGCAGGCACGGTGATGAGTTCGATCCCCGTAGTAGAGTCGGCGTGCTGGGGACCCATGCCGCTGATGGTGTTGCCCGTGGCCAGCGCGCCGCCACCGCCCGCAGCAGCCGAGTAGGAGCTGTTGCGATTGCCACCTTGCGTCTGCTGGATGACCGATCGTCGTGGATCCGCATTGCGCACATCAAACCCAAACGCTTCCGAGGGCAGCAGCGATTTGCGATTTCCGGCATGCGCAGGCAGCGGCGCAACATCCGAGTACGGCGTCTCGACAAGCGACGGCTTGCTCGCATCCTCCCAATACGCATCGTTCTGGCTCGCCAGCCCGGACGTCGAGCTGCGGTGCGGCATGGGCCGCGTCATGTTGAAATCGTCATAGACGTTCCAGTCTTCGTCCTCGTCGTCTTCTTCCTCGTCCCCATCGTGGTGGTCATCGCCGGGAGCACGTGCATATCCATACGAGTTGGTGGTGCGCGCATCGTAGCCACCGGTGCCAGTGGCGGATGCGTAGGGTGATTCGACCGAGGCTCGAACGGGATAGTCAAAGGGCGACTCGTTGGTTGGCTGAGCAGGATCCGTGTTGTGCTGGCTGCTATACGCATCAGCTGCGGAAGTGTAGTGATACGGATCAGCCATGGTGACTATGGCTGAGCCTCCGAATGCCGGTTGCTGTCGTGTTTGATGGGAAACAGGAGAGAGCGATGGTGTTGCAAGGGTGAGAGTACTTCATTTCAGTTTCTGTGATCTGTGTGTGCTGTTGGCTGTGCTGCTGTGCTGCTGTGCTCTTCTGCTGCCCCTTTTCTGCGGAATGCTAGTCCGCCAAGACGGCGCTCTTCCGACGCGCTGTCAACGCTGAAATTCTTTTGAATCCAACACATTTTTTCCTCTGCAAAATCACATTTTCGCTGTACAGGACCCTTGTTGGCTCCAACACTCGTCTGATGCCTGCTTCCCCACTCATCGTCCATGATCGTACTGCATCGCGTTCGCCATATCGAGATCGGACCCTCTTCCGGCCTCAGCAACACCAAAATCAATACATCTATCAACCCTCCTTCGCACACCATCACACTACAAGACTGGAACTGAATGATAACGCCTCCATACCCTATTGATTGCATCCCCCGCCTCGCCTCTTCTCCTTCACAGCGTATCGTTCTCCGTCCAAGTCGAACCCCCCGCTTGAGTGGCAGCCTTCTGACTCGCCTTGAACTTTTTCAGCAGTATCACTGACGGTGGAGGCAGCACGTCCACAAATCCGGGCACAATCGCCGGCGAGACACTGTACGCTCCACCTCCACCACTGGTCCCGCTAGCGCTGCCCTTTCTCGATGACGCGCCGCTCGAGGGCAGAGGCGACGCTTCGCGCGAAACGTTTCGGCTGCTGGGCGACGAGTTGGCGGGTGTGCTTCGACCGCGTGCCTTGGGATCAGGACTCGAGCCGGTATGCGAACGCGATCGTAATGAGGTGGTGCTGGGAATGCGGTCTACGGCATCAGGCGAGCGTGAGCTCGATCCGCGACGACGAGCTGCCGCGCTGCTGTTGAGGTGCACACTCGCACCGCCCAGCATCAACCCGGGCTCCAAGTGCGGCAGAGACGGGCTTTGCGCCAAGTGTCGTGGACGAACGGTCGCTGTTCCACCAACTCCACCCTCGCCCGTTACGCTGCTGCTCGTCGTCTTCCCAGACAGCGCAGCATACATGCCCCCCGGCACCACCTCGTGCTTCCGCCCACTGCGCAGATCCGCCTTCGCCTGCGTCACCGTGTCCCTCCGCGCCTGCTGCTGCTGCTGCTGCTGCATCGACAGCGCATGCTCCAACTCGGCCGGCGGAGCAATCTCTTCCCGTTCCGACTCGCTCGACCACTGATCCGCATCCTCCCACTCTTTCGGCCAACCGCTCGGTCGCAGTCTCGTCCTCGCTCGAGCGTTCCTTCCACCTATCAAACCTCGTCCCGTTCGACCCGCGGCAACGGTCCCGCCTCGGCCAGCCACAATCGCACGGAACACAGCTTTGCGTCGCCAGTTGTCCACGCCGCCCGATGCCGACGACGATGCCGACGACGACATAGCGGCGGCACTGCATCGGTACCACGCCCGTAGCAGCAGTGTCGACAGCGCTCGGTGGTCAAAGTGCGAGATACACCGCAGTGTCAAGGTCGATCCTGTATCGCCTGATGCCAGGCTCGCCGGTGAGGACGAGGTCATCCAGCTAGGCGGCGTTGCTGCTCCTCCACTACCTTTTGGCGAGAACGCCACAGTGACGCTGCACCGAGGCATCGCCTCCAACCCAGGCAACGCCGCATTGGCAGGCACCGGATTCTCCGCATCCACCGCCACCCAGTCCATCAACCTCAACGACCAAACCTGCTCTGCTACAGGCAGCACCGCCTCGCCCGCCCTCGGCTTCTTGCGGTACAGATCAATCCGCCACGCTTTCACCGTCATCCAATGCAGCTTCCATTTCCCCATCTTTCCGGATCCTTTCGCCGACGACTTCTCCATCGCCTTGCGAGCCACAGCTCCACCTTTGAGCACATACACCCATCCTTCGAAGTACGGCTCGAGACAGATTGCATCGGCGTCCGGTCCTGCATCTGCGTCTTGTCCCCACGTCTGCTTGAACAATCCCGTTTTGCTGCCGCTGCTGCTGCTGCTTGACCCAGCTGTAGCCGCAGCGCCAGGAGTGACGCGGATGGTATCGTGCAAGCTGATCGGAGGAATGTAGACGCGTTCGGTAGGAATGTTCCACTGCAACTCGAGCAGTTCGTACGGTCGTATCAGCGACGCCGCTACCGTCTTCCACTCGTCCAACTCGCAGCCGTTGGCAGAGGACAGAACCGCATATCTGGACGAGAGCGGATGAGAGGCGTCCTTCCATCCACGCGAGATCTCGTCCAGTCGTATACCCGCGATGTACTGTTCACCGTCTCCTGCAGCAGCAGCAGCAGCAGCAGCAGCAGCAGCAGCAGCAGCAGCGGGTGGTGCAGAGGCAGACGCCGAGCCATCCGACGACTTCTTGCGCAACGCCGTGTTCAGCGTCGGCATCTTCATGGCTCGGTGCTTGACTGTAGAAAAGCCAGCATCGTCGTCATCGTCAAAGTCCTCCCGAGCCGATTCTTTGAGCATCTCTAACAAGTCGGGCTGCGGCCCTTCTCGACGCTGACTCGACTCTGCTACCATCTTCTTCACCCCTGATCTTGCCAACGACGAGTTGCGCGCCGGCGACCTAATCACACCACCCGAACTGAGCGGCGGAGTCCGAGTGGGCGGATGCGGCATCTCCTCCCCCCTCGCCGCACGCGATCGTAACACGTCGGCAGCCGTAACCGTCCTGCTGCGTGGTCGCGCCGACGAAGACACCGACGACGGCGAGCCGGACAGCAACGCCGTCGAAGACTGGAGCGGGCTCGATAGAGGTGCAAACGCAGCCGTGGTCGAAGGGGGCGAGTTCGGGTGCGATTCGGACAAGGCCGATGCTTCGGCCAGTGTGCCCCACTGCATGACCATTGCATCGTCGGCCGTGATGAGTAGTTCAGCCGACGAGGGCGAGTTGGTGGATGCGAGCGAGCCGAACGACTCGCATGCGCCAGGCTGCGTGTAGAAAATGGCAGGCGCAGCACCCGGATTCAAGCGGGTCGGTCGAGGGGGCGGTGTGGCAGCTGTAGCGTCCCGAAAAGCGGCGCCAGCGTGCATGTTGCTGCTAAAACGCGAGGCAGCCATGCTAGGAGAGGCTGCAGGGTCGCTTCCAAATGTACTGCTCGAACCGATTGTGGGCGTTGAAGTGTAGCTGTGAGTGGGCGAAATCTTGTGTCGAGGCGAGGAGTGCATCTGCGACACTGAAAGCTCAGCGACTGGCTGAACCGTGGTGGTGGCTCCTGCAGTTTCTCGACGTGCACTCCACTGAGACAACCTCCTTCTCGCTAGATCCTCTTCAAGCTTTGCATTGCGATCTCCCGTAATCAACGAGGCGTCGAGGCGGATGGCAACCTCTTTAACGGCTTCCGAGTAGGACTGCGACTGTGGGAGCGATGTTCCCGAGGCAGCGCCAGGATCCGAGCTCAGGCCGGCGATATTGCTGCCGCCGCTCGTAGCTGCACCCCAGTCGGACGGAGTCGAAGGTGAAGAGGTGGCAAGCGTCGAGTTGGAGATCTGACGAGCAATATGTGCCACTGAAGAGCCGGCGGCATCGCCACTGGCCGACTTTGCCGACGGGCTACTGCCAAGAGCGCTCGATAAGGGCAGACCCGGCAACACTGCACCACGTGACTGCGGCGAAGCGGTACCATGCTGCAGTGTCTGCTGCGATGTCGATGCAGACGGCGATGCCAACTGAGCCTGACGTGGACTGTATGCATTGTCGAAGGTCGGCAGCGGCGGGACGGGCGGCGATTGCGCAGCGTGGAAAGCTCTAGACTGCTGGCTGGAAGCGCTGCGTGTAGACTTGCTCGGCCGGCTCGTGTACGCCAGAGACGCGCTGATCGAGGCTACAACATCGCTCAGATCCGGAGGAGGACACAGGAAGGATCTGGGCAAAGCATAGGTGCGATGTTTGACCACTTTATCGTGCCCTGCGACCGGCGCGATCTTTGCATGTGCCGAAGCGTTGACTGCATCCTGGTAGAAGCGGTACGAGAGCGAGGGGTCCTGGTCGGGCGCGTTGGCTGCAAAGAGGGCGGTATCTTTGATGGAGCCGACCGTCTGACTGGGAGTGACGTGGATACGCAGCCAGATGTCCTTGGGCACGATGCGGACGTAGATGGGAAGACGCTTTGTCGTCTTTTCGTGTGCGCGCGCCTTTGCATTTTGGACCGTATCGGTGTGAGATGGCTGGTGTGAAGGTGAGGCTGAAGCATGGGCGGACGAAGACGATGATGTTGGCGCTGCGAGGTTGGGGAAGCTGCGATGCGAAGAAGAGGAGGCAGAGCTGGTGGATCGAGTGGTGGCCAGTGAAGGTTTGTGTTGCAGCGGCACTGATACTGACGCTGTAGCCGAAGGAGAACGGCTCGCTTCCCATCTCGATGCAGAGCCTCCAGCTGAAGGACCAGCATGGTGATGTACTGACCGAGTATTGCCATCCATGGTGTTTCGGTATCAGATGCAGGGATGTCGATAGGTTGATAGTTGAGAGTGACTGAAGATAGCGGGCTGCCAATGATGGGCGGCGGTGCGCCCTTGGATCAGTGCATATCGAGGAGTGGGACTGGACGTGACAACCGTGTCTTTGTCTGCCGTGCGGTCGATGCTGTCAGGGAGCGAGCAAGGCGATGATGGCCATGAGGAAAGAAAGGAAAGGATGGAAAAGCGACAAAAGATTAAATGAATGAAATATTTTAGTGAAATTTCTGTGCATTTCACGCTGCCATTTTACGCGCCGACGGTTACAAAATAAATGAAATTTTGAAAATCTCGCAATCTTACATGCCGAGCTTTCCTTGAACAGCGACTTGGATCTCAGTCGGCGGCTCGGCTTTCCCCTCCGTCGTCTCTACGTCGTTTCACATCAGCCACCCGTACATCTGAAGTTGTGCTCCATATTGTTGCCAAATCCGTCGATCTTGACCCTTGCGATAGAAGCGAATATAGTCGTCCTCGTCAACCAAAATCTGTTGCCCCCGTGTTTCAAGCCGTAAGAAATGCGATCTGATCTTCCGTGAGCGGCACAACAACATTTCCGTCTTCCTTGGCGTTCGGCCACAATGGCATCCAATTTCGCTTCGCATTCAGCCTTAGTCTTCCCGGTACAGACTGTCTCCTTTCCGATCTCTCCCACCCAAAGCTTCCGCTTCTTGGCGTAGGAAACGCCTCCAGTACCACGCTTTCGGCGAGGCGGTCTGGTGTTGCGCGCCTCAATCCAGGACCGATACTGCTTCGTTGCCCATTCTTCCTCATTCTCCAGCGCAATCTTTCTTTTGTTGAGCTTAAAACACATGATCCGGACCAGCTTGCCTTCTCGACAAGTTTTGAAACCGCCAATGAGCTCCATCTTAAGTGGAAGAGCGGGATCACCAGAGACATCGCAGTAAGCAGAGATCCTTGTGGCCCCGTCAGTGTGGCTTTCGTGAACGCCTTTGAGTTTTTCCGGCTGCCTGGCACGAAATTGATTGAAATTGTTCTCCGACACCGAGATAGCTTGCAGATTCGTCCGTACATTGTTCCACGGCCGCCGGTCTCGATGATCGACTTGATAGCCTTTAGGGATGGGGGATGAGTAGATATATCGACCGAGCGGGCCCCAAGACTGAGTCTTCGACTTGATTGAAACAGCGCCAGACTTGGCAAAAACCAAAGAGACGCTCTTGTCCTCGAAAAGTTGAGCGTCTTCTCCCGACAGAGTGATCTTTTTGTCGTCGCCCAAGAACTTCGTCACGGAGCCAGGTTCGACAGTGAGCGGCGGAAGAGTCTTATGAGCCTTACTCCAAGACTCGGCGGGTGACTCGTTCTCTTTATCTTCATCCCGGTTTCTTCCCTGAGCCTCCGCCTTATCAATTAGCTTCGAAACCTTGTCGATCAATTGCTGCTTGGGTTGCTTCGGGAACATTGTGAACGCGTAGATGATGGTTGCAGAGACGAGAGACGCAGGACAGACTCATGGCTGGGTCGAGCGACCTTGGCTGAGTCGACTGTACGCACTGAGCAGATTGCTGAGTCAGCTGAGCCGTGCTCCTCAGTACAGAGAGCCTTTCAAGCTACGAGGCCAGCCCCAATTCATGTGGTCACTGTCGTAGTCCTCTGGCAGCTCCAGCGAATCCAAACGATCCTTCGCGCGCTTTCGAATTGCCTTGGCTCGAGCAGCAGCTACTGAGTTGATGGCGGCCACGGCGTTCGGACCACCTCCGGTCTTGGTGTCCCACATGCCGGGTCCTCCTGGCAGATTGACGAGGATATGACGCGGTCGAGGAGTACCGGACTTGCTTGAGGCAGAGACTGCTGGCCAGAGATCCAGAGCGTCATCCGCGTCTTCGTCCTCAGGCGACTTTGTTGGCTGGCTAGAGCGTTGCTTTCGCACCAGCTTGGGCGGCGTTTTGCGGGGTGGTGCCGGCGATTTCCCAGAGCTGCTAGAGAAACGCGGATCCATGCTAATGCGACGTGATGGGCGGCTGCTACGTTGACGAGATTGTGACGTCGACGAGGCTAGTACCATGTCGTCGTACGATGCCGTCAGATCAGAGAGTGCTCGTGCGGATGCCTTCTTGCCCAAGCGCGCATGCACCACCTCTTGTCCAGCCGCCCGCGTCGTAGCTCGCTTCTTCTGCATCGCCGTCTTGCGCTCTTCCTCCAGCAGCTCTTCCGCATCCAGATCCGAGCCTTCCTCTTCCTCTTCCTCCTCGTCCCTTCGCTCTCGCATCACATCGTCCTTGCCAGCATCCGAGGCATCGTCGTCGTCCCACTGCCACACACGACCTTCTCGTGGACGTTCGGGTCGAACTCCCAGCTGGGGCAACGGCACCACCGCCATTCCGCGTGCATCCGGTCGACGCGGTAGCCAAGGCGACGGCGCAGGCGTGCTCACCGAAGGATCCAGCAGGATGCGTTTGGCCGACACAGGCGAAGCAGCAGCATGCAAGCTGCCCACCGTGTGCAGCGAAGAAGCCGACTTGCTGGCCACAGACGCCGTGTATCCATCCGCCGCCGACGAGTGGCGCGAAAGCGTGCTCTCTGGGGAAGGGCTGCGAGCTGAGAATGCGTCCCGTTTGTGCTTCGAGGTCGTCGCCGCCATCGCCACCGGCGCAGTGGTCGTCTGCGAAGCCTCGCTCGACCGCTTGCTCTCTGCCAGCTCTGCCATCTGCGGGAACACCACCTCTTGCTTGAGTGAAGTCGGACCAGGCTGATGCACCGTCTTTTCGCTGTCCGTGGTTGCCTTCCGCATGATCGAGCCCACGGCGCGCGAGATCGACTTCTTTCCGCTGTTTCCGGACTCGCGCGATGCGTCGGCGTGCATAGTCGAGCTGGGCTGCGTCGTAGGCGAAGTGACCTGTCCTTGGCCGGCGCGATTGCTGCTGCTCTTGCCAGGCGAGTTTTGATGTTGCTGCTCACTTGCAGATTCCTCGCCACCGAGCAGCGGGGTGCCGACGCCGCGGCTCGACGAGCTCGCCTGTCGACGCTGATTGTTGCGTCGCGTCTGGGCGAGCACTTCAGCACCGAGCGCTGCCACTTCATCCTCGTGCCTTCGTCGAATTTCTTCAGCCTTGTCGGCGGTGAGTCCCAGACCCGTGTTTTGGCGAGGCGTGCTGTCACCGCGAGCACCAGAAGACTCAGCCGTAGCTGCGCGGCTGGGCTTGCTCAGAACCTGACTTCCAGTCATGGCAGACTCGCCATTCGAGGTCTCGGACAGCATCGAGGCATCGAGACTTGCAGGTGGTGGGTCCTCGCCGGTCGGAGAGGCCATCAAGATGCCGGTGTCTGCAAACATGCCGGCACTAGAGGGACGAGACGTGTCGATGGTGCTTAGCTGCGACTGGCGCTTTGCTTTTTGTAGAGTTGTCGCGACCGTCTCAGGCTGTGCTGCTGTTGCCTTTGCTGACAAGGGCATGGGCTCGTCCAACGGAGTAGAAGGTGCCACTTCCTTGGTCATCGAGACATCCGAGTCGCCGAGGGCCGCGGTGGGCACAGAGGTCGTCGTCGCTTCCGGTGCTGCAATTGCCGTGCTGCCGTTGGTCGCGCTGACACTGACAGCAGAGTCCTGAGCAATTGACTCTGTCGATACCGACTCCTGCGTGGTTTGCCCTTCCTGAGCTGCTTCGGCCGCCGCCCTTTCGGTCTGCTCGCGTTCCATGCGCGCCTTTGCCTCCCTTTCTCGTCGTCGGCGTCGAACCCAGGCCATTCCAGAGCCGTCATCCTCCTCTTCCTCCTCAGCCTCCATATACGCAGAGAGACCCTTGTAGTCGAAGCCGTTGGGCGTGGTGGCGAGCGAGGGCGGTCCGCTGCCACCTCCCAGACTGCGACGCGATGCCTCTCGAGCCAGACCAGCAAAGCCCCATTCGATAAACTCGGGCTCGTCCTGGCTGGGCTGATCGTTGACGCGGCGAGCACGGATCTTGGTGCCGTCCGGGAGCGTAACCATCCCCGTGCCGCCTGGACGTGCGAGACGGATGAGCTCCCTGCGACGTGCGCGTTCGTCTTCGTCGCCCGAGCTGATGGCGCCCGTGCGGCTGCGAGAGCGTCTTCGTGACAGCGACGACTTGCCCTTGACCTTGGAAGAGCTTGAGGAGCCTCTTCTGCCGCGCTCCTCTTCGTCGTTCTCGGATGCTGTCCTGCGCACCAGGTCCAGACCCATGACGTCCGACAAGCTGCCGGTGCTCTTGCGTCGGACGCTGCTGTTGCCATCCTCGGATCGGTCGTCGCTACCGTCGGCTGCGACGCTGCCTTTACTAAGACGACGCTTGCTGCTCTTGCCCGTGTAGTACTGCGGCTTGAAGTAGGCCGAGGGCATGCCCATGAGATACCACTTGCCCTTCATCGACTTGGCATCGTCGTCGCTGTCAAAGTCCGAGTCGGACATGTCGGACTCGTCGGAATCCTCGAGCACTGCGTCGTCGTTGAGCGCATCCGAGCCTCTGTCGAGCGTGGGTGGAGCCGAGGTTGGCGTCGGCAGCGGTGCAAAGCGAATGCGCGCTGACTTGCTCTCGGCTGCGTCGTCGGGAGGCGTGGTTGTTGTGCTGGAGGAGCTGGCGTTGTTGGTAGGCAGCTGCAGAGCATTTTCCGAGGTGGCGGTGGGCGGTTGGCTGCTGCTGCCGATGCTGAGCGAGGAATGGCCGATGGAACTCATACTAGGGACCGAGTCCTGCGATTCGAAACGCTTCTCCCCGAGTGGTGGACGTGAGAGATCCTGAGCTGAGCTGCCAAAGCTGGCGGAGGTGCGAAGAGCACGCGGAGCTATGCTGAGAGAGCCGCTGACGAGCGCCTGCGCGGCTGCCATACTGCGACGAGTGTTGATGATGGCATTGAGCGCTGCGAGCTCCTCGGGATCCATGGGCTCTTCGGTGGGAGAGGAACTGAAGACGCCATTGTCCTTGTGGGAAGAGTCATGTGCGCCACCACCGTCGCTGGCGCTGCGAGAGGCGTGTCGAGAAGAACTGCCGCGCTTGGGTGCATCGTCGTCCTCGCTGTCGCTGCCGCTGGATCGGATAGAGCGGCGAGAAGAGGAAGAAACGGATCTTGACAGCTCTGCAGATGAGGAAGGTCGCAGTCGTTTGCGATCGTTGCTGGCGGGGATGGCTGTGCTTGGCAAAATGGACGCACCTCCGCTGCCATGACCCCAGCCCGCCATCATGGCCATCTGTGCGTTGAAGTTGAGATCGCCGAGGCCGAGGAGGAGCGCCTTCTTGGGGATACCCCAGATCTTCTCGTCATCCTTGCTCCTTGCCCTTTCGCGTTCTCGCTCTCGTTCCTTTTCTCGTTCGCGTGCGCGTTCTCGCTCCTTTTCCCTTTCCTTGCGTGAGGGTACGGCGGGGATGTGGGTGACGACGGGAGCTGCGGGCGAGGAAACTCCGGCGACGACGGTTGGGTCGGCATAGATGAGACCCGAATATCGACGTTTGCGCGAGTTGATCAGGATGGACGAGCGTGGATAGAGCTGCGAGGCTGAGGATGAGGCGGAAAGACTGTGCGTCCGCGATGCCGATGCCGATACTGAGTTGGAGCCCGAGCCCGAGGCTGGGCGAGGATCGAGATCTAGACTGGTGATGCGAGCATGCTGTACGGTCGGGAAGCTGTCCGAGGGAGAAGAGGCGGAGCGTATGGCTTTGGGCACGCTGAGTTCGTTGGTGTGATGCAAAACGGGCGCGGTGTTGGTGGTCGACAGCATGTCAGCGGTGTCCAAGATGGTTCCCACGCTTTTGCTTAGCTCAGGACGTGAGCGATTTGCGAGCAACTGGATCGGCAGCGCTCCCGAAGCGGGGGCTCGTTCGGAGCTTGCCGAGATGCGTGGAGAGGCGAGCGAGGCGACTGGCGTGGAGATCGAGACCGAATGTGAAGCAGCGAGGATCAAAGCAGAGTCAATGTGAGATAAGGATGCCTTGAATTGAGCGAGAGAGCGGCTAGAGCCCTGAGCCGACGCGCAAGGCCAGCACGAGGGTGACAGTAGGTATCGTGGAGAGGTAGTCTTCTGTCCTTCTTAGTACAGACTTTACGGGTTGCTTTGCTGGTGTAGGGCAGAGGAATCGAGAAGGTTGATATAGAGAGTCGAGACCAGATGGGAGCAGAGAAGGAGGATGTGCGATAGTTATTAGGCAGACCAATACAGAGGGCTTTGCGGTTGAGGGGATCCAATAGCTTGTGAGCTTGTGAGCGTGTGAGCGTGTGAGAGTGACAGAACGAGAGGCGCAAAAGCTCGGTCAGGAGTGTGGAGCAACCGCAGCGTGTCGAGCCAGTGTGAGAAAAAGAAAGAGAGCGCTCTGCTGCTGAGTCCGGGATTATTTTCTTTTTAGTTTAAAAAAAAAAAGGAAAGTGGATTGATGCCAAAGTCAGACGAGCTCACTTGGCCTCCGCTCTGCCTCGCCTCGCCTTGGTGGGAAACTGAACCCTGAAATACTGTACCCGTCCTTACAGCAACTCTGGCTGTGCTCTTTCGCCCCATCCGAGAAACAAAGCAACAACATGCACGGCCGCGCAGGAATGGCATTAATTTCTAACTTTTGACAAAAGCAAAGGAGGAACAAGGGGCTAGACTCGGGGACAAAGCGGAGGCAAAAGCGGATCCGGAAAGCACATCCGTCTCGTCGCAAGGAGCACCCTTCTTCGATGGATGGGCTGGCATCGTTGGTCCGTGGTGTAGTACTGAGCGCTGTGAAGGGTGGTGACTGTAGAGAGTGCGATGATGCAAAGCAAGGGGATGGCGGTGCGTTAGCTCGTTTGGACTGGAAGATCCGCAGAATGGCGGTGCTGCATCCGACACAAACAGGATGTTCAGCCCACCTTGTGAAATCCCACTTTGGCTCAACAAGCATCGCGTCCCAAGTCATCCGGTGAGGAATGAGGCCGTGTGGGCGGGTTCGGTGGGAGAACACGGCTAAGCCGCGCGTCGGACATGCTCCGGGTCGTTTCGCGAGCTGCGGTTGCTTCACTATGCGCTCGCACCGCTTTTAGTTGCTCTACCGTACCATACCGAACAGCGGAACCCACGTCAGCCTCAGAGAGCTGCTTTCACAGTCTGCAGTGCATCAACAGCGATACGCACTGCTCGCCCTCGCTACTTCATTACAGCCAAAGAGAAGAGGCGGTGCTTGCTCTTGTGTGGGTTCGTGCTTTGGCAGTGCGATACTCTCTGTGTGTGGCCTGCCTGATTTGCATGCACAATGCGCATCGAATCGAATCGGAAAACGTGGCTGCAGCGACTCGCCTCGATATGCGCGGGAAAAAGGGGAAAAAAAGTCTTGGCTGCATACACCGCCATTTCGCACCTCCTGCTCCGAGGAGAGTCAGTCATTGACGGCTGTTCGGCCATTCCGCTCGCCTTCTCCCCTTCCTTATCGCGCGCCATGTCGGACCGTTGCTGGTGATATCAGATGAAAGCAGCAGCGTTGATAAGTAGCCCCGACACTGCTTCTGCGTCGGTGAAGGCGAGTATTCGTGGCCTGCTGTCCAGCTGCTCAGAGGCCGTGTCTCTCGGGCTGCAGATCCAAGCCCGCCCTGCCTGCCTGCCTGCCTGCCTGCCTGCCTGCCTGCCTGCCTGCCTGCACGAGCTCAAGCTTCCGTCTCGAACCCGCTCTCACTCCGCATACCCCGTGTTGTCCCGTTGACGGTCTGATCGCAGCTGGCATCTAAGTTACCCACCACGGTCTGCGATCTGAGGGCCGAGATAGCACTTGACGCGCGAACGTCAGGTGCTGGTCCAACATGTGTCACACGAGCTCAGTCTGGCACTCTGGTGTAAGGGGTTTACTGTATCAGAATGCGAGGATCTGGACAGCCCTAGTGAACGTGTAAGCTAACACTGAATTACTGTACTAGCTTGCTCCATTATTGCCCCGCAATTATCGCAGCTCGAGCAGACCGACGGAAAGCCATGCCGTCACCGTCGACCGTAGGGTGCCTCCTTCTCTCCATCTGCGGCGGCTGTCAATGTTTCTCGCTATGCTAAGCGCTAGTCTCACATTTGCCGTCCACCTCGTCTCTCCAAGGAGAGAATTCTGCGTCAAGGCAGCCGGAATGCGGGGTAAACGGAAGTGCAGCGGTCAAATTGGCTTGAGACAGTCACAGGCACGCGCTTCTCGAAACTGGTACATCGCCGATGCAGACACGATACGGCTCTCGATTTCATTCAGATCGCGTTACTCGGCTTTTTACGCGGCGCATGTTCGGCCCATTTCGTGCGACCCACGGGCCATGGACGATATCTCGAGAGGTCTGGCTTTCACCAACTGTGCGAGTTGCTTCCATCTCTCTCAGCAGGCATACCTTCTCATACTCGGTCAATTGATTGTGGAACGTTAACGTCACGATGCCCGCCTCGACCGACTACCAGAACTGCACTACATGGCAAGAGATCGCCGCCCAGCATCGCAAGAGCCTTCAGCTACCCGACGGTACCATCTCGAACGACGCTCGTCTGACCGAGTGGAACCACAAAGCCAATGCGAGCTACGACTCTCCATCCAACGACAAGACGGGTCCTTCACTCGGCTCTCTCCTCGGCCATGACGCCACCAAGCAAATCTGGTCTTCGAAGCTTGATGCAACTTTGGACGGTCTCGATGCTACGGGCATTGTCGAGTTGACGCGGTCTGGCAAGGTGTCCGTACAAGATGTAACCCAGCATTTTCTGCATCGAGCTTCGGTAGTGCACCAGGCTACCAACTGTCTCTCGCACCTGTTCGCGCACGAAGCCATGGACAGAGCCAAGCAGCTCGACGAGAAGCGCGCCGAGCTCGAGAAGCAGGATCGACTCGGCGAGTTGGGATCACTCTTTGGTCTGCCTATGAGCCTCAAGGGCCATCTATCGTACAACCGACACGGCAGTCAGCGCGGCTTCGTATTCGACGTCCTGCCCGATCCAGCCTCGCATCCGCTCGTCCAACGCAATCTCACCGCCGAGCAGCTCCAGCTCCTAGTCTCCACGCAGGGCGGATTCGTCAGCGAATCTCCGGTCAACTCGAGCATCGCTTCTCTTCTTCTCGGAAACGATGCGGTGATCATCGGCAAGACCGCCATGCCTCAGGGTGTTATGCATCTGGACACGACGAGCAATCTGTACGGCCAGACGCTGAACCCGCACAACCTGGCGTTGAGTCCCGGTGGGTCGAGTGGCGGCGAGAGTGCACTGATCGCAGGCGGCGGGAGCGCGTTGGGTGTGGGGTCGGATATAGGCGGGTCGATTCGTCAGCCGTGCGGAGTGTGTGGGCTGTACGGGCTGAGGCCTACTACGCAGCGGCTGCCGTATGGAGGCGTGCGGTCCACGATGCCGGGCAACGAGGGCGTTGGGTCCTCGCTTGGGCCCATGGCGACCAGTCTGCGCGACGTCGAGCTGTTCATGCGCAGTCTGATGAACGACCGCACGCGGCCGTGGGAGTGGGACCACACTGTCGTGCCTGCTCCGTGGCGCAAGGTCGACAGTCTACTGGCCAGTTCATTGAACAAACCCATCGTGATCGGCGTGATGATGGAGGATGGTGTGGTGCGTCCAACCGCGCCGATCCGACGTGCGCTCTCACACTGGGTGGAAAAGTTGCAAGCCGCGTCGTCGCAGTCGGGCAGTCGTCCACCCAGAATCGTGCTACGACGCTGGGATCCGCGCGACCTGCACCACCGCGCATGGCACATCATCCGCTCACTCTACTTTATGGATTCTGGCAAGATGTTTACACTCCTCGCCAAAGCCACAGGAGAACCCTTGCTGCCCTTGACGCAACACATCCTCTCGGAGCCATTCGTGCGTCCGGCATGCGAAGACCTCAAAGCCGATGCCGCGGCTGCTGCTGCGGCGGGCCGAGCGCCGACACGCAAGCTCGACGAACTGTCGTACCTCGAATCATGCGCCAAGGTGCGTACCCGCGAAGCGTTCCGCAAGGAGTTCCTGCAGTACTGGAACGAGCTCGAGCTGGATGCCCTGCTCTGTCCTGTTATGTGCAATGTGGCGCCTCGACCGGGCACCGTCAAGTACTGGGGCTACACGAGTGTTTTCAATCTGGTCGACTATCCCGGAGTCGTGTTCCCTTCGGGATTCAAGGCGGCCAGCCAGCTCGACCGAGAGTATGAGGCTCAATCGACGGCAGGAGGCGAGTTTGGCTATGCACAGAGGGACGGATGGATGAGCGAGCTCGACAGGGACAACGCCGAGGAGTACGAGCATCATCGTGCGGTGTTCGATGGCGCACCTGTCGGGTTGCAGCTCATTGGAAGACGGTACAAGGACGAAGAGCTGTTGAAGTATGCCGAGCTGCTGCTGCATGTTGTTGGCAGTGCCTAGCTTTGTGAGGGTTGCAACTCTGTATTCGAGAAACGACGCCGCTCGTTCCAACCTAGAGCACTGATTCAAGCGCACTCGTCATAATGCATCTTATCCTAACCATGATAGCTCATCCATCGCTTTCGGCCGAGGAGACGCGCATGCGATCACTGGCGGAACGAACGGGTGGACCGTAGCTCCAAACTGCGGATACGCTGAGATTGCGCCGAGTTGAGCGGTGTCCGTCGGGTGGTCACCGCCGACATCAGAGAGTGGCGCCCTTGGGTATGCAAGGTGTCCACCGACCGCAGTGGCTTCCGCGGCCACTGGTTTTACGCCGTTTCTCGTTTCCTTTGGCTGCGGAGCCGCGGCAGCCTTGTCGGTTTAACAATTTTGGAGAAGAAGACGCCGACGGGTGGCGTTACGCTGACCTCAAGGTTCCGATTCGACTGTCGGAGGTTTCGCTGTTGCGGAGCCGTGAAACGTCAAAGGTTCGGGGGTTGGGGTGTGCACTCTCTGAGCGCTGGTGCAGGGCTAGGTTTCGGGAGTGCTTATATATCTTGTCGCCACTCCCTCATTCGCTCCTGCTTCCCCTCATTCTACTCAAAAAAAAAAAAAATGTCTGGCAGCGACACGCAGTACGAAGCGGTCATCGTCGGTGGCGGGCCCTCTGGCATCGCCGCTGCCTGCCAGCTCCAACTTCGACTGGGCCTGACCAACATCAAGATTTTCGAACGCGGCAGCGAGTTTGGCGGGACGTGGTACCACAACCGCTACGCCGGTGCTGGCTGCGACATTCCTCCGCGCCTGTACTCGTTTTCGTTCTACCAGAAGAAAACGTGGAAGGATTTCATGGCCAAACAGCCGGAGATGGAGTCGTATCTGCAGGAAGCGGCGAGGGCGTTTGGATTGCAGCGCTTCGCCGAGTTCGATAGCGATGTCTACTCGGCAGAGTGGATCGAGGATAAGACGCACTGGAAGGTCAAGTATCGTTCCGTCGATGGGCGGAAGCATGGTGTTGTGACGACGAGGGTGTTGATCAACGGCTCCGGTGCGTTGAGTGTCCCGAGGGAGTGCGATGTGCCCGGCTGGCAGAGGTTCAAGGGTGCGCTCTTCCACTCGGCCAAGTGGGATACCCAGGTCGATCTCACGGGCAAGCATGTGGTTGTGCTGGGAAACGGCTGCTCCGCAACCCAGGTGGTACCGGCCATTGCCAAGCGAGTCAAGTCCCTCACGCAGATCTGCCGCGCCAAGCACTGGTATGCCCCTACCCCCGAGAACCCGTTCGGCGGATCGGGCTTCGAATGGCTCCAACGCAACGTGCCCGGATGGGCCCGACTGGAACGAGCCATCTTCACGCTCTTCCTCGACGTCCACTTCATTCAAGCCTGGAACAAGGAGGGCAAGGGCGCTCGCGACCGTTTCGCCGCCAACTCGGCCCTCTACGTCTCCACCGTCGCTCCCGAGCGATACCACCACCTGCTCATGCCCACCCAGGACGAGCTCAAGGTCTCCTGCAAGCGCCGCGTGTTCGACGACGCCTACATCCCCAGTCTCAACCTGCCCAATGTCGACCTGACCTCAGACCAGGCCGTCGAGATCACCGAGGATACAGTCGTGCTCCAGTCTGGCCGCAAGCTCAAGGCGGATGTGATTATCCTGGCATCTGGATTCAAGACCGGCGAGACGAATGTGCAGATGCGCGTCACCGGTCGCAATGGCAAAGAGCTCAACGAGGTGTGGAAGAAGAACGGTGCGCCTCAGGCCTATCGTACGGTGCTATGCCACGACTTCCCCAACTTTGCGCTGCTCTGGGGTCCCGGTTCGGCGACGGGACACTACTCGGCCATCTTTGCCATCGAGAGCTCGGTGCGGTTCATGTGCTCGCTCTTCAAGCCGATCTTCCTCGCGGGACCCTCGTCGGTGCCCGCACTTCAGCGATCCGCCGGTCGCACCGTGGACGTCAAAGCCGATGCGCAGCAGAAGGAGGATGTGATGGTGCAGACGCAGATGCGCGATCTCATCTACACGTCCGGCTGCAAGGGTTGGTACACCAACGCCCAAGGTCGTGTCTCCACGCTGTACCCGGGCTTCCAACTGACGTTCGCCTGGAGGAGCGACCATCCGATCGCAGCGGATCTCGACTACACCGGCCTACCGCCAAACACGCGCCCAAGCAGCTACTGGAGCTACTGGCAGCAGCTTGCCTCGTGGTTGAGGCTCGGCGATGTGCCCGAGTACAGACCCGAGAGACTGCGCAGGCGCGCGTGGATTGTCAAGTTTTTGCTCGATCCTCTGGCCAACGCGTTGCGTAAGGTGAGCATCTGGTGGTTGCTCATCCTTGTCTGGCTGGCGGATAAGAGCCTGTTCTACACGCGAACTGCCAAGGACTTCGAGTCGGTCAAGCAGCGCTATCTCGAGGCCAAGTAGGCAAAAGACGGCGCCACTGGACAGCCTTAACCTTCCCCGCACTTGCCGTCGAATGAGGGGCAAGGTGGGCAAGCTTGGAGATGCGCGAGAAGCGATGCACATCTATCTCCACGGAGGTTGCAGCGGTTCCAAGCTGATCAAACGTGACTGATGTACTTCCGACGCATCTATATTTCCGATGTGTGAAATGAAATTTGACATGTCCATGAGCCTGGTCTGTCCCAGCGTGTCGGAAATATAGATGCGTCGCAAGTGACATGTCGCCGGGGATCGAGCTTGCGTCTCCATGTGGGGCGCGGCCCCCAAAGGACGCAGGATATAAGTAGCAGCTCCCTCTTTCCGCTCTTGTCTAGGATGGACCCGCTAACTCCAAAATCTTGCGCAGCCAGTGACACAACCATGTCGAACGCATCGCACCCAGAAGCGCGAGTGCTCGAAACGAGCATCCAGGAGTTCGGCGGGGTACTGTTTACACCGTTGATGAGCTGGTTGGGCTTGGGCGCCAAGACCAGGCAGGGTTTCGAGGCGTTCAACGAGGCGCTGAAGAAGCGGGCTGAGCAAGTGGCCCGTACGCAAGGTGAGGCAAAGTGACGGGATAGAGACTGTTTGTCGATCGGCTGAGCTGTTCATAGGGACACTTGATCGAAGTTCTCGTAGTGACCGTCCCGGCTTCTTACCTTCATGTGTATATAGATCGAATGCTCAAAAGATGTATCTGGTATCAGGAAGTGAAGAAGGCGGCGGCCCCAACAGTAGGGTTCCTTTGCCAGCTCGGCGGCAAATGGCGTCGTAGCCGCTACACTTACAAACAGATCGATGCAGCGACGGATCCTCTCATGCTCGTCTGGATGATTTGAAAGCGACAAAAGCGACACACAACACCTACGAGTTGCTTGCCAACGACTCTTTTGACGCCATTCCCCGTCAGCACATGCCACAGCATCCTTCTTTGCGCAAACAATGACTGCTTGCGTGTTGTTGTCATTACTCCGGAATGTTAGCGTGAGAGGCGAAGGAAGTGAAAGAGTTTATAGGACCCCTTGAACTGCCAGAAGCGAGAAAACCGCGGACACTCGCGCATTCCAAGCGAGGTCGTAACCATCATCGCACAGACCCTCGACTTCACAAATCTCTTCATCCCCATCGAACCATGCCGTTATCCAGCCTCACCCGCCATCTGCCACCCGACACCAGTCGTAGCCTCGCTCAGATCGGCTTCGGTCTCGTGCTCAGCGCGTCAGCCTACCAGTTGAGCCAGTTCCACTGTCGCTCGCTATGCCACTACTTTTACACCAGTCCGCCACGAGGCAGCAAAGGATGGAAGCTCAATTTTGTGCCCTCTGACCTGAGCTGGGCTGATAGGACGTTTGTGCTGCTCTGCGGGGTAATGTACAAGGCTGTGCGCGGCTTGGTGTTCGGGTCGGGGCTGAAGGTGGGCAAGGGCGAGGAGACGGTCGTGTTGCCGCGGTTGGAGTTGCAGTGTCCTGTTGAGGTGAAGGATAGGCATAAAGACGTGTATGCTCGAGCTGTTGCACAGAGCGGGGCGGCAAAGGAAGTGAACACGAACGAGGGAGGAGTGGACATGGAGAGGCAGTTTCTATTGGCGTCGATGACCAACCAACTGATGCTGTTGTTGGTTGTACACCCGAGACTGCCCATCTCACCCTTGGGTGGTGTCAACGTTCGCAACCGCATTGAATCGCATTCGCCCCTCCCAGAACGACAGGGCGCACTGACGGCACATGCGTTCCTCGGCGGCGACAGTGATCCCGCAAGAGTGGTCAGACGAGGCATCGAGTTGGATGTACACATCGACATCCACGATTCGCAAACGCTCATCCTGAGTCAAACCATCACCATCCTCACCCCCTGCGACACCCACGTATCCGCTTCCACCCCCGCAGCACCGCCCACACCTCTGCGGAAAGAACTCGATACGATCGGACGCATCCACATGACCACATGCTCCCCTTGGCTCTGGTGTCGGGTGTGCGGAGACTACAACCCCATCCACGTCTCGTCGACGCTGGCAAAGCTGTTCGGCTTCCGTGGCAAGCTCGCGCACGGCAACCATGTCGTTGGCAAGCTGCTGCATCTGTACGCTTCTCAGAGCGGTGGCAGTTTGATTGGAAAGGGGAGCAAGGGCTGGTGGATGGAAATGCAGTTCAGACGGCCGATGGTGCTTCCTATTCAGTTAAAGGCTCAGGTGGAACGAGGTGAAGACGTGCAAGTGCAGCAGTGGCAGTGTGTGGCAGAGGACGATGGCAAGGAGGACAAAGTTTACGTGGCTGGTAGGATAGGGCAGCTGTAAGGAGGCTGTTGCGCAAGGCTCAGGTCCCAAGCGAAATGTCGACAGCCGCACGTTCTGATGCAACTCGAGCAAGCAACTGCTTGGCATCCAGCACTGATCACGGCCAGCTCATGAGCCAAAGGCTAGTCCATCTGTCATGAATGCTTCCCCTCGGCAATCTCTGACGCTCCTTGTGACCCTGCTTGCCTTCCATAGCGCAGCACCAACCCGCTGCTGTGGAGCGGCTGTTACCACAACAAGCCTTACTCGGCTGTGCTTAACACGCAAGGAATAGTGCCAGCTTGGAATCGTCTGTTTGGCAGCTGATAAGCAAATTGCAAACCTTGATCTTGTGCTCACTGTAGAGTAGATGGGCTGACACCCTTCTTCACCTTGACATCCTCGACCGATATGCCACCACTCAGCACTCCGAGACGGATGCAGTCATAACACCGGCCCAGCAGTCGTCGCACACCTCGCGCCATCCCTTTCGTGCAAACACAATAGACATTCAGACCATGACAACAACTGAAAGCGAACAATCAAACACACACTCGGAACCGAACAAGAGAAACGAGACAAACCAGAGATACGCCCGCGACGGCTCGTGCCGAAATCAATAGTAGTGGCCATGTGTGTGTGTACCGCCGGTGAAACCCTCGAAACATTTCGAAGTGTCAATCTCGACCAGGCGTCCAATGAGCTGCTTGATGAGCGACGGCTCGTCGTCCATGCTCCTGCACAGGTTTCGAGTCGTCACCAGGTTGGGCAGGATTGCCTTGAAGTTTTCGCGCTTGCTTCCATCCGCAGTCGTCGTATAGTCACCTCTGTAGCCCGACTTGACCGCCGCGTCGGCAGCCGCGTTGATGGCCTTCTTGCGTTGCGTCTTGCTGAGTCCACAGTAAGAGCCAGTCACCTCGTAGGCAAGCAGGGCTGCCTCCGTCCGCGTCCTTGCATTGCCAAACTTGCAGCCTCGCTTGAGATAGGAGCGCAACAGCAGCACCTCGCACAGCTCCTTGTCCAGCGTTCGGCCCGAATTGCCCTGTGCTCGGCTGCACAGACGGAGCGTGTGGAGAGCAGGCAGGATGAGGAACTTCTCCTTGTCCTCGCCCTCCTTGTGAATTGCGACGAGTCCGCTCAGCGACAGCGAGCCGGTCGACCAGAGTCCGAGCTCTTCCAGGTTGGGAAGCGTGCTGATGGCCGCAAAGATCTGTCGCTGCTCCGTGGCGCTCGAGGGCAACAGGATGTCGAGCTTCTTGAGCAAAGGACTCTTGAGAATGATGGTGGCGATGCGCGACTGAACGTCCGCGTTGTCAAGGCTGAGCGAGTTATAACCGCGGTTCGCATTGAGACGCGCCTCCTCCAGCACGGGAAAGATGCAATCAATAAAGTGCTCGGCCCACAGCGCGCAGAGCTTGCGCATCTTAGGGAACATGATGGCGTTCTTGGGCAGCTGCTCGCGACCTACTCCATAGTCGCCCAGCACGACCCGCGTGAAATCCCACTTGTCGTCGACGTCGTCGCGCCATTCGATGAGCGTGGGCGCAGCGCGTAGGATGCCGTTGATAAAGTTGAGCTGCTTCTGCCTCAAGTACTTGACACCCTGAACGACCTCGAGGCCGGCCATGTGCGGAGCGATGTCGCCACAGTCGATCATCTGGGTGCTGATGAAGGTCTTGAGCTTGAAGGGAAGCTTGTTTCCGCAGAACAGACTCGTGCCACTCTGTTCGCGGGAAATCACATCCGCTGTCTCGCGGTCGATACGAATGTCGATGCCGGACAAGTTGCTCGAGCGCTTGTACAGATGCGTAAAGCATTGCTTCTGGTCGGGGGTGGGGATGGCGAGGTACCTCAGAGTGGTGCTGCTCGGCTGCAGTGCTTCGAGAATATGAGCGACACTGCTCGAGGTCAAGAAGCCTTTGAGAACGACCGAGGCGAGCTGGTTGTGGCTCCTTCGCTGGCAGGTCTGGATGGCGGTGACGCATGCATCGATCGTGTCGCGCTGCCAGCCGATGGTCGTGGTGCCTTTGACGCGGACAAACTCGAGCGAGCGCCACAGCTCCGGGATGCTTCGCCAGTCGTAACGAGTGTTGGCCAGCTTGATGCGGTCGGGCGTGGGGAGGAACTCGGCGATTATCAGGATGACCTCGACGGGAAGCTGGATGATGCCGGTCGACTTGCGCAGAAGCGTCTCGGTCCCAATGTTGGTGCGTTTCAGCAGCGAGCCACCGAGTGTGTCGCCGGCAGCACGCTTGAGACCGCGACTGAGGTCTGTGCCGTCGGACTCGAGAATGGTGTCGGCCGGCTGGTCGATGGCATCAATCGAGGCGAGGACGGGGAGAAGTTCGTCGTCCACTTCGACGTCGACGTCGCCACCGAATCTTCCGGTAAGCTCGAGGATGCGCTTGGCGTCGGCCACAGCCAAGGTCGAAAGACCCATGGCGTCGTATCCGAGGAAGCGGTGACGCAAGGCAGCACACAGCTCTCGAATGCCGTCGATGTTGTGGTGCGCGATGGCACTGGCGCGCTGTTCGACCAAGTTGGAAGCGAGGCTGACGACGGCTTCGTGGTTTTTCTGTTCCCACGCTTGGCGCAAGGTGACAGGCCTAGCAGACGTTCGGATGAGGGGCAGGGTGGCGGCCAGGTCGAGCGCATCCTCCTCGGTCTTGATTTTCTTCGTGCTGGACGACATTGCTTCGATGGGTCGCCAATGGCGCTCTCGGGTGGCCCGGCGATAGAGTTGAGTAGCCTCGATACACTGGCTCGTCCAATCCAATTGGTTGCGGGTGGTCTTGATGTCGACGTCTTCGTCGTCGTTTTCCTCGTCGAAATAAACGTCGCAAAGATCCGAACCCAGTTGGTTGAAGAGCGCAAAGTGTTCAACAGCCCGTCTAGCCGAGTAGAGCTCGTCAGCGATCAGAAAGTCGATCCAGTCAATGTCGTCGTCGTCGTCGTCGTCGTCGATGATCAATCTGACTCCAGCAATGTCATCCGAGCCTTGCGACCAAAAGGAACAGTCGGAGCCGCAGTCGGAGAGGCGGTCGAGTAGAGGAGGGTTGAGATCGTAATCGGCTGTGAGGTTGTCGTCAGATTCCATCTCGCGGTGGAGATGAATCGAGTCGGATGGAGCAGGGGGAGAGCGAAAGGGAGACACTCGACAGCCAAGCGTGAAGAGGCGGTGGAAGTGAAGCAAGGAGCGGAGTCGAAGAGATGCGTTCTTTTAACTGGAATGAGCTGCAGTGGCCATCACGCACGCATGCAACCCACTTTCATTAGCCACGAAAGGCTGAATCAATTTGCCGCACCAGCACAGTCACTCACTCAGCTAAGCAGTCAGAATGCTGAGTCTGGTCGCCCACCGCTGATACGGCTGCTGCTGCTGCTTGTTTCGGAAGGCGGCCGAACAGTGTGTGCTCAGGCCCTGCTCCCTTTGTCATGGTCGAAGTTGACAAAAAAGAAGAGAGGAAGCGCGAACAAAGGTGCTCGAGCCTCACTTAGCAGCGGCAGTTCCCCACTCTCTTGGCCAAGTCTGTGCTGTGTGAATGCTGGCTGATGCTGCTGCGCTCCTTTCGCCGAAGTCACCTGTGGAAGAGTGATGAGACGGCTGCAGATGGGAAATGCTTGCTTCTTCTCGTCCACGCAACAACGCCCGCAGCGCCACATCACAATTTCCACATTCAAAGTGGGCACGCATAGAGACACGGCACACAGGCGCACGCGCAGCCCACTCACACACTCGGGGCACTTGCTCTGTTTTTGGCCTCGGAGTGTTCCGCTGGACTGCTTTCTTGCTTGCTTGGCCGTACAGTCACAACGCTGCTTGCTTGATGAGTCACTGCTCGGGCCCTCACGAGCCGCTTGTCAAATACAGCGCGTCTGCAAGGGAAAACGAGTTCGGAACGGTGCCGACAGCGTCGGATTGCCAACCTTTCTCACACATACCACCATCATCATCACTCGTCAAGACAAGTCACAATCACGTTTGTTTCCATTACAACCGGTTCGGTTCTTTATATTGACGACAGTAAAGTTTGCCCAGACTGCAGGAGGAGGTGAATGCGAGCATCGGGTCCACCGACCAACTCTTGACTCGACTCGACTCGACTCGACTGCACTGAATCACAGTCATCGGCTCTCTCCGCATCAAGACGACGGAGGCACGTAGGAGCCGAAGCGCTTTCCAAAGACGGACTGCTTGCCGTTGAGGCTGGCCAGCTGCTGCGCAAGATCGGGTCCAAGCACTTGCTGTGCCGAAGGCGTGTTGACACCAGTGATGGAGGGAATGTTGGCACCGCACTCCACCTTGGGTGCTTGACCGTTGTAGGCCAGGCTGAGCCACCAGATGCCAGGCACCAAGCCAAACAGCTCGGCCGTAACGTGCTCAGCGATTGGGAACACCTGCAGAGAGAAAGTGAAGGGAATGGTGAAAGGCAAGTCAGCGTTTGTTGTTGGTGAGCATATCCAAATCGACTCTTTTGGATCACTTACGTTCCAGTTGATGTTGGCACCCTTGGCACACTGCTCCTGCACGTACTGCTGTGCAGGCTGGAAGGGAACGATCTCGTCCTCGAGCGCATGCCAGATGAAACGCGGGAACTTGGGCACGGGGACGGTATAGCTCGCCTGCGTCTGCAGCAGCGTCTCTTTGGCCAGCACCTCGGTGGGGATGGGTTGGTCGAGGAGGTTGGTTTCGTTGACGAGCGAGTAGATGTTTACAAAGTTGTCGCTCGTCACCACCTGACCGATGCAGAATCCGCGACTACGGAACTTTTTGAGCGCCTCTTGTCCCTTGGCGTTGAGGCGAGCTTCGACGAAAGCCTCCAGCTCGGGATAAGCCAGCCCGAGACCAGATACACCCGCCACGGCGAAACCGGCAAAGGCGCCCCCGTTGAGGAAGTTGAAGATGTCGCGGGTGCTCGTAGGCACACCCCCGTACGCGGCACCGATGATGTTGACGTCCGGAGCGTACGAGTCGGCCAAGCTGACTGCCCACGCCGTAGCATGACCACCACCGCTGTATCCATAGAAGCCGACGGGGCTGTCGGCGGGCAAGTTCTTGAAGTTCTTCGCCGCACGGATGCCGTCGAGGATCGCGCGGCCCTCCTGGTATCCAGCGATGAACGCCGCGTTGGGACCCTCGTGGTCGGCCGAGACCACGTAGTAGCCCTGCTGAAGCGCCCAGCCGATGACGATGGGCGTGTCAAGGATGACGGTTGCCTTGCCAGGCTCGTCCAATCCAGAGAGGTAGCTGTACGACGGAGCGCAGTCGAGCTGTGTTGCATCCTCGTAGACTTGGTACGAGAAGATCTTGGGAGGGGACACGGGCTTGGCAGGCTCCCACAGCGTGACAACGGTGAGTTCAGGCTGATTCGACGTGTTGGTGGTTCGGTACGACAGCTGGAAAGTCGCGGCGTTGTTGGCGGTGCCGATGTCCGTGGTGGCCGCACGCGACTGGACCACCTGGCCGTTGGAGTAAGAGGCGATGTTGGCAGGCGCCTTGTAGAAAGGGTCATCGTTGGGGTCAGGGAACTGCGCCCTTCGCTCCATGGGCACAGCAAGCGCGGCGGTGGCTGCGGCTGCTAGCGCCGCCAAGGCTTGCGGAAAGAACCTCATTTCGGTGGAGTAGCAAACGATGAACAAGGATGAGGTGGACGAGGTAGGTGCTGCGGTGTCAATGCTTCCACGGTCGCCATGGCAAGAGTTTATATACACATTCGCTACAGCTGTGGGTGCGAAGGGAACCGGAGCTGGCTAGTGTAGAGTGCTCGAATCCGTGACGAGCGAGCTAGATGCAGGCGGAACTGTTCGCGAAGCAAGCGAGCACGTCCAGCATTGGGCCCGGCAAAACGTTGGCCACCAAGGTGGCTAGAAGATCCGACCCTCCGTGCTGCGCAAGCGGCCGAATCGATCGAGTGCCAAGGAACAGACAAGTTGCGGTCCATTAAGTTAAGATTAATGACATGCTGCACCCCTCTGCAGTAGTAGTGGCGCCGGCAGCTTCCTTTCAGGTTACAGTAATATCGACGCGTCTTGGCCGAGGACTCAAACGAAAGGATGCGCGACTTGCATCTAACGCTTCGGCTAAGATAACCCTGTTGCACCACCGAAGTCTAAGCTTCCCAGACTTCGCTTGCTTGAAATGCGACTAGAGCAACGACACCGAGGCTACTGCTCGAGAACAATGTAGGCCATCAAGCAAACAGCGAGACTTTCCCCGTATGGGCGCTTCGGATTAGCCCCAGAACAAGAACGACTCGATCGACTAAGGAACGGCACACTATCGATCAGGAACCCAAAAGATGATCGATGCTTTCGCGAAAAAGTTAGTCTCGGCTAGACGATGGGATGCCCGCACTGATGTGCTCGGCTGCCCTGCCTTTCGCACTTCGCCTCGAGTTTCCGTTGCCGTGCTTCTGGAAGAGGTCGTTCCGTTCAAGCTGCTTGCAGAAAAGGAGCCAAAGCCCAGACACCATCCGCGTAATGTGACCTTGCACGGCGACGACTTTTCACGTTGACCGCTTCGGATCAGTGGTGATGGTGCTTTCAGCTTCAAAGGATACGCCAACCAGGCCTGAAACAAGGCCCAAGCTAAGCGAGGTCCGTCCTCCGCGGGATAGAGGGCGCGAGCAAACAAGAAAGCAAGCAAGCGGGGAATCCTTTTTGCTAGACGATGGAGGAGACGGCGGCGACCACGACCGGGCCGTCGTTTAGGATGTTTCATTGGCACCAAGGTTGGAGCCCCGCAGACGAACGCGCTTTTCCCTTGTTGCTGCACTAGCGGAGTTGCGGAGAAGAACAACTGGCTGTTTTCAGCTGCTCATGGCAAGTGCCGAAGTAGTCGAGTCGCCCGATCTCCGCCTGAATCATCGCTGCCGATCGACTGGAAGAAGCTTTCAACAGCCTCGTTTTGCTAATGCCTTTCCATTTGGGAGGATTGACTCCAACTTTGCTTACCGCCGGCATCGAACAGGGTCTGTGCGGACAGCAAACAAACGAAACCCTTTCAATTAGGCCGCAACCCTCCAAGAACAGAAACAATCACCATGTCGCGCTAATCACGCATGGTCACCCGACAACAATGCCAGTCAGCTCAGACCCGGTCGAAGACCTTCCAGATCAGAACGTCGACAGCCATGACGGCGATGCATGGTCTCGCGACGTATGGCTTTTGCTGGCCGCCCGTTTTGTGCGCATGACCGCCTTTGGCTCGTCCTCGCTTGTCCTCGCGCTCTTCCTATCAGCTCTCGGCCAAACACCCGTCCAAGTCGGCCGCTTCCTCACACTGACACTCGTAGGCGACTTTGTGCTCTCGCTCGTGCTCACCTTTGTCGCCGACTCGCTGCTCGGTCGACGCAACACGCTGCGTCTCGGTGCGCTGTCGATGCTCATCTCGGGTCTCGTGTTTGCCACCGCCACCAACGTCAATTACCTGCTCGTCGCTGCGATTTTCGGTGTGATCAGTCCGTCCGGGGGTGAGATCGGGCCGTTCAGGGCGGTTGAAGAGAGTATTCTCGCAGCGTTGGTGCAGAAGCAGCACAGACCGGGGTTGTTTGGATGGTACGTTGTGACTGGCGCGTTTGCGGCGAGTTTGGCGACGTGGCTGGGTGGATTGTTGAACAAGGTGGTTGATGCAGATAGTGGCGAGGCGCTGATGACTTACTATCGATGCGTGTTCGTCGTATACGCTGTGATGGGCTTAGTCAAGCTGTTGCTCTCGCTTTCGCTAAGTCAGCGCTGCGAAACGTTGACTCAAAGTGTTGTTGCACCACCTTCCACCGCTGTGCCACGCCAGACGGATGCCAACGAGAGTGATCCCTTACTTGCCGCTCCGGCGCCATACGAGGCACAGACAGAAGCAGGGTTCAGCCACGCACGATTCGCACTCCTCTGCACGCTCTTTGCCATCGACTCGCTGGGAAGCGGAATGGCCTCGCAGACGCTCACCTCCTGGTTCCTGTCGCGCAAGTTCAACGCCGAGCTCGCGTCACTCGGAAGCATCCTCTCGGTTGCCTTGCTCATGTCGGCTACATCCAATCTCTTCTCTGCACGCATCGCCAAACGCCTCGGTCTGGTCACGACGATGGTGGTGACGCATCTGCCTGCCAACGTCTTCTTGGCGTTGATTCCGTTGCCTTCCAGTCTGGGTCTCACTTCCGCACTGATCGTAGCAAGGGCAGCGACATCGACCATGGATCAAGCGCCGCGTTCGGCATTTTTGACCGCTTTCATCCCCGATCATCAGCGGACAAGGGTGTTGGGGTTGGTCAATACGGTACAGACGCTGGCACAGTCGGCGGGGCCATCGCTGACGGGCTGGTTTGCGAACATGGGCAGGATGGGGTGGGCGTTTCATCTTGCTGGATTGCTCAAGGCGGCGTACGATCTGGGGCTGCTCGCCGCGTTTAAGAGTGTAAACTAGAATTGCTTTTCAAGGAACGTACAACGGGAGAGGCGTAACAATGCTGGAGCGGAATGGCAGGCAACAGCTACCCAATATCCAGCTTCGACTCAGGATCGTAAGCTGAACCAGTAATCCTCACCTCATCGCCGTCCTCGTCTGGGCTTTACCACCCTTCGCCGTGGTCTTCTCTAAAAACGGACGGGACACTATTCCCGTAGCAAACGTGTCGGCAGGGCGGAGGTTGCTAGGTTAGCAAGATCGAAGCGTCGAGATGGGGCCGTCGTCGTCTAGATCCGATCCTTGCTCGTTTGAAAAAGAATGAAAAAAATTGAGGTTCGAAAAATGACGATCTTGGACACCAACAAAACTGTTCAGAAAGACAAAGAATTGTACTGTACGCTCTCGACGGCTGCTAGCTGTCAGCGTGCAAACTGTCATGCTCTAAGCATCGCGCGAAGCTCCCATAGTCTCATCAACAACGCACTTCTGGAAAGCTATGTGCAACGATCACTCTTATTTCAATCATGATGCGAAATCCTACTCCATTTTACAGCACGAAGCGGCCTCAGTCTCTTTCTGAGAAACCAACGTCGAGTGGTTGACCGCCTGTGTGCTCGTGGGCACATCGAGGATTGGGCACGTCTCCCAAAAGTCGTTAGGTTTGAGCGACATCATCAACGACTCGACAGGCATCACCGGGAAATCCTCAACGCGTGGGTTGTGCGTGAGCCCAAACACGGCCCACAGCACAATGTCCTCGTTCACAGTGCTCTCTTTGGCCTTGCTGTACGTCGCCAGTCCACCCTGCTTGCCGTTGGACTGATTCGTCCATCTGCCACCTGCCCACAGCTCGTCGTCGCGGTACTTGGTCACCCACACATGGTGGCGAGCAAATTCGGCACGAGCATACGCCACCGAGTCAGGATGGGCCAGCAACAGCTGCGTAGCGGGGAGGTGCATCTTGTATCCCACCGGCTTTTGAGAAACGGCGTTGATCTTGTTCGGGTTGGTAATCTTGAACGTTCGGTTCTTCATAGGGTCCAGGTTGACCCCGCCTTCGTGCTCGACGACTGTCTTTTGCACAGTGTAGCCAGTGCCATACGGGTTGAGCAGCTTGTCCTCTTCGGTCGAGAAAGGCATCGTCACGCTGTCCTCGTAGTGCACCGTGTTGCCGTCACCATCGATGCGCGGGTCCACACGAACGCAGAAGATGTGCTGGTGGTTCGTACCCAGCACACCGCGAGACACTACATTGCCGTAAGGCGATGTCTTGCCCGCATCAATTGATGAAACGGAAAGAACACCTGTAGCACGCACCTCGAATGAAATGGCACCCGTCTGGTCAAAGTGCCACAAAAAGATGTACTCGTAGTTGGCTACCGTGATGATGGTCTGCAGCACAAGCGTACGACGACGCACCACGTACGGATTGTTGGTGCGATAGTTGGTGTGCTTCATTCCCAGTCCGTCGTCGACTTCGTGCATGCAAACCACATTTTGCTGCTGCAGGAGCTCTCCGCTGGGCAGAGCAAGGTGGCCGTCAAAGTAGTGGATCGCACCGAGGCAGTCGCACCCCAGGCTGAGACTGTTGGCGGTGAATCCACACGAGGCATCGCCTACGTCGAAAGCCTGCTTGCGGTGAAGAGGTGGTCGAGGGTCTCCGTACGGCACTGTCATTTCCGACATGGACAGCCGGTGGAAGACGGATCGACCCTTGAAGCGGAGATCGTGCAACGTGAGACCCTCTCGCGCGGTCCACGAGATGCGGAACTGCCATCCTTGCCATTCGACGCTCTTGCCGTTGACGGTGAATGAAGGTCCCTCGGGCTGCTGGACGATCAAGGGCTTGAGACCGGCACGAGGCTGGAAGTCCTTTTGGAGATGAGGCATGTACTCGCGCTCCTCCATGTTGGCTTTGGCCCAACCTTGCTTCCAGGTGTGCACCATACCATCGGCAGAATCGCCCGTGTAGCACCAGTCAACGTGCGTAATCTTGCCAGAGTTGACGTCGACGACCGGAACAAACGGAAGAGGCCAGGAGTAGTGGAACGAGTCTCCATGCGAACCCGTTCTGGGAGGCTTGAGATACATGAGAAACTGCATCAAGTAAGGCTGGTCCTCGAACGAGTCGGCGCCGTAGATCCATGGATCCGAAGCGACGGGAGTTTCAGGGTCCAGACCGAGCTCCTGCAGTGCTTGCTTGACGAGCGGATCCTTGACGATGGCATGCTCGAACGCTTCGAGCTGCGTCATGTCCAGATTGGTTCGATGATTGCCGGGCACCACTGAGTGCGACTCGACCTTTTGAGTGGCAACGTCAATGATGGCTTCGTGGATCCTGGCCGTCTTGGGCTCGATATAGATGCTCTCGAGCTTGCGTGGAAGAGGAGCAGGGTTCTGACCAGCATGGTAGGCATCCAACCAAGGAAGCAGAACTGCTTTGCGAGGCTCCTGACGCTGGATCATCTTGAACCAAGGCTCGAAACCATCGTTGCGGTGGAGATCGCGCAACAGCTCGACCGCCAGCTTGTTTTCTGCGGGTGTGATGTCGTCCAAAGGGTGCATCTCGGCGCCAGAGACCTGCTTGATGGCTTTTGAGGCGATACCAGCGGAGCTGATGGCACTGGTGCCGGCAACATCGACTGCTGTGGGAGCCATGGTGAAGATTGCGTGATGATTGCAAGGTACGGTGGATGTATACTCGAAATGTGCAACGATGATCGAAGCCGAAAGACAAACAAAAGTCTTGGCTGATGTTAAATAGGAAAGTGCGAATGAGACCAAGCTGAAAGGCTAGATCTGAATCACTTTGAGCTAAAATGGCGCAGGTTACGGAGCTGGAGGGTAAGCTCGATACGAAGGCAGACAGGCAGGCAGGCCGAAACGTTGTACTGAAGCTCTAACTATACGAGCAGACTTGACTAGCGATAGGCTGTCGTTGACGCTTAGGGTTGGCATCCTGTTGCTAAATCTGCCGGCTTTCTGGCCGCCAATGCCAAGCTGAGTGACATGGGCAGAAGCAGGCTCAGCAGCAGCGCGGGAGCTTATCACTCAACTCGTTGGCGAACAATGGTTAATCTAAGCGTCGCTTATATGGTGCGAATAAGCGGCGGCTTCCGATTGGCTCGCTTGTCCAGTTACGCGCGTCGAGGAAACAATGCCTGCCAACTGCCACTCTTGTCACTACCGCCAACTTGGCACATTCAAGCGACATTGGTCTGCCAATCAGCCAATGGAAAGCTGCCGCTTGCATCAACATGGCCACTATTCCGAACCCATTCCACTCCCGAGCCTAGCCAAGCAGCCTTATCGGGATCAAGGTATCACATGGCCGTGCGTATCTCCTACGCCACGGGCCGCGGCAATCCTTCTCCACTGTTGATAAGGCTGGGCAACAGTCAGTCCGGCTTATCACTGCATAGTGTCCACGCCATCATGTTGCTGTGGGGGTCCGGACTGGTATAACTAGTACGCAAGTGGTGCTGCTCGTGACAAGTAACACTGACGTGATTCGATCGAATCGACGTCTGCAAGTTCAGCCAAACGTCACCTTCTCCTCCGCCTCTTCGCTGGCACTTCGCTTCAAGATGGATTCGAAAAGCAGCGAGGTATCTTCGAAAGGAGCATACTCGAAGGCACAAGTCACCGTCACCGAATTGGATCGTCAAGCACCCGTCAGCTACGTCGGCGATGGCAGTGAGGAGCAAGCCCATCAGCACGACGGTAGCGAAGCGTTGCTGGGAAAAAAGCTGAGCACGCTTGGCGCCACTGCTTTGGGCTACACGACGCTGGCAACGTGGGTGGCCTACTCTGCGAGTTCCGCGACTGCTATCGCCAGCGGAGGTGCCAATGTGCTTGTATGGGGTCTGGTGATCGTTGCGTTCTGCAACATGGCTGCGTCGATCACAATCGCCGAGCCGGCATCGCAGTTCCCGAGCGCATCAGGTCAAGCAGCATGGGTGTATCGTCTGCACGGTCGACTGCTCTCGTACATCACGTCTTGGATCGTCTTGCTGGGCTATCTGTTTCTGAGCGTCGCTAGTCAGGTGCTGGTGTCGACCATCGTGCTGGCCATGGTCAACCTGATCTTCCCAGATTACGTGATCGAAAAGTGGCACGTGTCGGTAAGCATCATGGCAACGGCTCTGTTCGCGTTCTTGGTGTCGAGCTTTGCTTGCAAGTTTGTGTCGCGCCTCAACATGTTTGCCTTCGTGTGGTCGACGGTGGGACTGGTGGTGTATGTGCTGACGCTGCTTATCCAGACGAGGGGCAAGTACAACACGGTCGAGTTTGCGCTGGTTGACATCACGAACCTGTCCGGCTGGAGCAGCAGCTTTGTGCCTTGGGTGCTAGGCATGTCGCAGGCGGCGTTCGCTACGACGGCGATGGATGCAACGTGCCACTTTTCGGAAGAGATGGCCAACCCTTCACGACAGGTGCCGATTGCCATTTTGGGGTCGTTTGGAACGAGCGTGGTGGTAACACTGGCATATTCGTTCGTACTGGTGTTTACGCTGCCATCGCTCGACGAAATCATCTCGACGCCGACGGGATTCCCATTCGCCGAGATGCTACGCATCAAGACGTCACGAGAAGGAGCGATTGTGCTGCTACTGATTCCGCTGATCGCGATGCTGATCACCGCATCAGACGGAACCATGGCGGCGAATCGATGCATCTATGGCTTTTCTCGGCAGAGCGGATTGCCTTTCTCCAACTACTTTGGCAAAGTCAACAAGCGCTTCGACTCACCGGTGCGTGCCGGTCTACTTTCGGTGGTGGTGCAGAGCCTTGTCTCACTGATCTACATCGGCAACACAGCGGCTTTCAATGCGCTTATCTCGGTGCCTACGCTGCTGTTGGCGGTGTCTTACTCGATCGTGGCCTACGTCTGCCTGGTAGCCAGGCGCAAAGCAGGGCACAGCGATGGAAGCGTAGCCACAGACGAATCGAGTAACGACGATAAGACGAACGAACGCGAATCCGAATGCGACGTTGCATGGGATCCGCCGTTCAAGATGCCGGCGTGGTTGGCCATCTCGAGCAATGTGCTCACCATCGTCTTCACGGTGATTTTGTGCGTCTTCTTGTCGCTGCCGCCGACGTGGCCTGTTACGAGCGCCAACATGAATTACACCTCGGTGTTCTTGGTGGGTAGTTTCGTAGTGCCGCCGGTCTGTTGGCTGCGCTACCGAAGCGTCTACCAGGGACCACTTGTACATTAGACGCCGAAGCACAGTTTGACGTGTCGAATGGAGGACATATGCGATTGGGAGTGGAGTGGACAGAATCGTGCCCCAACGTTGGGCGACCGCCGTCTCAAGCTGAGCATCGAGAGATTTTGGGCAACGAATAGGCTTCATCGCTCGCGGACCGACGGCGAATCGGCGAATCGGCGAACCAAGGAATGTCAGAGATGCATCCATCCCCATTGTTCTTGTGCTACGGAAACGCCGAAACAAGCAGCTGACCCACCGATTCTCGCCCGATCTTTCGAACGGACGAACGATTGACAGCACATGTTTCACACGAGCACGCGCAACCTGTGAGGTCACATAGGCAGAGGCAGCAGCAGCATTACTGTAGCAGCACTTCGGGGAAAGCCGATGAAGCGTCAATTTCGACATTTTTCGCCATCGGAGCGGCGACCGAAGCTCAGCGGGAAAGCCGGGGTCGCCAATGGCAGCCGTCGCAATCCCCGTTACGAGAGAGACCTTTGGCGCGCGCACCAGCCACTCTGTGAGTCTCTTTGTTCCACTTGTTTCTAGCGCTGTCACTACTGTAGGCGCCCTTCGCTTTCGCCGACGACTTCTGGCCGTTCGCCGTGTGCGCTGCTGCTCGACTCAACGCAACTTTGATTGCTCAGCCAGTCTCCGCTCCGACACCTCTGCCTTTCGGCCACTTTCCCCGCTATGTCTTGGCCGCTTCCGCTGTGATAGCATATATACCGCGGCCATGTCTGTCCATCAGTCATCCTCGTACGCCACACCTTCCTACACATCCGAAACCCACAAACAGTCATCTTGCCCCTTGCCGCTTGCGTAGCGACGATCCATTCCATTCCATTCGCCTACGCCTGTCATCAGTCATCTCTTCGTTCGCTTATTCCCCAGTCCCCAGTCTCTCCAACACCCAGCTCAGGCGCTACACAAAAGCAATCATGGGAGAGTGCCCAGTTGCGCACAACATCGACCGCAAGCGCGTGCCCGCTGCCGGCTTCGGTACCAAGAACAGCGATTGGTGGCCCGACGAGTTGAGCCTCAACATCCTCCGCCAGCACCAGCCCAAGTCGGATCCCTTCAACGCCGAGTTCGACTACGCTGCCGCCTTCAACAGCCTCGACTATCATGCGCTCAAGAAGGATCTCACCGCGCTCATGACCGACTCGCAGGACTGGTGGCCTGCCGACTTCGGCCATTACGGTGGCTTCTTCATTCGCATGTCGTGGCACGCCGCCGGTACCTACCGCGTCCAGGACGGTCGCGGCGGTGGCGGTGAGGGCCAGCAGCGATTCGCTCCCCTCAACTCGTGGCCCGACAACGGGAACCTGGACAAGGCTCGTCGTCTCTTGTGGCCCATCAAGCAGAAGTACGGCAACAAGATCTCGTGGGCCGACTTGCTCCTCCTCACCGGCAATGTCGCCCTCGAGTCGATGGGCTTTAAGACCTTTGGTTTCGCCGGCGGCCGTGCCGACACCTGGGAGGCGGATCAGTCCACCTACTGGGGTGGCGAGACCACCTGGCTCGCCAACGACGTCCGTTACGAGGAGGGCAGCAAGGGTGGCAACCCCAACGATCTCAAGAATCGCAACCTCGACAACGCTCTTGCTGCCTCACACATGGGTCTCATCTACGTTAATCCCGAGGGCCCCAACGGCGTGCCTGACCCGGTCGCCGCCGCCAACGACATCCGCACCACTTTCGGTCGCATGGCCATGAACGACGAGGAGACCGTCGCGCTCATCGCCGGCGGTCACACCTTCGGTAAGACGCACGGCGCTGGCAATCCTGAGCTTGTTGGCCCCGAGCCCAACGGTGCTCCCATCGAGGCCCAAGGCTTGGGCTGGATCAGCAAGCACGGCTCGGGTAAGGCTGGTGATGCCATCACCTCCGGTCTCGAAGTCGTCTGGACCAGCAAGCCCACCGAGTGGTCCAACCTGTACCTCAAGTATCTGTTCGAGTTTGAGTGGGAGCACGACAAGTCGCCCGCCGGTGCTAACCAGTTTGTCGCCAAGAACGCAGACGCCATCATCCCCGACCCCTTCGACCCCACAAAGAAGCGTCGCCCCACCATGCTCACCACCGACCTCGCGCTCCGCTACGATCCTGCCTACGAGAAGATTACGCGTCGTTATCTCGAGAACCACGACGAGTTTGCCGACGCCTTTGCTCGCGCCTGGTTCAAGCTGCTCCACCGTGACATGGGTCCTCGTTCGCGCTGGCTCGGTCCCGAAGTGCCCAAGGAGGTTCTCATCTGGGAAGATCCCGTCCCCGCCGTCGACCACCCCCTCGTCGACGACCGCGACCTTGCTGGCTTGAAGCAGGCCATCCTGGCCACCGGTGTCGCGCCCACCAAGTTCCTCGCCACCGCTTGGGCTTCGGCTGCCAGCTACCGTGACTCGGACAAGCGCGGCGGTGCCAACGGCGCCCGCATCCGCCTCACGCCCATGAAGGACTGGGAGGTCAACAACCCCACCCAGCTCGCCGAGGTGCTCAAGGCGCTCGAGGGCGTCCAGCAGCAGTTCAACTCGTCCAACAAGGGTGGCAAGAAGGTCTCGATCGCCGACTTGATCGTTCTCGCTGGTAACGCCGCTCTCGAGAAGGCTTCGGGCTTGCCTGTCCCCTTCACCCCTGGGCGCACCGACGCCAGTCAGGAGCAGACCGAGGTCGACACCTTCCAGTGGCTCGAGCCCAAGGCCGACGGCTTCCGCAACTACGGCAAGTCCACCGAGCGTGTGCGTTTCGAGCAGGCGCTCGTCGACAAGGCCAACCTGCTCACCCTCACTCCTCCCGAGCTCACCGTGCTCATCGGTGGTCTTCGTGCCCTCGGTCTCAACTACGACGGCTCGGATCACGGTGTCCTGACCCACCGCCGCGGCCAGCTCACCAACGACTTCTTTGTCAACCTGCTCGACATGAGCACCGAGTGGAAGGTCGCTGACGGCCGCGGTGATCTCTTTGACGGTGTCGACCGCCGGTCTGGCCAGAAGAAGTGGTCTGCTACTCGTGCCGACCTCGTCTTCGGCTCGCAGGCCGAGCTGCGTGCCCTCGCCGAGATCTACGCTCAGTCGGACAACGGCGACAAGTTCTCCAGGGACTTTGTTGCTGCCTGGAACAAGGTCATGAACTTGGACCGCTTCGATGTCAAGAAGAGCAACGTTGCCCGCGCCAAGTTCTAGATTCGTTCTCACTGGATTGTTATGAAACGTTTTCCGATTCCTATGCCTTCCGATTTTTAATGAAATGCCCATCAGCGTAAACATTCCGTAGGATGAAGAGAAGAGACGCGCAGCATGTTCCCACCGGAAAGCCACGAGGTCCCCTGAACAGTTGAAAGGTCCACCGATATCTTCAGCCGCGGGGAAACACCCTGTGCTGCCCTCTGTTGTGCTCCTAGCTTAGACGGAAGGAAGCTGCTCGATGTGCGTCCAAGATGTTGAGCCACAAGATGTTCGCCGTGCTGGACGTCTTTCTTGGAAATCGATACACACGGTCCAGGGAACTTAGCGCTTCCCTCTGCCCGGTTCAAGATTTGCCGGATCAACGGGATTGAGCAACTTGAGCAGCTTCTTCTTGACCAATCGCTCTGAAGGTGAGAGTGCGGGTAACGATCCCACCCGCATGTTGGCGGTCCCAAAGGCAACAGCTGCAGAAGATAGGAGGGTGGGTCTTAACCAGACCGGTGGTGGGCCCCAGTATCAAGGCTGCAGTACTCCTAAGTCTCAAGCCAACAACGCCTGCAAGTATCAATACAACAGCATTGAGCGGTATCCGCAGGTTCATGTGGGCCCGTCACCACAAATGGGTGGAACAATGATGATACCTAAGAAGTTGCTGCGTAACATCACGTTGAGGACGCAATGGTGGGGGATTTTCACTCCTCTGAACAGACAACGTCTGTGGGACACTTTTCATCGCTACCTTACCCCCCTCAACGCCCTCTGTGGGAATGTCTAGTTCCTCTGTTTCTGGTCAGGTTGCTATACTTACAGAGCTGCAGCTCTGCCGGCATGCAAATGAAATGCTTCACAAGGAAGATCTTCGGGAAGATTCTGCTCGACACCCTATTTTGTGCTTGCATTGTGACCACCGCCTGCGAAGTTATGGGCTACAAGTCGGCACATCGCTTCAATGGTTGCTGCCGATCGGTCTGAGTCACAAAAGCTTCCATACACGCAACAACAGGAGGAGCTCATAGTACCCCTACCCACCAAGCAAGACCGAGACAAGTCCGTGGGCTACATGAAGTTTGCTCTGAGCAGGTCGCGAAGTAGCGGATCCTGGTTGTCGACGTCCATCCCGAGCGGCATAAAAAGGCGCCCTCCAAGTTGCTCTTGCCCGGACGTTCTTCCACATCAGTCCATCCAACCTCTCGTCTACGCTATCAAGATCGCCACACTGCTTCCTGCAGGCGCCGCTAATCGATCAAGATGAAGCTGATTGCATTCTCTGTCAGCCTGGTCGGGCTCATCGGTGGTATCGTCGCTGCTCCCATGGATGGCGACTGGTATAATGTAGCGAGGGGGCTCGGCGAGGATCTAAACGGAGCCCGGAGATACCCCTCCAATCCGAGCCCAGCTTCCTCCTCGTCGGCCTACAGACAGCCATCGCAGTCCCGTCAGCATGCTAGCGAGTATTGGGCCAGCCATGCCCCTTCTCAAGATCAGTATTCGGACCACTTCTCGCACGATCCGGCGTCGCGTCTGATCGGAAGATATGCGCCTGAAGAGTACGCTTACCTACAATCGCTGCCGCGTCGGCCAGTCATGGAGGACCCGTATACTTCTCCGAATTACCAGTACCCATATCGCTGGGACAGGGAGCGTGGAACCACTCCGCAGGAAGGGCCATACGTTTTTGTTCCTGTGCAGCAGGCACCGGAGCCGGCACCGGAGCCGGCACTGGAGCCGGCACTGGAGCCAGCACCGCAGCAGGCACCGCAGCTTGAACCCGAAGGCGTTGTCCCGGCTTACCAGTACCCATGGCGCTGGGGCAGGGAGCGTGGAACCACTCAGCAGGAAGGGCCATACGGTTCTGTTCCTGTGCAGCAGGCACCGCAGCTTGAAGGCGAAGGCGTTGTCACGGACCCAAATGCTCTGAGCCGAATTCTGGGCGAGAGGCCTGTCACTGCCTCGGAGTTCATCTACGAACCACAGCCAGACATCGAACGCCTTCTCAGGAACTGGCTTAACCAACAACTGAGAAGCAATGCGCGGGCTCGGACCGTTGCGGAGATACAGCTAACTCAAGCCGACAAAAGAGGTTTCGGGCGGCGCATGGATTCCAGTTTTCAACGTCGTGCCAATGTACGAGCGATCCTGGTCCGTGGACAGCCCATCTTTATCACAAGTCAAAGGGTGCAACATATGTCAACAGAGGACGGTATAGAGCTCCTCGCCTTCTGGAAGAAGGACTGGGAGAGAGATGCCTTGGTTGCTGTAGCGCTTTATGAGATGCCCATGCAACGTTGGGATCACTTCGCCCATCGGAGCGGTGCCGTCTCTGTGCCTTTTCAGTTCAGTCCGAGACGCTTAGCGATACAGTACCCCCGGGTCGGAACCTACACATGGCAGTGGAGCCGCAATTAGGCCCTCCTCCTCGAACCTTCATCGTCGGAATTGGGTTGTCAATCGAGCCGGGAACCCCAGTCGGGTCCTTCTTCGTGGATGTGGGGAGCTCGTCAGCCTGATCAGTAAAAGTTTTCAATGCCTACGACTGACCGGCTCGCAGCTTTACTGCGCATCAATGTCAAGTAATGCAGCAATTGAACCATAAAAGAGATTGTGAAGCCTTGTGGGCAGCCATGCAGTTGAACGGATGAGTGGCTGCTTGCACCTCCTGTGTCGACAACTGTGTTTGTGCTCAGCGACTGAGTCATGGCTGCATTGAGGCCATTATCGCCACTAGAGCAGCCCGGTCGACTTCATGGTCGTGCTGATGCCCAGTACTTTGCTCGGTCGCATGTATTGATGCGCAAGAACGCGTTGACGGCTGACTCTGTCGAGGTTTCGAGAAGAGTTCAGGTGCTACAGTAGTCTCACAATGCAAGTGACATCGGTTCAGGAGCAGGTTCTCTCAGGAAAGCATCGTTAGAGCACCGTACAATGTGCCATCTCTGCAGCCTGTTGTCGCATTTGAAGCGTTGAGCGGAAAGGTGAGAAGGAGACCCACAGGGAGGGTGTCCCACACACGGTTCACTCCTACTGTAATTGTAGTTGCAGTGCACTGGCTGGGAAGGAATAGGCGAAACTGGGGCAACTCATCTCGACGTTGCCTTTGAACTGTACTACAGCCGCGGTTGCAGGCATAAAGATGGGCAGAGGGACGACCCACTCGCCCGACCCACTGTCCCGAGCCCCACCATTACGTGCAGAGCGCAGCTTATAGGATAGGACCCCGACGAGCTGCGACGGTGAGGCTCTGCACATCTTTCCACTGATCTTGGTGTCCAAATAAGCGCCTGGAGCCTCTCGAAGACGCCACATATCTTCTTTCGAGCTTCGCTTCGTCATTAAAGATGGTGATCATCTCATATTTGATCAGTTTCGTCTTGTTCACAAGATGGGTGTTTGCGGTTTCATCCGTTGACGAGACTTTGTTTCAAAGCTTGGAGGATCTCAGCGATGTTGGCGAGGGTCTCAGCTTCAGTCAGGAGCCTCACGGGGCTCCTATGTCTCCCTCTCTATCTTCCTCGGCAACGTCAGCCTTCAGGCCAATAACACCTGCTTACGAAGCCCAAATTGCACCCGGTCATCCTCCGCAAGGTCGTCACTTTCAAGCTCCTACACCTTTGGCGCCCAGCTATCAACAGCAGTGGCCCAACTTCCCGCCTTCGGCTGCAAGTCCGAGCAGTTTTCATCCTCCAGCTCCTGCCAACCCTTCCGAACTTGACCCGCGCTGGAGCAACATACCACAGCATGGTTCGGCACCGCAGGTGTCGCAGCAGTTCGCAGCAGGCACACCAGAATACTACTCCCGCCCTCATGCAGTCGAGAATTGGTACACGGATGATGGTCGGAGACCTGATGTTGTGACAGCTGCTGTCGAGTCAAGCAAAGGTAAGGGACCGGTTCTCGAGACTGGTGGCAGTTCATGGAGCCCTTCGAACACGGCAGGTTGGTCACCACCGCCGGAAGAGGCTTCTCACCTTGACAAGCAGCCAGCACCTCGCGACGATGACCCTCGGCTGCAGGCGATGGCACACGATACATCCAGCTTTCTCCCTGTGCAAGATCCACTCACTCTATCAGGACTGCCTGTCACGATCAAGTACGATCCAGACACACTACTCAGCGGAGTGATAAAAGATATCAAGGAATTGATAGGATTATCCATTCGGGGAAAAAAGTCACGGCTTTGGCGAACCTTTTCGGACGATGAACTAGAGGCGTTTTACTCGAGCATGTCTAACTATCTCGCTTCGCCACGCATCTTCAAGGAGCTCATTTTCGACAGTAGGAGATTCTTTATCTTGTTCATCAATAAGAGGAGCGACCTAATCCCGAAGCTGCGGTACAGTACGGCCATTTGGGAATTCGATGTTGATGGTGCGCAGAGGGTCATGCGGTGCCGTGGCATCTTCAACACAGACAACAAGCATTGGAAATATGTGGAAGGAGCCAGATGGACGAACAGCTACGTCGTCCTCCTCCGTAACGGAATTTTAAAGATCAAGAGGGGCAATGCTCAAGATCTTGTCAGCGAGTACCGGGGTCAGGAGTTGTCGGAACCTGCGTTGGACCCTCGGAACGTTGTTGAGGCAGCGTCGTTTACCTACCGACGCCAAGCAAGCATTCAGCAAGCGTTCCAGAACTGGCTGACGGAGAAGCTGGCGGGGTCTAAAAGCAGATGGAAAGCAGCAAACAACCCAGAATTCCAGATCCGCGACGAGGACTTGGCAAGTTTCTCAACGAAGATGGATTGGTCGTTCGCTAAACGCAAGGTCGTGAATGAAGTTGACCTGGATCATCAGATCTTCTTTTTCACGTTTCAAAAGTCTCGCACATGGCTTACGTATCCGCGTCAGTTCATTGCGCTCTGGAAGCATGAGAGCGACGCCAAGGGCGGTTCCTTGGTCGCTGTAGCATTGTATCCGTTTCGAGAATCTCACTTCAACAGCCTTATGCATCCCACCAACGACAACGCTCGCATATTCCGCATGGTCAGAAACTTGCAGACCAAAGACCCCGAACCTGCATCCTAACTCGTACAAATGTTGCTTATGGTTGGTAACAGCTTCTCGTTGTTGTCTGCAACCCGGACAGCCTTTGACAGCAGAAGGAGCAACTTTTGCAAGTGCTTTCTGATGCCACCGAGTCGCAACGCAGTAGCATTTCCAAAATCAAAGAAGGCTGAACCTAGTCAAGTTAGAGACATTGCGGATCAGAAAATGAGCGGCTGCTTCCAACGCCTTTGTCGACAAATGTCTCTGAGTTCCAAGACCTGATCGTATCGAGCTTGAGGCGGATCCGCGCTCGTTTCGATCGCTGCTTCGGCACTCGAGCCAAGATGGTGCTGCTCGTAAAGGTCGCGTCGATCCCAGATGGCTTTGACCAGGTGGCGACAGAGAAGAATGCATTGAGCCTCGTCGAATCTTTCCCACAGAAACAAAGACCTCCGGCATCGTTGGCGTCTCTCGGTGCGTGATTGTGCAAAGCCGGGATAGATGTCAGAGCCGAGCGTCAGTTGGGAGCCCAGTGCCAACGGAACAGGTCTACCACTGCCGATCTGGGTGCGCTCTTGCTGTTGCGATGTCTTGGTGCGCGATCTAACCTCGACCGAGGGATCGAGGGCGCCAAAGATTTCGGAAGCGCATTGGAAATAGGCCCAAATCAATGCACCGTCTGGCGCGCGAATCCACCACTTGCCTCGGGTCTCCATCGCTTGTGCCAGCTGTAGATCAGCGCTTGTAACTGTGCTGCTGCTCGCAGTAGCGGTGCGGGGAGCTCGAGCAGCGTCCTGGTGATCGGTGCGCTGCTGCTTGCGTTCGAGGAAGCGGGTGACCTTCTCGACCTCGAACCATACGGCATCGGTGGATTTGAGCATCATCTTGCAAAAGTAGACGAGCGAGGCGGACTGAAGACATTCAAAGATGAGGTAGCGCAGCTCGGCAGCAATGCTGTCGTCTTGCGCGAGCGACGAGGGCCTCGCAAGGCGCATTTGCGTCTCGATGGCATCGACCTGCTGCTGCAGCTGCAATGAGATCGATCCTTCGAGTGCATGCGATAGGGACGCTGCGGGCATGACGAGTGGCGGTGAAGTGGCAACAGGCGGCTGGAAGGCCAAGATCTCTGGATCGAGACTGAGTCGCGTCGTGCGTTCAACGGCTTCGAGCAGGTCGAGCGGCCATCCAACAACGCATTGTGTCGAGCAGCCGATGGGGTCTTGGCCTGCATCGTCGGGATCCTCCCATTGATAGACGTGCTGGAAGATGTCGAGTACATCACCTTGCTCGCTTGCCGGACCCATGGTGCGCGACATGGTCTCCCACCACAGGAGAATGCGAACGAAGAATCTGAATGCGGATCCGGGGCCTTGATCGAGCTCAGCCAACCATGGCGGTGAATTGGAAGCAAGTACCTTGCGCACGACTGTGATGGCTAACGCCGTGTAGGCACGCGAGCTGGTGGCAAAGCCTCTGCTGAACTGCTCGACGTGGGCAATCAGGATGGTTCCGGCCAGGACTTCAAGGAGACGATGGGCGGTGGTGATGCGCTCTGCAGCGCGACGAATGGCGTCGGGAGAGTCGAGCGATCCCACGCCGGTGTCCCACTCTGTCTTGCAGCGTGAAAAGTGAGCATGAGCGAGGCCCCTTTTGCGTGGATCGTGGGCCAGGCTGAGGTGAGTGAGACCCAAGCAGCCGACAAGGTCGAGGATGACGGGGGATTCAGAGGCGAGCTGTGCGAAAAAGATGCGCCAAACGTTTGTATCTGCGGACAACAGATGGAAGCAGCGCGCAGTCTCGTTGAAGAAGAACGAAACCGACTCGAGCTGGACCTTGGTCACGCAAAGAGCACGGATACGGCGCTGTAGGTCAGACTCGGAGATGCATTCCAGCGCAGGAAGCTTAGAGCGCGCTGGAGGCGGCGAGGTTGAAGCACTTTGATCTTCAAGGTTGTGCAACGAGTTTGCGGGAGAGGCTGTCAAGATGGACAGCCATTCTTCATTCAACCAGGCCGGCGAATCGAGCTGAGGTGGGATGGGGTGGATCCCAGCAGCAGCGCTTGCCAGCGTCGAGAGACCTGAATCTGGTTGCCTCCCTTGCGACGGAGCACTCTTATGAGTTGCCGATGGAGCAGCCTGTTGTGCTTGAGCTGGGAGCTGGTGAGTGCCTTGCCTGTCGTCGTGTGCAAGTTGGATTTGGCCTTGGAGATTGCCCATGGTGGTGGTGGCGGTGGTGGCTGCAGTGCTAGGGTGTGGAATACCGGTGCCGATGGACGAGCACAGAAGATCGAGCCAGTCATCCAGATGCTGTGGAGAAGATGTGGGATATGGCGAAATGGCCGTAGCTGCATCCGGAGCACTCGTTGGGTCGAGACCGTGGAGAGGTGGTGCACGTGGATGGCTTGCAACATCAAATGACGCATGGGAGAATGCAGGAGCTGATGGTGACGAGTTGCTGGACAGCGGCAGCAACTCTGGTGAGGGTTTAGATCTATGTTGCCGCTCTTGTCCATAGCCTTGACACGTTCGTCCGTCGTCGAGACAGCGGCGGCAGTGCGGGCGTGCCTCGTCGCACTTGATCTTGCGCACGCGACAGGTGCGGCATCCTGACCGGCTGCGCGTGAAGCGGCGCTTGTGTACTGGCACCGTTGGCTGAGATGCCGAAAGCGACGAGATGGTGCGCTTGTTGGAGGAGAGGTCCTGTTGCTTCGCCGCTATAGGATGTGATTGGGTGATCTGGAGAGTAGGTTGTACGGCGACCGATTCGCGACTTGCTGCACCATTGGACACGCGAGGTTTGTCGTGATTGGCCACACGATGGTTGTGTTGGTGCGGACCCGAAGCAGTTCGTGCACGCTTTGTTGTGCGGTGGCCAGTGTCTGGAGACAGGATGGAGGTCGACGATCGACGGCGCTCGTCTTGGGATGCACCTCTTGCAGCGGCCATCACTGCATGGCGAGCTTGCAGCTAACCGAGACTATGCATCGACAGATGACAGAATTGGCCGAGCTCTGCCAAAGTGAGGACGACGTACAGTACTGTACTGTACACCTGCCAGAAGTTGAGAAAGCTTATCGCTCCGATCAAGTCGTCCAGGGCAACACTAACCATAAACCGCGACGGACAACTGAACCCTGAGCTCTAGCTCTCTCGTAGATCACAGCACGGCAGCGACTTGAGCGGAGCGGTAACCTCCCAAATTACCACCCTTCCAATGAGCCTGCTGGTGGTGACCTCACGTTGCCGCTCCGCAACCGCGGATGTGCTAGCTTGCATTCTGCATCCGCTCTCGTTTCTCAACGGTGCCGCGGATCCTACGACAGTCTACTGCACAAAACTCATGGTTACCACGTCGCTGCCAATTGGCGGCGATCCGCCCTGCGCTCTCTCTGGATCTGTGCCTGCTCGACAATGACTTGAATCCCAGACATGACGCCCCGTCCGCTTTTGGCAACGAGCCATCTACGTCTAATCAAGTGCATTTGCGGCTTGGATGAGGATGAGAACGCCGGGTCTTGCGCTTTCACAATACCTTCTTTCATCGCTCCGGACACCTTCACACTTGCTGCTCATTCACTGCATCCGCAGGCGGCACAGCTTCATCCTCATCTTCCTCGACGTGGTGCAACTGGACGCTCTTATATCTACGCACGCACATCATTCTTGCTTCCATCCACTCACTCGTCTTTCCTCGCCTCTCGTGCCTCGATATTCCTCGACCTTGTCACGCTACCGTCTCCCCGAGCCCTTGCCGCAATAGTCATGGCAGCACAATCTAGCGCAGCCTACCGTCGCGAGGACGTCACTTTCGCATCCGGGTCCGATCTTTGCGCTGCCTGGGTGTATCGACCGACGGGTCCGCCTCTTGCTGCTGCCTCTGGCAAAGTCACTGCTGGCAAATACCCTGCCATCGTGCTAGGACACGGTATCGGCGGCATTAGAGAGTACGGTCTGGACCGCTATTGCGCTCGCTTTGCGGAGCAGGGCATCATATGCGTGGCTTTCGACTACCGCCACTTTGGAGGAAGCACGGGTCAGCCTCGCCAGCTTCTTGATATCCGCTTGCAGCAGGAGGATTGGAAGGCTGCCATCGACTATACCAAGCGCCTCGAAGATGTAGACGAAACAAGAGTCGGCATTTTTGGCAGCAGCTTCGGTGGTGGCCATGTAACCTACATTGGCAGCCACGATCCTAGCATCAAAGCCATCATCGCCCAGTGCCCCTTCACTTCGGGTTTCCACTCGAGCCGCACTGTTGGCTTTTTGCCGCTCTTCAAGCTGGCTGCTCTCGGTATCAGAGATCTCTTCTCGACAGGAAACAACATTGTGCCCGTGCCGCTCGCTGGCGAACCTGGCTCAAGTAAGTTCTCGTCTTGGATCGCCGCTGACTGTCGGCCCACTCTTGTAACTAACTCTCCTTTACCTCTCTGCTCGCTACCGTTCTTTCTTCTGCCAATAGCTGCCTTGATGAATTCGCCAGAAGCCATGGACTACAAACTCATCGTTCCCGAAGAGCGCCAAGAGACCGATCCAAAGTACGTTGCCGCACGATTCGCTCTCCACATCGCCTTCTACAATCCGGGTTGGTACACATCGCAGATCAAAAGTCCTATCCTCTTTGGCGTCTGTGGCAAGGATTCTGTCGCCCCTCCTGGGCCTACGCTCAAATATGCTCAAAAAGCACCCCACGCCACGGTTAAGCTGTACAAGGACATGGGCCACTTTGACATCTATGTCGGCGACGCATTTGAGACGGCCACCAAGGACTACTGCGACTTTCTCCGCGCCAAACTTTAGCATCTGGTCCGCTGCATATCACCATGTTCGACGTTTATAGACATCCGTGCTAATTACAAACCCATGTGTCAGGGCTTTATCGCTACGTTTACACCCGAATTGTGTGTGCAAGCATATCCGCTTTCGTCGCTCAGTGCTTCGCATCGAGCAAAGCTAGCACCGCTTCCCAGGCCAAACTGATGTCCTTGCTCCTATCCGCCCATAACCCTTGTTTCTCTTTTGGTGTTCAGCGCCTTCTTTCCGCTGCGCTTGTTCAGCTAGCAGTTTCAATCCGAGCGACTCTCCCCAAATTGCTCTCATTGTCACTTCCCTCCTGCCGAAGGTCAGTTCTATCATTGGTTTCATTTTGAGTCCACCTTCGAGAATGATCTGCAGCTGTGCAGCGCATTTATCTCCTCTGTGACCACCGTACGTGACAATCATGGCATGTCTATGCTCATTGGCAGGTTCTAGCGTGACAAGGATGTTTAGCAGACATATCCAGGTTACAGAGAGAGAAACACAATAGTGGTGAGGCTAGACGGGACTGTTGCATGCGGGAGCTTCTCCTGAGCATGCGACCATAAAATCGTTCTGTTGACAACGAGCTTACTCGAAAGCCTCTACCTGCTTGAGTCCATCAATTGGTCTCAGCCAGGCAACCCTATCTTTTGTGAAGAACTCGACACTGGGCTTCAAGCGTGTCTCGTGGAGGCTGAAGTCGTCGACGGTGCCAACCCTCATGTACGCCAAGTCAGGAGTGGCGCTCGAGATCCTGTACATCAAGGTACCGCAATGAGTACAGAAAGAATTGGTCATCGTATGCCCGTTGCGGGGTGATCCGATCGTGTCGGACTGTCCGTAAAGCTTGAGGTCGGTTTTACCACGGTTGTATTTGAGGTGAGAGAGTGCAATCGTGAAGTTGGTGGCAAAGGTGGACGCCGTGATGGTGCGACAGTCGCTACAGTGGCAGACGAAGGCGCCTTGATAGCCAGGGCCAACAGTGGGCTATAAATCAAAGTTGGGTCATATTAGCTTTGCCGAACGCATAAGAGGAAAGGGGGGGGGGGAAAGAACAGATGAGAACGGTGTTTCTGAGAAGAATACTTACGAAAGCCAACTGGACCTTGCCACAGAAGCACGTCGCTGTGGCTTCTTTCTCACCCTCTTGCTTCGAATAACCATCGTGTGCTATCGTATGGGGGAAAAGAGGCTTTGATTTGTCGGCAGCGGCGAACGAAGGTACCGGGTTAGCGCGGGTATCGGCCTGAGTTGACATGTTTGCTATGTGGTGGCAGTGTTGAAGGGTAAGGAGAAGAACGGTTGTTGTTACGAAGAGTGAAGGGAGGGGGAGGCCGTCTGCTCTTATATAAGTTTTCGAGGCTCAGCTTGTTGCTACAAGAGCGAGACATTGCTGAATGTGGACAGACCGAGCGACATCTGTTGATGCAGGTTCCCAAAGCATAACCGGATAGATAGGACACGGAGTTAGGAATAGGTGGAAGCGGCCGGAGCGGATGGGACGGAGCGACAGCAATCCAAATGGTGCAGTTTCCGAGTCATGTCAGACGGAATAGGGCACGGGACCCGACATTATGGCCAGACCGATCCGATCCGAATCTATATGAGTCGTGAGTGCGGTGTGCGGCATGAGTCCCCATTACAATATAGACGCCAAGTCTCTGCAGACCCTTATCGCCGACCATTTCGCTTAAAAGACGTCACACCGGCATGCCTGACCACAGCCCCACCGGTGTTCCTAGCCTTTGGCCAAGTTGGATGTCCTCAGCTCCCATGCCGGACCTCCGTCGCCGGTGCGCTTTTGGCGGGACAACAGACGAGAGACAACAGCCAGATATACCAACTGACCAAAGTCAATCGAAACTGCTCCTGTGCGAAGTGCCTACTCGCTCTTGTCCAATGACCGTCACCGGTCAGCTAGTTTCACCGCAGCAAGGGCGGCAACGGAGCTGCAACCGACTGACAGGCCCTGCTCTCCGTTTTGAAAATCCCACATGTTGAAAAATGCGGAAAAGCAGATGGCACCCACACCGCCAATGTTGCCTACTTCCAAGACCGTTGAGGGTATTAGAAAATAGAAGTGCTAAGATGGAGCTTGTGGGGACAAGGCGGCGTCAGTTAATCGACCACTCGTATATGACTTACAACATTCAGTACTGAGTGTTTAGACTCAGTACTCTGGTTCCTAAGTTGCGATCTTGGGAGAACATTGATCGGTTCCGAAGCCGACACGTGGGAGCGATCCAGGCTATTATGCCGAAGACTCGTTCTCAGTGTGGTAATATCGAGTGGAGATTGTAGCGCAGCGGTTGGAAGCTTCTAAGGTTTTACCGTCAAGGGCCAACACTCAGTGATGAGTGTTAGCAGTCACTCGACAATCTAGAGACACCTTTGATGTGTTAGAGATTCGATAATATTTCAGTTCTCTTGTGTGCGCAAGCTGGTCTATATATACACTTTGATCAGTGATTATTCCCTTCCATGAGACGTTCCTCCCTCTACCAGTCGCGGGACTTTGTCTGATATCATAGGTCCCATCGCTCTACGGTGGCTGTGCGGCACTCAGTGCTGAGTGTCGCTACCCTTCACCATTAATCCCGAACTCTTCATCGTCTGCTGTCGTTCTCTGATTGGCTCGGTCCTCCTTGGTCCGACGCTCCCTTAGTTCGCTGGGTGTGCAGTTCGACCACGGTGGAACTTCGGGGAGGGAGAACTTACCATCGGGGCGTGTCATTGGTCGAGGGTGGCCTCGTTGCGCAACCGTGGCCTGTAATTGGCCGACAACAATCAACACCCAGTGCTGGGTGTTAATCCTTTTCTCGTTGATGGCCAATGAGTCGCGTCCATTTGCGCGACCGCACGCGGGGGAATTTGTGTCCAGCTTGGTTCGGAAGAACTCTGGTAAAAATGCCGGGATTATTCTGATTGGTTCCAACACTCACAGCTGAGTGTTGGGCTTCATAAAGCGAGAAACTCTGAGTGCGAGATGAAAGTCGGTTTCACTTGGTGAAGCCAACAGTCCCCCTCATCGAGTACTTACAAGGGGATCCCCAGGTAGGGTCGGTGATGCAACACCCCCTTTTCTTTGCGTCATTGGATAGTCCTAGGTGAGTATAGTGAGAGTCATTAAGTGACCCTACACAAGTTGACTATGAAAATGGGTCGGGGCGGTTCACCGAAAGTAGGGTCGGGAGGTAGGGTCGAGGTAGGGGTGGAGAACTTTTTTTGGATTTTGGGGGATCTGATGGTTCAGGCAGGTGTGTAATAGCAACAAACATATGTATGCAAGAAAGCAGGGATGGAGAAGGTGTATTGGAGGTGTAGGGTTGGAATAAGTTGAAAATCGGGCAAAACCAAAGGGGGGACCATTGGAGGGTTGAGTGGCCGAAAAAAGTTGCTCTGATGGACTTGGTCCTATAATGAAAGATGTGCCAAATGGTGTAAAACGGATGTGTGTACAAGGGCAGAGCTGTAGCTGTTGATGCCAGGGCAGGGTAGAGTCAAACGTGTTGGTCTGACCCTACCCCTGTAGGGTTGGGGACATCTGGCATAATAAGTGGCCCTGTTTTGAAGTGCGCTGGGGTTTTCTGGGGTGGAGAATGCATATCAAGCACTCACAGAGCAAAGTGTGATTTTGACCCTAGGGTTGAAATGTTTTCAAGGCTGGACCCTACCCCTAACCCTACTTCCGACAGGTAGGGTTGACTGCGACTTGCATATGGAGAGGCTGCTGTTTGACATGTGGTGAGGTTCTCACACCTTTGGAAGCTCATTCAGACACTTTGTGGGTCTGTCTGCCTCTTTCGGTCAGTCACTGGTCAGGGGCAGACACACAACACAGAGAGGAATGTGTAGACATGTATACTATTATATATTGGAGCAGCTATTTACATGGTCTAGGGGAAAAAACCCAGTGGGGAAAAAGTGCCCTAGACCCCACAACTATTTACATACAGAACTCGGAACTCGGAACAGATCAGGGGAACAGGAGCTCATAATGCTGGGACCTGGCCAGGTGATACAGGCCATAGTGGGGTCCCTCTGCATTGTGAGGGTAGACAGTGCCATGGCTGTCACCGGTCTGGGGGTCTACACCAGAGTAGACCATGATTGAGATGCTGTATGCCTGTGCTATGGCCATGAGCATGATCTCATCTCCCCATGTACCTGGCTTGGCCATGTTGGCCAGGTATGCAGCAGCTGAGAGGTGCCCATCGCCTTGGGCTGCAAATGCCAGCAGGATGTCAGGGTTACGCTGCAGCCAGTGAAGGCCTTTCATCCTGACCTCCATGTGACCAGCTTGGTTGCCGGTGAGATGGTAGGCCATGGCCCTGAACATGCAGTTGCCATCCTTGCCAATGAAGTTGCTGACCTTGAGGTTGTACAGGTTGCGCAGTGTGGCTGCTACCTGTGGTACACCTCGGACGCCATGGAGGTGTGGTTGTGCCTGCACTCGCTGGCTGGAAGGCAGGAGGATGGCTGGCGATGCTGATGGGGACACCACAAAGGGGTTGGGTGTCTGCTGACGCCTTGGGCTGGCTGCCAGGTCCATGTCCAGGCGGTCCAGAACAGCTTGGAGCTCAGCATCAGTGATGCCAGGCCCAGACAGTGTGGTGCGGTCTGGACTTGGACTGGGAGGTGGAAGGAGCACCACCACGCCATCATCTGACTGCATCTCCTCTGCCACTGTCTCCACTGGGGCACGCAGGCGTTTACTCTGACGGCGTGGGCCATGCAGAGGATGGATAGGAGCCTGGTCAGCTGAGGAGTCAGAGTCGCTGCCAAGGTCAGGCATATCAATGTCTTCCTCCTCAGTGGTGATCTCAATGGCCTCTGCCTCTGGCTCCGCCTCCAGCTCTGGCCCAAAGTTGACTGCTGGGAGATGGCCTTGGTCAATGAGCTGTCCAAAGTACTCCCGTGCTTGGTCCTGGTTCATGCGTGCCTTGCAACCCTTGCACTGCAGGCGGAACTGGCGGCGTCCACCTTGGTTGAACAGTGCTGGTGCTGGCCGGTCACAGTTTGGACACAGCAGCTGGCCTTTGATCTGGTCAAAGAAGCTGCACAGAGCATCCATGGTGCGTAGATGACGCTTGAGCAGGGCCTTGCTTGGCTTACAAGGGGATTCCCGGGTAGGGTCGGTGACACAACACCCCCTTTTCTATGCATTGTTGGATAGTCCCAGGTGAGTATAGTGAGAGTCATTAAGTGACCCTACGCAAGTTGACTATGAAAATGGGTCGGGGCAGTCCACCGAAAGTAGGGTCGGCCAGTAGGGTCAAGGTAGGGTCTCGGAACTTTTTTTGGCTTTTACAAGGGGGTCTGGTTTTTAAACAGAGTAGGGTTGCTTAATAAAAGTTGTTTATCTACCCAAAATAGGCATGTTTACTTATCCAACCCTATGCTGGTAGCATAATATTATTTGCCGGTATGGCCAGCCCAAGTTTGGCCTGGGTCGAGTCGGGCCGAGAAAAAAGTAATTTTTCAGGATTGCTCCCATACTAAACTCACCTTCAAATGGGGTCAATAGAAGGTCCTGAAAGTATCAGGGAAGGGTGCCAAGTGGTTGTGGAGTGATGGCCAACTTTACATTTTTTGAGATTTTGGCTTGAGCTCCAATGGTCCCCCCTTTGAAAGTGGGAAAATGGACCCCCTCCAATTCTCCTGCTGGCTTAGTATAATGTGTCCATACATGCTAGGAGAAGATAGATTCTGCTATACTGGCCATGGGAGCCAGTCTGACCATCTCGGTGCTCCAACACGGACAAAGTCAAAAACACGCAACTTGACCGTGCACATCCCAGCACCACACAGGCATGCCAGGCATGCTTCTAGCATCTACCAAGCTCATTTCCAGCACCGATACCAGCTTGTTCCAGCAGAATCACAGCAAGAACCGAGTTCCCAGTACGAGTTTGTGTAAACATGCAAGTGATGCGGTTTCATCCAATGCTCAATGCAATGCTCTTCTGGATGCATTGTACATTGTCGATACAGCTTGCAGCATCCATTCCAGCTGCTACACAGGCCATCAGAGCCAGTCTCAACCATCTCGGTGCTCCAACACGGACAAAGTCGAAAAACGGTCCATCACCGTACATGCTCTAGGCTTTCTTCCAGTGCATTTACAAGCTTCTAGCATTTGATCCAGCTGTTTTCCATGCTTCCACCGCATCGAGCACATCATCTCACCAGCAAGTGACTTTGCTCCATAATACAGGCACCAAAAAGAGGTTTGAAAGCATACAATCACTCTTAGAGCTACATAGGGTTAGGGCCAGCGGCTGTAGGGTTGGGGTTACAAGGGGGTCTGGTTTTTAAACAGAGTAGGGTTGCTTAATAAAAGTTGTTTATCTACCCAAAATAGGCATGTTTACTTATCCAACCCTATGCTGGTAGCATAATATTATTTGCCGGTATGGCCAGCCCAAGTTTGGCCTGGGTCGAGTCGGGCCGAGAAAAAAGTAATTTTTCAGGATTGCTCCCATACTAAACTCACCTTCAAATGGGGTCAATAGAAGGTCCTGAAAGTATCAGGGAAGGGTGCCAAGTGGTTGTGGAGTGATGGCCAACTTTACATTTTTTGAGATTTTGGCTTGAGCTCCAATGGTCCCCCCTTTGAAAGTGGGAAAATGGACCCCCTCCAATTCTCCTGCTGGCTTAGTATAATGTGTCCATACATGCTAGGAGAAGATAGATTCTGCTATACTGGCCATGGGAGCCAGTCTGACCATCTCGGTGCTCCAACACGGACAAAGTCAAAAACACGCAACTTGACTGTGCACATCCCAGCACCACACAGGCATGCCAGGCATGCTTCTAGCATCTACCAAGCTCATTTCCAGCACCGATACCAGCTTGTTCCAGCAGAATCACAGCAAGAACCGAGTTCCCAGTACAAGTTTGTGTAAACATGCAAGTGATGCGGTTTCATCCAATGCTCAATGCAATGCTCTTCTGGATGCATTGTACATTGTCGATACAGCTTGCAGCATCCATTCCAGCTGCTACACAGGCCATCAGAGCCAGTCTCAACCATCTCGGTGCTCCAACACGGACAAAGTCGAAAAACGGTCCATCACCGTACATGCTCTAGGCTTTCTTCCAGTGCATTTACAAGCTTCTAGCATTTGATCCAGCTGTTTTCCATGCTTCCACCGCATCGAGCACATCATCTCACCAGCAAGTGACTTTGCTCCATAATACAGGCACCAAAAAGAGGTTTGAAAGCATACAATCACTCTTAGAGCTACATAGGGTTAGGGCCAGCGGCTGTAGGGTTGGGGTTAGGGTTAGGGTTAGTGCCGGAGGCCATATCGTCTATATCTCCATCCCAAGTACTTGGCCAGGTGCTGCTGCAGGCAGCATGCAGTGTATACAGGCAATGCAACCATTCAAAAACCACGCTTCCACCGCACCAGGCTGCAGCAGATGGTCCAGGAGGGCAGCATACAGCATCAAAGGATGCACAGCAGGTGCATTGGCAGCATTGCAGCTTGAAACAGCTCCATCAAAGAGCTGACGGTCAAAATGCATGGCAAAAACAACCAACTCGACTGATGCACCGACATCAAAGAAGCAGTGGATGGAGCAGCACACGCATGCCAGGCAAGTGTCTGTAGCATATCCAAGACACTTCCAGCATCAATAGCAGCAGAAACACAGTGCTGTTGCCAAAAACGATGCTGCCCGTACGACTTTGCAGAAACACGCAAGCAGTGCGAAACCACCAAAAGCTCCATGCCAGGCTCTTCTGGATGCATTGTACATCATCGATACAACTTGCAGCATCCATTCCAGCTGCTATACTGGCCATGGGAGCCAGTCTGACCATCTCGGTGCTCCAACACGGACAAAGTCAAAAACACGCAACTTGACTGTGCACATCCCAGCACCACACAGGCATGCCAGGCATGCTTCTAGCATCTACCAAGCTCATTTCCAGCACCGATACCAGCTTGTTCCAGCAGAATCACAGCAAGAACCGAGTTCCCAGTACGAGTTTGTGTAAACATGCAAGTGATGCGGTTTCATCCAATGCTCAATGCAATGCTCTTCTGGATGCATTGTACATTGTCGATACAGCTTGCAGCATCCATTCCAGCTGCTACACAGGCCATCAGAGCCAGTCTCAACCATCTCGGTGCTCCAACACGGACAAAGTCGAAAAACGGTCCATCACCGTACATGCTCTAGGCTTTCTTCCAGTGCATTTACAAGCTTCTAGCATTTGATCCAGCTGTTTTCCATGCTTCCACCGCATCGAGCACATCATCTCACCAGCAAGTGACTTTGCTCCATAATACAGGCACCAAAAAGAGGTTTGAAAGCATACAATCACTCTTAGAGCTACATAGGGTTAGGGCCAGCGGCTGTAGGGTTGGGGTTAGGGTTAGGGTTAGTGCCGGGTTAGGGTTAGGGT
>CAKMXK010000010.1:0-2500 GCA_928724755.1 Sporisorium exsertum
TCCGGACATAGTAAGGATTGACAGATTGATGGCGCTTTCATGATTCTATGGGTGGTGGTGCATGGCCGTTCTTAGTTGGTGGAGTGATTTGTCTGGTTAATTCCGATAACGAACGAGACCTTGACCTGCTAAATAGACGGGTTGACATTTTGTTGGCCCCTTATGTCTTCTTAGAGGGACAATCGACCGTCTAGGTGATGGAGGCAAAAGGCAATAACAGGTTGACCTACACAGGCCTGTAAAAGCGATGCCAATAAAATCGCTAGTCCAACATCTTTATCTCTGTAGGGAAAGCTCCCAACTGTCGGGCAGAGGATTTTTCCAATTGGAAAAAGTTGATGTGGGCGACACTACCTGGTACAGGGAACGCCGGAGCAGTAACATGCTTGGCCGATCCTGTGGCGAGCTCGAGTAGCGTCGAGCCGTCGCAACGCGCGGAAAGGAGTGGGTCGCAGGAGGATAAGTATTCTTCTGCGGCTTAAGGTACGTGCTAATCCCCAAGGTAACTTGGCTCTTGTGATAAGGCCCGACAGGCCAAGGCACAAGAGGGTGTTCTACACGAACACTGGCAGACGGTTCCAACGACGAGGAGAAAAGCTTTTTCTTTTTTACCTTCGACTTGGGGACGACTGAAAATGCTGTGATGCCCTTAGATGTTCCGGGCTGCACGCGCGCTACACTGACAGAGACAACGAGTGGGGCCCCTTGTCCGAAATGACTGGGTAAACTTGTGAAACTTTGTCGTGCTGGGGATGGAGCTTTGTAATTTTTGCTCTTCAACGAGGAATTCCTAGTAAGCGCAAGTCATCAGCTTGCGTTGACTACGTCCCTGCCCTTTGTACACACCGCCCGTCGCTACTACCGATTGAATGGCTTAGTGAGGACTTGGGAGAGTACATCGGGGAGCCAGCAATGGCACCCTGGCGGCTCAAACTCTTACAAACTTGGTCATTTAGAGGAAGTAAAAGTCGTAACAAGGTATCTGTAGGTGAACCTGCAGATGGATCATTTCGATGAAAAACCTTTTTTCTAATGAGGTGCGGCCCGCACCTGTCCAACTAAAATAGGGCTACCCATTCAACACGGTTGCATCGGTCGGGCTTGTCAGACAACAGTGCGCACAAAAGCGTGTACTCGTCGGCAGCGCGACACCAACACAAAAACACTTTTGATGACATAGGATTTGAAAGTAAAACATTTTTTTCTACGGCTGGTAATGCGGTCGTCTAAAAACAAAAAACAACTTTTGGCAACGGATCTCTTGGTTCTCCCATCGATGAAGAACGCAGCGAATTGCGATAAGTAATGTGAATTGCAGAAGCGAATCATCGAATCTTTGAACGCACCTTGCGCTCCCGGCAGATCTAATCTGGGGAGCATGCCTGTTTGAGGGCCGCGAATCGTTTCGAACGTCGCCTTTTTTTTTTTTTCCAAGAAAAGGCTGGCGGATCGGTAGTGAGGGTTTCTTTTTCTGCCATTTACCGTGGCTCCCTCGAAAAGCATTAGCGCATCCATTCGATAGGCAAAGACGGACGAAAGCTCGACCTTTCGCTCTTTCCAACCTTGCCGGGTTTTGATAATATCAGGACTTCGGAGGCGGAGAAAGAGCAAGAGCTGGACGCAACGACTTTTGCTGGTTGGAGTGCTTCTGAAAACCGCCCCCCTTTTTCTTCTCGAAAAGGGAGGGAAAAAAAATCGAATCGGCCTCAGATTGGTAGGACTACCCGCTGAACTTAAGCATATCAATAAGCGGAGGAAAAGAAACTAACAAGGATTCCCCTAGTAACGGCGAGTGAAGAGGGAAGAGCCCAAGATTGGAAGCTGGCGTCTTCGGCGTCCGCATTGTAATCTCAAGAAGTGTTTTCCGCTTCGGACCATGCCCAAGTCCTTTGGAAAAAGGCATCATAGAGGGTGATAGTCCCGTCCATGGCATGGAGCGCCCGAAGCTTTGTGATACGCTTTCTAAGAGTCGAGTTGTTTGGGAATGCAGCTCAAAATGGGTGGTAAATGCCATCTAAGGCTAAATATTGGGGAGAGACCGATAGCGAACAAGTACAGTGATGGAAAGATGAAAAGCACTTTGAAAAGAGAGTTAAACAGTACGTGAAATTGCCAAAAGGGAAGGGTAGGAGGTCAGAGATGCGTCTTGGGATTCAGCCTTGCATTTGCTTGGTGTTTTTCCCAAGTTGCAGGCCAACGTCGGTTTTGGGCACTGGAGAAGGGTGGAAGGAACGTGGCACCCTTCGGGGTGTGTTATAGCCTTCCACTGGATACAGCGACCGAGACCGAGGACAGCAGCGTACTCGCAAGAGCGGGCCTTCGGGCACCTTTACGCTTAGGGCGTTGGCATAATGGCCGTCTACCACCCGTCTTGAAACACGGACCAAGGAGTCTAACATGTATGCGAGTCTTTGGGTGGCAAACCCATCGGCGCAATGAAAGTGAATTCAGGTGGGATCCGCAAGGTGCACCATCGACCGATCCTCACGTCTTTCAAGTC
>CAKMXK010000011.1:0-296390 GCA_928724755.1 Sporisorium exsertum
TCACCATGATGCTCTTTGGCACCTCGCAGAACCTCGGCACTGCCATCTTCATCCGTCTCACTTTTGGGGTTTCTTCAACGGTGCAGTTGGTGTAATAGGGCGCTATTCGCGACATTACCGGCCAAGACCAACGAGAGGAAGGGCCTATGCACAGATGGGCTTTTGCTGGGAATGGGCGGTATCATCGGCCCCATCCTGGAGGCTTACTCCAGACATCCCGTCCAGAAACTGCCTGGACTCTTTGGGCAAAAGCCAGCTTTTCACCGACTATCCTTACTTGCTGCCTTTCTTGGTCGCCGCTGCCTTCACCGCGGTTGGTTCCTTCTTGACCCCTCTTCATCGGCTACGACGGTGGCCCTCGCACCGGTGCCATCCAGCTACTGGAGAAGGGTGATATCGAGAGCGCAGCCAACCAGGTCGGCAGTTTTGGTCGGTCCGCGGTCAGCGCATCAGCGGCTACTTTAGCAATTCACGCAGCGCTGGCGAATCTGACCTCAGTCTCTCGCGCAACTTTGGAAATGCAGCAGGCGGACCAGCAGCACGAGTGGTCATTGGACGCCCGATATCGGCACGTGTCCCGGCAAGCTGCCGCGTACGTTCACTCAGCAGGTCGACTACGAAACGGGTGGTCCACCTTCCCCGTCCCAAGCGAGGGCACCATCATCACGCACAACAACAACACCATCAACGACTCCGGCTTTTCGCGAGCCGATCACCTACGCACCACGCAGACAGCGCCTTTTTCGCGCACCGAAGAGCGACAGCACGCCATCCTCGGTGGCGGCTCAGCTTTATGGCTATGACAGGCACATGTCGAGATCTTCAGCTGCACCTGGACCATCCTCGGAGCGTCCTGGTACAGGTGTACGCTCCGGAGTCGTTTGCCAACAGCAGGACTGCCGGTCGCAACTCGTTTTCCTCGACCAACCAATACGCTCCGGACTTTGAAGAGATTGGACAGCGACCCGGTCTCAGCTTTGCGCAGAGATTTTTGCTCGCCCAGGACGATTCGGTTTTCACCATCTCGGATCTTTGGGTCGCTGCCGCTATCAATGGCGATGAGGCGTACGAAGATGTTTTCGAGGATGACGAAGACGATTTCGAGAACGCATCGTACGAGGACGGTAGCGAGCTCGACGACTCGCTAGCCGAAGCTCGATCGACGAAGAGGATGAAGACGAAGAAGACCAGGATCCGCACGAGCGGTCGTCGCTGCTGGCACCGAGACATCTGCCTCCGCTCAACTTTGCGCAGCGCAAGCTGTCCCGCGCTGGATTTTCCGATGCGGGGCGATCGTATCTTCGTCGCGCCCGAGGTCGATGCGTCGGTCGAGTGGTGCGAGGGTGCGGAGTCTCTATGCGAATACGGGTATTGAGAGTCCGTTGCTCTCGCCGGCATACAATAATCCGCTGTCGCCGTCGATTGACAGTGCAGCCGGGGCGTTGGGTGCATCTGCGGCAACTGGAGCGCAGCAGCAGGGTCGGTCGGACAGTGCGTGGGATCCGACGCTGGCGGGGATCCCGGAATCCCACTCGAATCGCAACAGCCTCTCTGTGCCCGGACAGCGACGTAGTGGTGGATCGTCCCCCGCGTCGCAACGGCAGTCGATGGCGTTCTCGTCCAGCAACCCCGCAGCAGCCGGTGGCAAGCCTGTGTCGCTCTTCACCCTACTCCCAACCGCGACTCATCGCGCATTACGGACTGATGGCATTTCACTCGTCAACCTTCGACCAGGTGTTTATGGCCTTCCTCGTCACGCCCGAGCCATCAGGAGGCCTTGGACTCACAGCATCGCACTTCGCCCAACTCATTTCGGCGATGGCGTTCTGCCAGCTTATCTTCCAATTCGTCTTCTATCCGCGCATTGGGCCGCCGCAGGGCAAGCTGTCGCATTTGGCCATGCTGCGCTTGGGCACGGCGATTTACCTGCCCTGCTATACGCTGTTTCCGCTGTTGCGGGGTTTGCTGCATCCGGACACGGACGGATTTGTGATGGGCGGGATGATCTTTTTCGCGTCGTTGAGGTGGCTGGCCAATGTGTGCGCGTTTACGGCGGTGAGCGTGCTGATTAATGCGATGACGCCGCCGCATTTGACGCCGCTGGCCAACGGGTTGGCGCAGACCACGTCGAGTGCTGCGAGGTTCGTCGGGCCGATCATTGGTGGTTTGGTCTGGGCGAAGGGGATCGAGGGTGGACCGGAGAGTCATAGTTGGCCGTTCAACTATCATTTGGGTTTCTGGTTTGTTGGGCTTGCCGCTTTCACTGGTTTCTTGTTCACTTGGAGGATCAAGTGAGAGATCGCGTGGAGATTAACTTTTGTTCCGCGTTCGTGCACTGCAGTTTCTACCTTGATCGCTCCGCGCCGTCACAGCCCGATCGTCAACTGTGTGTCTGTCGCTCCCCAGTCCTCAAAGTACTTCCACGCGAGCTTCGAAGATAATGGCCCTCGCATTGTTGTTATAGTACAGACATACCGCTCGTACAATGGCCTCTGCACTAGAGGCCGAGAAAACAAAAGCAGCCAAGTGATGGGGATGAAAGATTACAGGAAACAGTGTCGACAATCGTGAGGGGGGCGTAGCATCAGCGTCAACGGCTGCGCGAGGTATCATATTGCTTGTGAGAGTAGAAATGCAAAACACAGCGAGTGTCTTAAAATGAGGCCAATGGGTGAATCTTGTCTGCTTGACACTGCGCTTCAAACCTGAGCATCAGCAGTGGCGACCTTGTCAGACTTCTCGTTGAGCTTGAATCCGTCTTCGAGACCCTTCGTGGGCGTCGGCACACGAGTGGTGTTGATCGAGTTGCTCGATTCGGTCGAGGCAACCTTGCTCTCGACATCTCCCCCGTCGAGCGCCAATGACAGGGCCGCCTTCCTCGGTGTCGTCCGAAGCAGCGTACTTGGATCTAGCGCGGATCTGAGCGCCATACTTGATCAAAACGAACGGCAGAGGAACCGCAAGGAGCAGCAGACACGCCAGCAACAGGCCAGCGTAGGGCACCGTGAGGTTGTGGAACATCTGGGTCGAAAACAGCGGGAACGAAGCAGCAAGCGCATTGCGCACAAATCCCTGTGCTGAGATGGCGGAAGCGCCGTATTCGGATCCGTACGCGTCTGCAAGGTAGTTCTGGATGGCCTCGAAGATCTGGTAGATACCCATGACGAGGGGCACCAGAGCGATCTCGGGTGCGATCCAGTGAACGTGCTCGTATGAGGTAAAGGCAAAGACGAACATGCCAATGGTAGCCAGAATACCACCTACGGCAGCGTAGTAGAGACGCGCTTCGGGAACAGCGACGCCGTTGTTGCGAGTCTGAGCGCGGTCGTAGAGGTACTTTCCGTGGAACGAAAGACCAAAGGCGAGGAAGCAGGCGATCAGGGGACCGATGTAGGCGAGACCACCGTTGCCGACACCCCAGCCGTGGATCTCCTGGAAGACGATGGGGATGGCGGCGAAGAAGGCAAAGATCAAGGCCCAGGCGTAGGCAATGTAGAGCGAGAAGAAGAAGACCACCGGCTCTGAGACGAGCAAGAGCGCTGCTCGAGTGGTCGAAGCGTGCAGCAGCGCCTTGAGCGAAGGGGCCTCGAGCTCAGAGGGAGCACGGTATCGCTGATCACCAGTCTCCTTTCGCAGCTTCTTGGCGCGGCGGGCGAGAATAACAGAGCCGCGAGTCTCGCGAAGAAGCAGAAATTCGAGGATGACGACGGCACCGTTGACAATGAGCTGAACCCACTGGATCCATCGCCACCCCTTCTCTTGCAGAATGTAGCCGCAGTAGAGAGGAGCGCCCACGGTACCGGCAACGGCGACGAGTGAGAAGAGGGCGACAGGCAGACCTCGGTCCTTGGTCTTCCAGATATCGGCTAGCGTTCCGGGGATGATGGTGGTACCAGCAGCGCCAAAGGCACCGCTAAGGAATCGAGCGACCAAGACGGTCTGGATGTTCTTGGCCAGAGCAAGAGGGATGAACCAGACGGTGAAGAGGGCATAGCAGCCCAGATAAATGGGGTTGCGGCCGACAAACTCCGAAAGAGGTCCGAGGAAGAGGGGAACGATCGAGAAAGCCCCGTTGAAGAGAAGCATCCCGACCTGGCCGACTTCGTTAGAAACGCCAAGCTCCCGAGCCATGGGACCGATACCAGTTGAGAAAGCGGCGGTGGCAAGACCAATGAAGAGGCACATGGAGCAGAGAAGGGCGGTAGTGAGCCACTTGCGGCCGATGGACCAGTTCATGGGGTTTTCGGGGTCGTTGTCACCGTCCCAGACGACGAGGATAATGTTTTCATCCTTGGCACCTTCGGGCACCTCGACTTCCCTGCGAGGCTGCTCTCGGCTCTTGCGGCTCCAAAAGCTGTTCTTGCGAGACTGCGTGGGTCGCGACGGAGCAGCCTGTATGCCGTACTGCGTCTGCTCGGGTGCGGCCTCAGCCGAAGCGTCGGTGGTGTTGTACTGTTCACCGCTCGACAAGAAGTCGGTGTGAATGGAAGAGGCCTTGAGGACCATGATGGCGATGGTTCAAGACTACAACTTTGTAGTCAAGAGGAAGAGCGGTGAATGGGTGTCAGTGCTCATGCACCGGATGAGGCAGATACGATAGAGGGTGAGGGGAGGGGAGAAAGAGGAGCGGATGTGGATCGACACGCTTTTGTACTGGATCGGAAGCCAAGCGTTCGCGGAGGAAACAGTTCGATAGGCTGGTAAGAGAGTGGTGCAGAGGGGATGAGAGAAGAAAATCACACAGAGACAATATGCTTCCTGCGCCTGTGTTTTGAGACCAAATTCTCCTTGGCCGACACTTCGTCGCTCCTCGTCGATCTCCTTCTCCCTTTCCTCTCCCTCTGGCAAATCACATTGTGGGGGCCAAGCTCAAGCTTTTCACTGCTGGACTCCATCCGCCTTGCCCATGTTTTCATGTGTTCCTTGCTGCAGCTGCATGTCTCTGAGCGGCGCAGAAGCCCACGGGGATGAACCAATCACAGCGTACTCAAACAGGTGCTTGAGCTTGCGCTTCGGGCCCCCGTCTGCTCCCGTCTGCACACGTTTCATGCCGAGGACGACAAGACGGGGCTTCTTGGCTCTCTCTCGGCGGGCAGACGGCTGCGCAGAGAGAGGGTGCAGGACCACTCTCAAAAAAAGAGGGCGCAAGGCAGCGCGAAGCAACACGATCGGCTTTGCTTCCGTTTCTCTGACTTTGATGCAAAACTGGAACTTCTGTTCTGTCACTCACACTCTGGTCAAAGGAGTCGCTCAGTCACATCCTGTTGTCTCCGAAAAATTTTAGTGCGCAAAGTGAAGGCCAAGGACGTCAAAGCATAAAACGCTCTTCGCAGCTCGGCTAAATTGGCTTTCTGTCGTTTCTCACCGAGTTTTCGCCGTTTACGCTTGGCCGCTTGGCCAGAGTCTGACTAGGCTACGGCGCGGCGCACCCAAGCACTCAAACCTTCTTTTGACTCCTGATCCAGGACGATGGCATGTCATCTCCAATACAACATGCCAAGCCTCGAGCCAGTCAGGTGCGGAGAGCGGACCGAGTGTGATTTTGTTTCGGGTGGGCAGCAAGCCCACAAGCGGATCTTTCGAGAGAGAAGTCAGCCAAGCGCATCTTCTAACTCGACAAACTTTTCATGTGATGTCTGTTTCTCTTGCCACCGGCTCGACGGACGCCTCTGCCAAGGCTCACCTTTGGCTGCCCTAGCAACAGCGGCACTCGCAGGATGCAAAGGGTCACTGCAGCGCATGCAGTCGGGATTCGAACAAATTCGCCGTTTTCGGAGAATTATTTCTCGACCTGCATGAGGAAGATCTGCCGCGTTCGAAGCGACGTCACCTCACAGTGTGGTGATTCGACACCCAAAAAACACAAGCTTTGACGGTGCAAGAACACTGGGAAGACTAGGTTGTCATTAGCGTCGACAAGATATCCACGAGGCTAGCCAGCCAGGCTCGTGGAGGCGCAAGGCTTCTTGAACGAGTGCCCACGATCGGACAGCGAGAGACGGGGGATCGAGTATGAGTTTTGCAATGCGGCTGGCATTCGACAACGTCGAGTCGACAAAGGAGACGCAGAGCGGAAGTCGGCTCATCCGATCGCTTCTTTTTCGCTGCAAAGCCAAGACGGCGATGATGCCGAACAGGAAAGCGAAAGACCGAAATTTCTCCAGACAGCTGCATCGGTCGAACTTCGTATTCTGTATGACCTCGCGTCATGCCTTGGCATTGCCGGGACTCCCGATTACTGAGCATCCCGAGGAGTCCCAAGAGGCTTCCACCGGCCAGCAGGATTTTCGAGGGTTCCGCCGAGCTGAATCGATTGTTCCTGCCTGCAGCGCTTTGGACCCTTCGGCCCAATCGGTGGCGGGCAACAGAACCTCTCGCGTGGCTGCGTAAGCTCATGCGAAGTGTCGGCCCGTCTGGTGTATCGCCTCGAGTCGTAAGCCAACGTCGACCATGTTCACCACTGCGGCTGGTATTGCCGAAGCGCGACATCAGAGAAGGGACACTGAACCCCTTGGTGCCTTCCTGTCAAGTACGCACGAATGTATGCGCAATGTTTGACTGAGTAACGAGTTGTATTGGGAGAGGGGAGCGAATCTAGCCGGAGGCTGGTACTTATGCTAGCCTCCGTACAGGAGCGGACGAAGCGGACAGGAGGGGAGCAGACGAAAGGAGACTGACAGGGAGCTAAGGAAAGGGGCGCCTGGAATGTGGACTCTCGAGCGAGCGGGTCATCCCGGTCACGCCTGGAATGTGGACTCTCGTGCGAGAGGATCATTCATGGACTCTCGTGCGAGAGGATCATCCAGGCGTGACACTTCCTTACTGGGAACTTGAGGGGTATCCCGGAAAACAAGGCATCGTCAGCACTCCCAATGCCATTTTTCGCACGATTGTCGAGTGCCGCCGTTGCCCATTCGAGCTCGATGAGAGTGCTCCCTTTGCTCACAATCCCACAAATTTGCTGACAACCTGAGTCGATCTGTCCGTCTCAACAGCACGAGCATCGATCCGTCCAAGCACTGAGTGTATGGCTCTCGGCGGCGTTGCGTGTAGATCTCGCAGTCGCTACAAAGATCCGTTTGGACTTGCTAAAAGTGTGAGCGTAACGTGGTTTGAGTAGTGCCAACGAAACTGATTGCTGTCCGGCCTTGAGCAAAAGATGTGTCTTGCCTTGCTTTCTGAAAGCGTATCGGCCGAGATATGAAAATGGTTCTGTGTCCGATTTAGGACATGAAAAATTGTGGGGCTAGCTGCATGCAACCCTGCAGGTTGATAAGGTCAAAAGGCAGCGAGAGTCGAGACGCGGGTCGGTCAACGAACGAAAGGGCGGTTGACCAAATGAGCGACTGCAGCTTGGTGACTGTCCATGATAGTTGCCAGGCTCAGCTGAAGCTGCAGAACGCTCTTTCCAGTCATTGTGAAGCTCTTTGCCCTTCCTCGTCTCTGCATTCGCGCCTGATCTGTCTCATTGGCACATTCCACAGCCCCAAAGGGCTACCTCTTCGGACGCGATGAGCTTCCATACAGAACACGGCAGTGACCAGAGCACAAACAACAGAGCGCGACAAGCTGCCCGTGCGAACCAAAAGCGAGTCTGCCCGTGGAGGCCGCGACTGTGATGAGCACTTCTCTCTTGAGAAAGCACTCTGGATCAGGGCCTTTCTGGAACGAGCGAATGAGGCAAGCGGATCAATTGAGAAGAGGCACTTGGCGACTGTTCCAAATTGTTCTTCACGCTCGCTCGTGTGTGGGGAAAAGAGCGCGCAGACAGCTGCAAAATTGCAGTCACAAATTACACTCGCTTGATGCAGTCGAGCCTCCTTATCCCGCGACTGAGTTACCACCTTGCCGCTGCGGCTTGCTTAGCAATGTGAAGATCCGCATCCATTAGACAGCTCGAACTCGAGGCCTCTCTCTTCACGACCATCCGACCGCGCTCCTCGATATCTGTCTTGATCACCCTTGCAATTGTTCAGCACCTCTCTGCCTTGTTCAGCCGCTCATTCTGCTCAATACGGACATCGACAGGTTAGCTCGAGTCCTTCTCAGCAAGGCCACAATCCACCTTTCGTTGCGAACGCACACCCCTCAACGTGTCAACGGATCGGAAGCTGGTCCCGTCTCGTGAAGGCTTATCGGCGGACGGAGCGCTCCCATCAACTCGATCAACTCCCGCGCTCTCATTCAATCGCCAAGATGAGTGCGCTACCTCTCGCCCGCTCCGAATCAGCGGGCGCCTCGTTCGCTTCGGCTTCTCCTTCCACCTCCACCCCCGCCTCGTCTCAGCCTTCGTCGGCTCCCAGTCACACCAAGGTGGATCTTCCCAGCGAACTGCTCCGCCACATCTTCCTCTACTGCGATCCTGCTACACTCTACACCACCGTTCGTGCGCTCAACAGGGCATGGAAGCACGCGGTCGAGCATGATCTCATCGCCACACACTTTGCCAACAAGGATTGGCGAGTCGGTCTGCGGGTCACCCGCAAGCTGCCCAGCACTCTTTCTGAAGAAGAGGTCACCGAGGCCCAGCGTCATCAAGCCGACGAGGAGCTATACCGTCTCAATGTGCTCAATCGTGCCGGTGCACGGGAGCCTTTCAATATCAGTGCCCAGCCCAGGACAGTGACACACGTCATCCCGCTCACCTTCAAGGGATACGACGCCAAAAACGTATCGCTGCGCTTCGACACCGACTCGACCTGGCACTCGCTCTTCCAGGTGGCGCAGCCTGAGTCGGATGAAGAGGACGCTGCGCCTAACAATGCTGCACCTGCCAACGCAGACGAGGGCGATTCCGATGACTCGAGCGACGACGACGAAGAGGCAGAAGAGCAGGATGCAAATGCACCCGTTCATGTTCGACGTGAGCGACAGGAGGATTTCGGGGCTGCAGCCGCTCGTGCGCGCGCCAGAGCCGAGTCAGCCAGGCTTGAACTCGATTTCGGTCTTGTCTGGCGTTTCCCGGATGACGGTCAGGATGCCGACGTTTACGAGATCAAGAAAGGCGATGCCGAATCTTGGGGTCAGCCTGATCCCGAGAATGGCTGGCTCAGCCGCTTCTACTGCTCCAACTTTGACACGGTCAGCTCGGCAGCTCCGTCGAGCGCGCCTTCGGGAACCGCGTCGCCTGCTGTACTCCAGTCGACACCTCTCACCCGCAGGGTCCGCAGCAGCCGTCTCCATTCGTCTGTAGAAAGGCGTATGCACGATGTGGTGGACGACGACGAGGGCTTCTCGCCAGCCCAGATGATCTGGAGCGATGAGGGCCACGAGTACATGTCGCTCGACCTCTCGCTCGGCATGGAATTCTTTGTTCGCCGCTCGGCTCGTGCCAACCAGCTGGTGAGAAGGCTCGAGGCAGCTGCGGCTGCAGCCGAAGCGCGCGATGTGGTTGCACAACTCACTCGCAAACTCAAGAAGGGTAAAAAGTCGACGAAAACGTCGGCACTGTCGAGCCTCAATCCATCTGCGGCGGGCTCTGCAGCCGCTTCTGGCTGGGCTACGCCGCTAGAAGTGGCGAGCCCACCGCCGTCGCGCATGACGGCCGCCACGGATCCTCGACGTCGCGCGATGCAAAATGCGCTGGGCAAGGACACCCACAGAGGTGCGTCGTCGTCGTCGTCAAGGCTTGCCAGCGGCAGCTCGCCCTTGAAAGGCAAGGAAGCAGCCACAGATGACGATGCTACAGAAGAGCAGCAAGGTAGCAGAACACCGGAACAAACAGCCTCGGCTCCCCATCTGCTCGCACCGTCCATGATGGCGTCTCGCTACAACTCGGTCGCACCGTCCAGACAAGGCGGCGGCAGCGTCGGCGCGGGCTCTTCGTATGGGACCAAGTCGCGAGGCGCCGGCAGTGGAAGTCGAGCCGGTGGCAGCAGTGCGCCTCGTGCCACGTTCCAGGCCAAACTGCTTCGTGCTGAACGCATGCCTTCGCGACCGTCTACACCGCCAGCAGCAACCGAGGAAGAGTCTTCCGACTCGGCTACGGCCAACACCACACCTTCGGATCGCGCAGGCTGGACGGGCGGCGACAAGTTTGGACGTGGTGCGTATCGCCTGGCGCAAGAATGGTCCGAAGAGCTGGAATCGGACAAGTTCCAAGATGCGCTATCGAACAGCGGCGTCACTACACCTGTCACATGGACATGGTCGAGATAGCCGAGCCTTTCCCCACCTTGCCATGCTGTTCGTGTTTGTTCCTGTATTATCCTGTCTCGTCGTTCACTCAGCATTTCTGTTTCATTCTGAATCAAGTCGAGATGCCGCAACTTTTAGCGCAGGCGCAGACGATTTGTTCGCCACCGACTCGGTCGCTGGCTTGACTGTAGAGCTCAGGAGGACATTGTTTGAGTGAGATTATGGGCTGAGGCACTTATCACTTGACACCTGTTGGAGGAAGGAGAGGCACCACAGGCAGGCGCAGAGAGCTGCTTCACAACTGCTGTCTGCAATTGGCTGCGTACAATGGTTCCGGTGGCAGACAAAGAGACTTGGCAGTAGTCAACCATGAACTGTGCAGGTCACCAGACGAGTTTAAGCAGTTGATCGTTCAAAAATGCGCACTGACAACAGCGAGGCGAGTGTTATTTCGGGGTCTATGACGACAGGGATTTTGGCGTGTGTTGAGGCTGTAAGAACAGAGCTCTCGCGACAGTGTGCTGTCCGAGACGCTCGTGAACGCAACACCTCTGAGGGACGCGAAGCCGCACATAGCTCTTTCGCTCGCCTCGCCGAGTGGAGCAGCGAGCGTCAGCACAGCCAGCACATCGAAAAATCGTTTTTTTAAACGGCACGGAGCAAGCACATCACGCAAAGCTCAAACTCGGCGCATCCCGTTGTTGGTCGGTGCTCGCCCATTTGCGCTTTTTGCGCTCGGACGCGATCTTATCTTCCTTTCACCAACACCTTCTCCGCACACGTTTGCGTTTCACATTATATCATTCATTGTAAGTTGTGGATCTCGCATACTTCCCAAAAGGTCGGGCAACGCGGTACACGAAAGCTCGCAAACGAAGGCTCGGACAGCTCGGTGGATAGTCTGCATAGAGCCGCTCGATTTTGTGGCGGTGCAGTAACAGGGAATCAAGGATCACAATGATCCTTGCACACTTCAAATGGTAGATTGCAACGGCTTGCACCGACGACGAAATGACTTCGCAACGCGATGGAGCACGGATGCCGACTCGGCGTTTAACTTGGACACCTAGGCGACCTGTGCGGTGCAGTTCATGTAGGATCACCATGCTGACAAACTTTTTCACCCTTCATCCGCCTTCCTAACGATGCCATCCGACTGGTACGGCCCAACTCTCACTCACACAGCAAAACACTTTCACCATGGCTGACCAGCTCACCGAAGACCAGATCGCCGAGTTCAAGGAGGCCTTCTCGCTGTTCGACAAGGACGGCGATGGCACCATTACCACCAAGGAGCTCGGCACCGTCATGCGTTCGCTCGGCCAGAACCCCACCGAGGCAGAGTTGCAGGACATGGTCAATGAGGTCGACGCCGACGGCAACGGCACCATCGACTTTCCCGAATTCCTCACCATGATGGCACGAAAGATGAAGGACACCGACTCGGAAGAAGAGATCAAGGAGGCCTTCAAGGTGTTTGACAAGGACGGAAACGGTTTCATCAGCGCAGCTGAGCTTCGACATGTGTACGTATATTGCGAAAGGAAGCGGTCTCCTGCGTTTGTCCTTAACGAGTACGGCAGATTCGCAAGTGGGACCGCAAGCGCAATGCGCCCAAGACGGGTGACCGAAAAGCATCGAGACAGAAAGCTGACATTCTGGCCAATTTTGCACTACGCCAAACGCACAGCATGACCAATCTGGGCGAAAAGCTTTCAGACAACGAGGTAGACGAGATGATCCGCGAGGCCGACGTTGACGGCGATGGCCAGATCAACTACGACGAGTTTGTCAAGGTAAGCACCCGCTGCATTCGCTTTGATGACCGCTGCTGCTTCGGCAGTCGACAAGCCATATTACAAAGATACTGACATTTCCCCCTCGCTGAACGCCTTGTCGACAACAGATGATGCTGAGCAAGTAAACAGATCAACAATGTCCTGGAAACCCATCGGACCAGCCTACTTGCAGCTTAACGAAAAGTCGACAAATCTTTACTAAACAGACTAAGCAAGGAGTCGGCGATCGAGCTCCTCTTACCTGCGTAGCCTCTTTGAAATACCACGCTGTCCATGTATTCTTTTCGGAAAGCACGGTTGTGGCGCGCATTCAGCTGGACATGGGACACAGAACCAGTTCACGCGTGATGCTGTTGAAGATGTCTCAGCAAAACAACATGACGATGGAGAACGTCTGTTCTGCAGCTCGAGCCTGAGTGTACAAGAAAGAGGTGTATGAGTGTGCTCGTACAAGTAACGTTACAAAATCTTCGCCCAGGCGGACGACCATGAAAGGACGTCTCATTCGACCTTAGTAGCGAGTCGCAGCGTGAGCTCGTAGATAGAAAACATAACCACAGCATTCGGCACGACTCGCAGCAAATGTGCACTCAGCCCTCCATACAGCGCAGCAAAGCCTTCCTCCTTATACACGAGCTTAACCGTCTGTATCAAGCCCGTGTACTTCGCTTTTTGTCCCGCTGGAGGCTGCTGTCGCAACCGCGTCCTGACCACCTCATGAGGATACGTGAGCAGACTAGCAACCAACTTTGCAACCCCCGCAGCGCCGACCATGCTCGACAGCTTGCTCGTCACTTTGCCACCTCTTGCGGTCGCCGAGTCGGACGAGGACGCGTGATGGGCACCCATCTTCTTGAGCCTTTCGTAGAGGACCCACTGGATGGTTCCTTCGGCTACACCGAGGTAGCTGGCACTCATACCCTTGTAGAGGCCCTTGATGCCTTCCTTGCGCAGGATGTGGAGCGTCATCTGCATCGAGTTCATGCTAGACCCCGAAGCGGTTCTGGAGGCGTGGAAGAAGGCGGGCTCGCCAAATGCGCCAAGGGACTTTTTGGACCGTACCACCGACGAGACGGTGGAGAAGTGGGCTACGCCTGGTCGAGCCATGGTCGTCGTCGTAGCAGAGGATGCGGGTGGTCTGATAGAAGCCGCAGATGCTGATGCCGCGCGCTCGTTCTGACGCGAATCGAGTTGCAGCCGCGTCTTGACAACCCAAATGGGATTCGTCGCTGTCGCCGTGACCAATCCCGCCAAGGCTGCAGCGCTCAGATGCACCAAGGACGTCTCCTTGCCGCCATTGAAGCGCTCCGCTATGAGCGTCTTGCCATTACCGTACGTGTAGAAGTTGATGGATCGAGCCGGGATCACGCCAACCAGTGTCGGCCCTAATCCGCGAAACAGCGCCCGTGGTCCTTCCGTCGTGCTGATCTCTTTTAGCAGATAGCCCGTCTCAACGAAGTGATACGCCAACCTACGCGCGCTTTGCAGTATCCCGCTATTCTGTGCTGCTGTGGACGCCGCTCCTGTCGAGGCAGCCTGTTTCTGTGATGACCGCTGGCGATAAAGGTCGGACTGGAGCCGTGTCTTGACCACGTCGAGCGGAGATGTGATGATGGCACCGCACATACCACCCGCGCCTCCCGCGACAAAGTGGAGCCATCCTTTCGGTGGAACGAGCCTTTTGGGCTGCGATGAGCTACCGTCTGCGGATGACGAGGCGACAGGCAGTTTCGAGGATGACGAAGCGACCTGTCGCGCTTCTACGATGCGCAGGTCCACCTGTGCGCCGGCGTTGCCCTGGTTGGCGAGGCTCTGTAGTTGGGGTATCGAGAGTTTTCGGTCGGATTGCGCGTTGGCAGAGGGTAGCAGAGGAGCGATGGTTTCGGTCTCGCCCTCTCCTGGACTCGCTGTCCCTGGATACGGCATCGTGAGCTGTAGCGGCCGGTGGACACCTTGGATGCGGGAGTATACAGTTTCGGTATCTCCTACGATTGCAAGTCCATGCGATTTGAGCGAGCTTCAGAGTTGAACAGTGCGTTTGGATGGCCTCACTTCTCCGTGTAGCTGTTGTCGGATTCTCCGGAGAGCGTGAGATGATAGGATGATGTTGCTGCGAGTGATGAAGAGCTGATTGACAAGTTCATGAGCAATGGATTGCTGGAATGCACTCGGTTGCTTTTTGCGGATTTTGAACTTTTTCCCACCTGGGCGCTTTCCCGCACGACGTGGAGGGACAGCCTCCTTGATATATCATCATGACTAAGCGGGAACAAAACCTTCGTTGACAAGGTGACCACGCTTGGTGAAAGTCTTCGTCACCACTGCTTGGCGAGGTGCACAAGATCGTTTGTTCGCTTGTCCAAGTTGTCAAGCTGCTGCCTTCGCAAGCAATGACCGGCGTCTTGTGAATCTCTTGCACCTTTCCACGCTCTGATCCTACTGTCTTTCTCCTTGAGGTGCCTCCATGCGCAACAGCAATGATACGCCGAAGACCCACGCCATCAAAGCGAGGACTAGAAGCGTGTAAGCTGCCAAGCTTCTATGCTTGTGAGCTGGTCACCGATACGACCAACTGCCTCAACACTTGCTTGTACCTTCCGGACCTCGATCGTATCGACATCGGCAAGGCTTCCGCTGTGATCTCAGACCGGAAAAATTCAACCCTGAAAATGGCCAAAAAAGGGGAAATAGGTATTTTAATTCATCAAATCACACGCTCCTGCGCTGTGCTGTGACTGTGAGACAGACACTGAAGCGGGGAGCGCGCCGTCGGTCGATGCTCGCAAGTCCGTGTCAACCTTGCTGAGGGAAAGCGAGTGAGCTGAGAGCTGAGAGCTGGGAGCTGGGAGCGAGATGCGCCCAACGACAGACAGCCTTTCGAGTCTCGCGCCGCAACTCCACGTCCATCACACCACTTTTGGCGTTTGGCTTTTGACTTCTCACTCGCACAACTTCCTTTCGTCGCTCCTGATCAAAAGCCATCCTCCGCTTGTCTCGGCCTCTTGATTTGGTCAACACAGCAACGCATCTCTTCCAAATACATCCTTGGTCGCCGTGGTCGCCGCCATTCTCTCTTCTGGCAGAGTCGCCAGCATCTCGATCGATCGATCATCCCTTGCACGTTCCAGCGAGGTCAGAGATACACGGCTCGTTCGACATATCGATCTATCCGTCATCGCACACCACACCTTGCTTGTCAGCGAGACGAAGCCATACGACAGCATCCTTATACGCTAGATCGGATTTCGTCCGCCTCCTAGATTTCTCGGACATCGTCGTCTCCTCGTCTACGAAGACTGCTGCCGTCACCTCTGCGCATTACACGCTGGCAAGAACTCGATCGCTTCTAGTTCCCGCTCGACACGCTCCTGTGCTGGTCTCATGGACGTCTGACGCGCTCGCAGCTCCAGCATTCCTCTCGATCTTGCTCCCTTGGCCTCACCATGCGGCCACGCTGCTGAACAATTCACCTCGCTGTCCTGAACGATCGCGCATATCTCAAACTAACGACCATCATCACGACCACCGCTACGTACCGACACTGCTCGTCTGCTCCTTGATCACCTCGCACCTTGCTCCACTCATGTTGCGAAAGCTCTGTTCTTAAAGCAGATCGACACTCTTCTGTAAAGACCAAGTACGGGGCTTTCCTTTCGCGGCGCCAGCAACCAAGTTGGTGCGTCGCTGCTCTTCCATCCACACTCTCTGCTGCTCCTACCGCACCCACCTGACCGCGCCACACAATGCCGGCAGGAGCAGGACCAGGTTCACCCCTCGATAAGAGGACCACCGCCTACGAAAACATCTTTGGCCGTCCGACAGCAAAACCCAAAGGCCCACAACCTCAAGCCTTTGGTCAGGCTCACAACCCAAGCGCGGGCGTCTTTCGTGCTCCTCCTAACTCGTATGCCATCAACCAACGATGGAACGGCGCTCCAACCGCAAACTATGGCGCCGCTCCCTACCCCTACATCGATCCCTCCATGGCCATTGCCCAAAATGCGACAGCTCAGCCTGCCGCGCCTTCCTATTACCATTCCGCCTACGCAGCCGCACCGCCTGACGCGTTCGATCCCCACGCCGATCGCCGGATCAGCACCGTACCATCTCTAGCCGGCTCGGACCCCAGATCCTCCATGTCCGGCTTCTCGCAGTACAACGGCCCCGCGGCGAGCGCAGCTGATGCGTATCGCGGCCCAACCACGGCCACAACACCCGCCAGCGCCTACGCCAGTCACTATCTCGACCAACAGCAGTCCAACGGCTCAACCCCTTCCACCAACGGCGCCCACGGATCCAGCAACGCTACGCCGTCTCCATCCGCGCACGCGGGTTACTCGAATCCCAACGCTGTTTCGCCTCGCGCCTCGGTTGTTCCTGACGCGGGCGCCGATCTCGCCTACGGAGTCGTCAGGGTGACGCTCGACTCGAACGACCGGCCACCACGCTTACCCAGCTTCGAGGGGACCATGCCCATCGAACAGAACAGCTTCTGGTTTGGCGAAGGAGACACTGCACGCACCCCAACCAGCCCCTTGTCCGTTGCCAGCCGCAAACTCGGCAGCTTTGGATCGCAGGGCCAGGCCGCCGCTCAGCTCGCCGTCACCTCGTCATCCAATGCCACTTCGCCACGCATCGATGGAGGCGCCACCGATCCCAACTCGGCCAGTGTCGACGAGAGGCAGCAGACCGCGTCGCAAGATCAGGACGTGTATTCCAGTGCCTTCTTTGAGAACCTGCTTGGGACACGTTCGCCCGCTTCCTCGCTCTACGGTGACGGGCGCAGAAGAGGCTCCGTCGAATCAGACCGCCAATCGATCGCCAACTCGATCTACACTCTGCCAGGTGCTCAGAACGCTTCGCGCGCCTTTTACGGATCCACCACCACCTTGCCGCCCAATGCCAGCGGCTACTTCGCTGGCGGGGCAGCCCTCGGTGGCATGACGCCCTACAACATGTCGGTGGCCTCCAATTCCGGCGTCACTCCAGGCCCTTCCTGGGACCGTCCTCCACGCACTCGCACCGCCTCGTCCGCAACACAGGCGGCGCAAGCCGCTTATGCCCCTGGATACGCCAACCACCACGGCGGCGCCCAATCGCGCTGGGACGAACCCAGCGAAGCTTCGACCATTGGCAGAGGAGACTACCGCTCTCTCTCTTTTGGGCAGAGTGCATCCCGCCCATCCTTTGGTGGCCCAGTGTCTCCACACGGCAGCATCGCAGGCGGGCGTTCCCAAGCTCCGGTCGCAAGTCGACGCGCCCCCCTTGTCTATCCGGCCATGCTCTCCAAAGTTGCAGAAGCCTTCCGTGCGCGCGTCAACCTCTCGGAGCGTACTAAGGATGGTCTCACATATAGTGATGCCTTTGATGGGCGCGAAGCCGTCGACAAGATTGCTTTCATCATCAAGACCACCGACCGCAACCTCGCCCTCCTCCTCGGCCGTGCGCTGGATGCGCAAAAGTTCTTCCACGACGTCACCTACGACCACCGACTGCGCGACTCTGCCTCCGAGATTTACCAATTCAAGGTGCGCGTGCCCACCTCTGGCTTTGGTGTTGAGGATGGCTTTGACGAGAGTCGCAGATCCTCGGGTGCTACTGCCCCATCGCGCGGCAATTCCGGATCGAGCTTCGTTGGTCCGACTTCGTCCATGACCTCGATGACATCAAGCAAGCAGACTGCACTGACCTCGCCCTCACCCTCTGCAACAACGCCAGCGACCTCGATCTACAACGGGATCCAGTCCGGATCTGCCTTCGAGGACGACGATGACGACGACGCACTCCCCACGGGTGTCTTTACGCTTCTCACCGACTGTTACTCGCCTACCTGCTCGCGTGACCGTCTTTGCTACAGTATCGCCTGTCCCCGACGTCTCGAGCAACAGGCGCGGCTCAACATGAAGCCTCAGCCCGTTCTCCAACGCAGCGTCAGCAGAGAGTCGCTCAACGACACCAAGGAGCGCGGTGCGCTCTGGGCCGAGTCCGTCTCCAAAGAGGTCTTTGACAGTCTCGATGACACGGAAAGGAAGCGACAGGAGGCCATCAACGAGGTCATCTACACCGAACGCGACTTTGTCGCCGACATGGAGTACCTCCGCGATCAGTGGGTAAAGCCGCTTCGCACGTCGGACGTCATCCCCGAAGACCACCGCGACGACTTTGTGACGCAGGTGTTTTGGAACGTGCTCGAGATCCTCGCGGTCAACGCCAAGCTCGCCGAGCTGCTCACCAAGCGCCAGAAGCAGGGCGACGTCGTTGACCGCATCGGTGACATCCTTCTCGAGATGGTCCCGCACTTCCAGCCGTTTGTCAAATACGGTTCACACCAGCTCTACGGCAAGTACGAGTTCGAAAAGGAAAAGTCGTCCAACCCCGCTTTCGCCAAGTTCGTAGACGAGACCGAACGTCTGCCGCAGTCCCGCAAGCTCGAGTTGAACGGCTACCTCACCAAGCCCACCACGCGACTCGCAAGATACCCCTTGCTACTCGAACAAGTCAACAAGTATACCCCGGAAAACCACCCGGACAAGCAGACCATCCCCAAGGTCATCAAGATCATCAAAGAGTTCCTCACCAAGGTCAACATCGAGACTGGAAAGAGCGAGAACCGGTTCACGCTCGCCCAGCTCGATCAGCAGCTTGTCTTCAAGCAAGGAGAGGCCGTCGACCTGCGTTTGCGAGATGAGCAGAGAGAGCTCGTCTTCAAAGGCCCGCTCAAGAAACGCGGAGGCACGCAGAGCGAATCCGCCGAACTTCAGGTCTTCCTCTTCGACCATGCGCTTCTCATGGTCAAGCCCAAGGTGGTCAACAAGCACGAGCTGTACAAGGTCTACCGCAAGCCCATCCCTCTCGAGCTTCTCATTGTTACTGTATACGACGAAGTCCCGACAGGAAAGGGCAGTTCGACGCGGCCCAAGTCGGTCATGTCGCGCACCTCGACCGGCACACGCTACAGCGGCACTCCGGGTACGGCGCCTAAGCAGGATGCCAAGACGGGTTATGCGCTTACCTTTACCTATCTCGGCAAGAAGGGCTACTCGATGACACTATGGGCCAGCACATTTGTCAGTCGCAAAAAGTGGTTCGAAAACATCGAGTCGAGGCAAGAAATTCTGAGACAGCGCAGCAACATCTTTGATACTATCACTCTCTCGGAGAACTTCTTCCTCGGGCCGAATCGGGTCAACTGCTCGGTCCCCTTCGACTTTGGTCGCAGGATCATCTACGGCACCGACGATGGTGTCTATCTATCGGATCTGCGGGAAAAGGCGCGACCGCCTACCAAGGTGCTGCCACTGCCCGGCGTCACCCAGGTCGATGTGCTCGAGGAGTATCAGATCCTCATTGTTCTAGCCGAAAAGTCGGTGCACACGTTTACGCTCGACGCCTTGGACCCCTCCGACCCGATGGGCTCGCTCAAGCGTGGTCGACGCATCTCGTCGCACACGTCGTTCTTCCGTGCAGGCATCTGCTTGGGCCGGACGCTGGTATGTGTCGTCAAGTCGAGCTCGCTCTCATCGACGATCAAGACGCTCGAGCCCATCGAGCAGAACGTGCGCGGCAAGAAGCAGCCGACGTTCAAAAAGCTGCTGCAGGGAGGACAGGACACGCTACGCGTGTTCAAGGAGTTTTATATTCCCACCGAGTCGAGCTCGATCCACTTCCTCAAGACCAAGCTCTGTGTCGGCTGCACCAAAGGATTCGAGATTGTCGACCTCGAGACGCTCGATACGCAGGGCTTGCTCGACCCGGCAGACACGTCGCTCGATTTCGTCCACCGCCGCGAGAACGTCAAGCCGATCGCCATCTACCGCATTTCAGGAGTCTTCCTGCTGTGCTACGACGAGTTTGCCTTCTACGTCAACAAGAATGGCTGGCGAGCGAAAGGCAACTGGATCATTCACTGGGAGGGCAACCCGACGTCTTTTGCCTATCATCATCCGTACGTGCTCGCATTCGAACCGAGCTTTGTCGAGGTGCGACACGTCGAGACCGGTGCGCTTCACCAGGTTATCACGGGTGTCAACTTGCGATGTCTGTTTGCCGATGTCCCGCCGCCCACGCCGAGCGTGCAGCAGCAGAATGCGCACGCCGTGGCAGCGATGCGCTCCAACTCGTTTAATGCGGCTATGATGGGTCCCTATGGTCGGCCAATGCCTCCGATGCAGAATGGCATGGGCCCTCCGATGGCGCCTTTCCCCGGCGCACGGCCCGGATTCCCGCCTCCGCATGCTGCCAACGGAGCTATGGTGCCTGGCGCGCCCGGCGTCGCTGGCTATGGAGCTGGCATTCGTCAGGGAGCTCTTCCGCCGATCCGGCCGGGTGCAGCAGCGCCGTTTGCCGGCTCTCCAGGCGCACCGATGGTCCACCCATCCGCACCAGCGCCTGGAGCGCCTTTCCCACCTGTCGCTAGGCCGCAGATGCCGTACGCTTTCGGTCAGGCATCGACACCTCGGCCTCCGCCGCCCGTGCAGCGCAACCCGGTGTGGGAGTCGGTTGCCACCAGCCGCAACCAGATTGTGTTTATCGGCGACACGACCGTGTTTTGCGTTCGTCTGCATACGGACAAGGACTCGAGTGGCGGGTCGGTCTCCTCGTCGAATTGAGGAGGCGACGGCGTAGGATAGTATGTGGTCCGACTCGTCAGCTCGCGAGTTGGAATGGAAGAGCGGTCGCCGTGGGCAGTCTTCTCGGCTTGTCTGTTCTTTTCCCTTGTACATCAACGCATGCAATGTCTTTAATCTTTGCTTAGCTGCGGATTGAGCGGTTCGCGTGATGAGCCTTTTTCGGAGTTTGTAAGATCGAAAGGGGCGAATTCTCCGTAAATTTACAGGGATACTCGCCTCATAAATCTCACTTTCCTTAAAATTTCCTTTGCTTACAAATCACAATTGCCAACGAGCTGAAGGTCGGTCGGATTGGTCCGGAAAAAGGCATTGTTGGAATTCGCACGAGTCGATTGAGTTCGGTTCCGTGCGGCCAGCCAGCTGCGAAGAAGGCAAGATCCACAGATGTATGTTATCATCCTCGTCATTGCTGTTGTTGTCAACGCTGTTCACCACCATCTATACCTACATCCCATCTACGCACACATTCATTGCCACGATGCGAGCTTCTCAGGTCACGTTCTCCGGCATGCCTACGGGCAAGAAATACGTAAGTTCCAAGCGACGGCTGGAATGAGGTGGTCGCAGAAGGGGAAGGGGAAGGTTGGATCGCCGAGCAGGTTTGGAAGAAGAAGGTTGTTGATGGTGAAGGACGAGGACGTGGAAGGCGTGCTACTAGGATGGTGTCAGTAGGGAAGCTGACGAGCAGGATAGAAGTGGCTGGAAGGGGCAGATGCACAGAGGTTGACTTTGGACGAACAGCTACTGACAATCTGTATCAACACTCTTTTGATGTCGATACCTACATACCCGGCCTGCTCTCTGGATACGCTACATCTTTGACGTACCTCACATGCGCATTTGGACTCGATACGCACGCTCATGAATCGCATTCGACACTGTACAAACCGCATCACTCGGACTCCGCATCTCATCGGCAACTTCCCGCATGTTCCCGCTGCTGCTTTCCGCACCACCTTTCCGCACAACAACCCGCCGCTCCCCGGCACACTGCTGCATATGCACCGCCGCACGACTTTTCCTACACTCCGACCACTTCCGCACGGACGACACAATCCGTACAACAGATGGGCTGGTGGGGCGACATGGGCGGCCCAACCCAGAAGGGAATCATCCAGTACTCTGTGTCACCCTTCCAGCAGAACGCCATGAAGGGTGCACTCCACTCGTACATCTTCTACGGCTTCAAGCGCATCATGCAGCAGGCTCCCTACTTTGCCCTCCCCTTCGCTGCCGGTAAGTTTCCCCGACCTTCCCACGTTACAGACATCTCATCCTGGATCGTACATCGCACAACCGGTCTCTGACGCTTCCGAAACCTTGCGTTTGTTTGTTCTACACAGGTTACGGCCTCATTGCTTGGGCCAAGAGCAAGAACGCCTACTACAACTCTAAAGCTGGCCACCTCGAGCACGGTCACGACGAGTAAAAGCGTCATCTGTCTCGACTTTGGATTCAGTCACTCAATCACACTTTGTCAAATCGCATCCTCATAACCGCGATTGTTTGTTTGGACTGTGATTGCTCGGTACCTAAGCACGGCAAGCGATTCTGAGAACAGACGCGACATTGATTCGCGATCGGAACACTAGGCACAAAGCGGAATCGAAGAACACGGCGAGAGTTGTCGGCACTGAAACGATCATGGACAAAATACAGTGAAAGTGGGAAGATTTGCACGTTATGAGCTTTAGTGCAAAACGCTGTCTCGTCAGGCGACCAGTGTCCGGAAGACTGCCCATCGACATTTCCTGCAAGGTCACGCTGGCGTCGCACGTCGAATGCACCACTTGCGCCGTGATGATCGTTGGCGCTGCTTGTGCTCCCTCGGCTCAGTTGTGTGAGACTCTTGGCGGTCCGTCGCTGCGCCTGTGTTGCGCTGTTTGAGGCCGACGACAAATGACAGCCACTGCAGGCGCTTATCCTCGCAATTAGTGCCAAATGTCGTGCCAACCTTGTCGAGTGCGAGATCAGGAACTGCCGTGTAGGTCTTCCGGTAATAGTTGGAGACGATGTGCTACAAGCAGGTGCTGCGGCAGCTCGTACGTGTGCATGTCCACCTTGCAGATGGGACATGTGACTGTACGCTCTCGATGCGGCCACATATGTTGTTCGGCGATATGCCTCTGCTGACTTCCACCAGGAGCGGTGTCGTAATCTTTCCCACGTTTGGACCAGGGGGGATTTTCGTTTTGAACACACCATGGGCAGAGACCCTCGCCTGCAAAGTCGAAACCCACCACGTCGTTGAGCGCATCTTCAGCGTGGAAGCGGTGGTGGTCCTCGATCTGCGCCTTCCCAAAGAGCCAGTGATTGTGCACGTTGCAGCGCTGTACCAATGAAACTCTGGCGACAGGAAAGGCGTGAGCAGCCTCAAAGTGCAGAAACGCAGCCGCCAGATCCTGATCGCTACTTTCTGAAGCTGCCAGAGACCAATTGCACTTCGCATTGTCGTCGTCGAGGAAAGGGCACGTGAAGACGTTGCGACCCTTGCTTGCGAGATTCACCTTATCGCGGATGGCTTTTCGATGGCCATTAAGATGCTTGCTGAAATCTCCGGCCTCGGTTGGCAAGTTTCTACCGCCACACTTTTCGCGTGGGCATGGCTGACCAGCAAGGATGGATCGACATGCTTCAATGTACGCATCTTGAGCAGGCTTGCGAGAGCATACCTGGAAATGAAGGTTGACGGACCTCCAAGAAACAGTTGCTGACCCCGTTGACCACTGTGGAGTTTGCTGTTTGACGGCGTCCACCAAGGGCTTGTGGCACCATGTGCAAGTGTGCCCAGTCAGCGAAGCAAGCTGGTCGGCGATGGCATTGCTGGAGCCATTATTCTCAAAATCCAATGCGGCAAAGATGTTCGAATTGGTCGAATACATGGCGCTCCTTAACAGCCTCGATGCGTCGAGCTTGTTCGGCGTCGGTGTCGGGGGCAGCGGCGGATGTGATTGGAGCCGATGTGGTGGGCGCATCGGCGAAAAGGTGCCCAGCAGCGGAAGCGGGTGCCTGAACAGGTGCATGAGCGGGTGCAGAAGCGGGTGCATGAGCTGTTGCGGATGAAGGCGTGGTGCGGGTGACAGCAGAGGCAGACTGGGCAGCGGACGCAGATGAGGGTGGAGGCCGCACCATTTGCCCAGGTGCGGGTGCATTATCGGATGTAGAGGGCCTCCAAGTCACCAGAAATGGGAAAGGCGGCGACATTGATGCCGTTATCTCGTTGTGGCGCAGCGGGAATCCGAGCGAGATGAACAGCCAGCGCAGCGGGGGCGTCGGACGTCCGCGAGCTTTGTAATCGTTGTTGAGCAAGGCGGCTTGCCGTATGATCATTTGGTACGTCGATTGAAATGGCGTGCCGACGAGATATTGACACATGGCGATGAAATCTTGCCTGTCAAAGGCATCGATGAAGCCTTCGAGCTCGTCTGCTGGAATGGCCGACATTGTAGGGGAACGGCGCAACAGCGCAACGGTTATACTGGTGGAAAGAGAGTGAAGAAGGCAGAGAGAGATGAGAGGTCAGTAACTATGAGCAAAGAGGACGCGACACACAGCAACATACACTGATGTGTGCTAGGGGATGCTTATAACTAGTGGTGATGGCGTTAAGGAGGAGGAGCGGTGGTAGTGGAAGAAGGGGGGGGGGACGGACAGAGCGCGAATTATATACTTTCGAGTTAGGCCGCGATTTCGCTGTACAGAGCCAAAAGTGGAGGAAAGGTGCGGAAAGGTGCGGAAAGGTGCGGGAGAGCGGAAGCTGATCAGCACTTACTGCGGTAACGTCTAAGAAAGCTGTTCTTAAGGTGAAGTGAGCGGTGATGTTGAGGTGATTTCAAAACGACAAGAGCGACGCATACCGATGTGGCACAGGAAATCGGGCCAGAAAATCGGGATTAGATCGAAAATTGAATCAGACATATTAGATCGGATAATGAATCGGCGATTGAAATCGGGCCACTGGATTGCGATATGTTCTCCGTGGTATGCTGCAGCGACCGAGAGTGCACACTTTGCGCTGCTCGGCTTTGCCAAAGTGCGCAAAGTGCGCAAATGATGCAGCGGTCGAATGCAACTTCACATTGCCCATGTCGAGCGCGCATTTCAAGCGCGGGTGAGCTGCAAAGCAAGTCATGAGCTCCAAGGCGGTGTGTCGGATGCTCTTGCGATGACAAGCATACAGGCTTGGAAAAGTACGAGGTCTGGGCTGGTCACGTGTGAAGGTTCTCGATGGAGGGGTGGTATGCAGTGATGGTGACGACGATGGTTGCGAAGTCACGCGCAATGCTTGTGGGCGATGTGTAAGTGTTGGGACTTCGATGAGTGTAAGATTGATGAGACGCACGTCACGTACGGAAAACTTTTCTCGATCTTACCGAAACCGATAATGGTGAGCCAACAAAAAAAAAATTGCGACCAACAAAAAGTTCTCCCTGCCGGGGAGTCGAACCCCGATCTGAGCAGTACGTATTACCTAATGCTTAGGTAAGTGAAAGTGCCCTATCTTGAGACCGTTAGACGAACAGGGAAGAGATTGTGCGCTTTTTAACAGTAATAGCGATGAGGCATATATGTACCGCACGTAGTACTTATCCAAGAAAATCTCGTGAATGATGGATATTGGCTGAATGGCGCACGAAACACTCACATGTCACTGTACTGACGTCCGAGCTGTGCAGTGTAGCCTGTGACGGGTTGAGGCTTGGTGTGCTTGCCTATCTCTCGCTCAAGCTATAACATTGTATCTCGATGGAAGGACAGCAGCCGTTTGAGATTTTGTACGAGGTCAGAGTGAGTTCAGAGGCTTCACCGAAACACGCGGCGCGGAGGCGCAATCGCCGCATGAGCCATTTTGCAAGCTTAACCCCGCGGCCCGGGAGTGCATTACCGGTTGGCTCGCACGGAGCCTCATTTTTTCGCACAATGCTGCTTGGAAAGGTCACCTCTACTCATCGAAGCGTACTGGAGCATCTCAACGTATCCCCCCGTATCCATCTGATCGACCGCTCGCAACCATGACCACGGCACCCGTCGCTGGCGTTTTCCGCAACACGCTTCTGCAGGCGGTCTACTTTGGCCCTGGCTCTGTAGCCACCTCTCTGGCAGCTGCGATCGAGACGCTGAACCTAAAGAACAAAAAGGCTTTCGTTCTTACCGGCAAGAGTCTGGCGACCAAGACCAAAGTGATCGCGCGTGTGCAGGAGATCCTCTCTGCGAAAGGCTACTACAGTGGCGAGACGTTCTTCGACATTGGCGAGCATGCGCCTGTTGCCGGCATTCGCGAAGCGGTGGAACGCATCAAGCGGTCCAATGCCGATGTGATCATCGCCGTAGGTGGCGGCTCGCCCATCGATGCGGCCAAGGCCGTGTCGTTCTATCGTCACCAGGAGGAGTACGGAGAAGAGAGTGCTTGGAACCCGCTGACGCATCCGGACCTGTTTATCCCCACGATTGCGGTCCCCACGACGCTGTCCGTGGCCGAGACGACGCAGAATGCGGGCTTCAAGTCGGACGAAGGCCACAAGATCGGCGTTTCGTCCAAGAATCTCGTGCCACGTGCGATCATCTACGACGCCGAACTGACTCTCGACACGCCGGAACGACTCTGGTTGTCCACCGGTGTACGAGCTCTTGACCATGCGGTGGAGTTTGTGTATCGACCGGACACGCACCCTCTGCTTCTTCCCAGCGCTCAGTCGTCGGTTAGAGAGCTGTTCACCTACTTGCCTCTGAGCAAGAAGGACCCTAAGAATCTGCAGGTGAGGCAGAAGCTTCAACTGGCCTGCTTCAACTCGCTGTGGCCTGAGGCGAGGACGGGTGCGCTCGGCCTTTCGCACGGGTTGGGACACAAGCTGGGCGCTACATATGGCATCTCACACGGTATCACGAGCTGCCTCACCTTGGGCGCTACGGTCCGTTTCGTGGCCAACTGGAAGGACACGCCGCTGCTGCACCTGCAGAATCTCGCGGATACGCTTGCGTTCATTCCTGCGCCTTACAACCCTGCGCCTGCTCCGCTGGGAGCGCCCGTACGTGCCAGTGGCACGGAACCGTCGCAGGGCGAGATCGAGGCGCTGCGCGAGAAGGCAGCACTGGTCGGCGACGCCGTGCAAAAGCTCGTGGACGATCTGGGACTTCACTCGACGCTCAAGGGATGTGGTCTGAGCCCGGAGCAGACCGAGATCGTGGCGACCAAGGTGACGGGCGAGGACAAGAAGGGGAGCGAGTACTGGCAGGGTGTCAAAGCTATCTTGGACAGTGTCTATGAGTGACTCCCTCGGGAGCGGCTGTGAAGACGCTCGGACAAGCAATCGTTTTCATGACACGTATCGGAAATGCAGATCAAGTCGGTCGCTGATGTGATTCTTAGCGTGCTTCCGCCTTTTTTTTTTATCGCTGAGCTTCAATTCTTGCTTGCGATCAATCGTCGTCCAGATCCATACCGTCGTCTGCGCTCTTGTTGGTGTGCGATTTCGTCGAGCGCAACGACTTGAGTCTTTGCTCTTTCGCATCTTCGGCCTTGCTGTCGATGGAGACGCCCTGTTTGGCTCCTGCCTGGGACTCTTCTTGGAGAGTCGCCACAGGAGGCCGATCTTCGTCGTCGTCGCCATCGCTTTCGTCTGCGCGCAGCTTGAGCCGACTGCCTTTCTCGGTCCTGCTCGGCTTGGACGGTGTCTCAACCGTCGGATTCAAACCTTGATCCGAGACCCTTGCGCGGATGCCTGTAGTGCCGCTGGTGTTGCTATGGAACGGCGAGCTGACGGGAACGGAGCTGGGACGACGAGAGTTGAAATGACCACAGTGCGGGCAGATGTACTGCATTTCGTTGAACTCTTCTTTGAGGGCTAGGCCGTTGTGTGCGTGACAGCGGGCGCAGATCAGGGCGTACTTTTGTTCTGGACCCGTTGCGGAAGGGTCAGCGCCGAGGATGGCATCGGCAAGCTTGTCCATCCAGGTCTTTTGCATGGGATGCATGGGTGCAGTAGGCATGGGTCGAGGTGGTTGCAGGACGTTGCCTTGTTGTCGCATGAGTGCCATACGCTGTGCTTGGAGCGCCTGCGCTTCCGGTGTCGTCGGTGCGGGTCCAGTGGGTGCAGCGTTAGCTCCAGGGCCAAGACGTTGAGGAGTAGTGTTGGCGCTGGCGGTGGACGCAGGGGAGGAGGAAGCATCCTTGGAAGCGGGAGAGCCAGCTTTCGAGTCTGGCTTTCCCTTTTGCGGTGTGGATGCAGCGGGAGGGAGACCGCCCTTGGGTGTGGCCTCGTCGTACCTTTCGAGCAGCATGCGGAGATGATCGTACTTGGTAGCGCGCTTGATCTCGTCGACCTTTTCGCGCTTTTGCCTCTTGAGGTCGATCAGGTGCTTTTCTTCGGCCGCACCGATCCTCCTATACCACCATCGGACGATACGCCTTGTCGAAATGATGAGTACGGGGCTGCCTACGACTGGCACCCAGACACCCAATATCCTGATAGTCTGCCAGCCTGCATCGGGGTCGTAGCGGTGTGCTCTTCGCAAGGAGAGAAGCCCGAAGAACCAGCACACAAAAGTGTAGATGGCCCAGAGGAGGAAGGCTTGCAGTGTGAGTGTCACGGAAGCTCGTCGCTCGCGAATGCGGATCTGGGTGAGACGAGACTGGACATCTTGAATCTCGCCTTCGAGTTGAGAGAGGACGGTTTCGTAGTCGGTCTCGCGATTGCTTCGCTTCCAGGGCAAGAAGGAGCCGCTTACTAGCGCGTTGAAGATGCCCATTGCGCTGCGCTCGACCCGAGGTATGCAGCAGCTGTCGAGGAGTTGCAGAGGGGGTAAAGATGAAGGACGTACACTGAGGAAGCGGTGGTCTCCTGCTTTCGAGTTGACTCACGCGATGCTTTTTGTCGTGTGCTTGCGTGAGTGTAGTGACGCAACTCAATTTCTGAAATTTCCACGTTGCCACCTTTTTTTACGTTCCCATCATGAGACGATTCACTGCGCATCATCGCCGTGCTCAGCAGCTCAGCATCGAAAACAACATCACAGGCAGACCCGGATGCGCGCAGTCGAGAGGAGAGAGACAAATACTATCAGATTGCCGCAGCAAAACGAGTAGAGAGGTATACAAGGCACTCAAGCGTCAAAGACCAGTCGCGCCGACGAGGGCTGCGAGGGACTGAGCCGATGAGGGGATGCGAAATAGAGAGAACATTACGAGACGAGAAAGAGAGACAAAACAACGACAAGGAACACGATCGATCGACTAATGGTACATCTTCACATGAGAAAGCAAACGATGGTAGCAGGAGACACTGCTAGATCATCGAGAAGCAATGTGGAGAGATCCGATTAGGATCGCTCGCCACGGAGACGGCGAGCAAGGGCAATGTCCTTGGGCTGGATGGTAACACGCTTGGCGTGGATGGCAGCCAGGTTGGTGTCCTCGAAAAGCGAGACGAGGTAGGCCTCAGCAGCCTCCTGGAGAGCGCCGATGGCGGACGACTGGAAGCGGAGGTCGGTCTTGAAGTCCTGGGCGATCTCACGGACGAGACGCTGGAAGGGGAGCTTTCGGATGAGGAGCTCGGTTGACTTCTGGTAGCGACGAATCTCACGAAGAGCGACGGTACCGGGCTTGTAACGGTGGGGCTTCTTGACACCACCGGCGGCGGGGGCCGATTTACGGGCGGCCTTGGTGGCGAGCTGCTTGCGGGGAGCCTTGCCACCGGTAGACTTTCGGGCTGTCTGCTTGGTACGAGCCATCTTGCTGTTGAGGGTCGACGATGAATCACGTCGAGTGAGGGTGGATGATGGCGATGGCGATGGCGATGACGGTGGTGGTGGTGGTGGTGGTGACAAACGTCAAGTGTGAGGGTTGATGGTGTTGGTGAGGAGGAGGAGGAGGATCGACGTGCGGGAAGGGTCAAAGCAGTGCGGGAATGCAGATGCGCAGTCGGAGAAATTTCGGATCCGAAAATGGGGCACAATGACACCAGACAACGATGACCAAGACGATACGAAGCGGTGGCGGTGACGATGAGGCACGAGAGCAGAGGGTGGAGAGCAAGGAGACAAGACGCGGGCACGAGAGCAGTGCGGGAAATTCGAGTGAAAATCGAAAATAGGACGCGCGAGGAGAGAGAGGGAGGGGCGAGGCGAGCGGATGGAAGAGGAAATCGCCATATCAGAGAGGCAGCAGCGCAGCATCAAAACAAGGGCACCATCACAGCACGACATCAGCATATCGAATCAGGGTGGGATACAAAGATAGAAAGAAGACAAACGATGTTCAGGGTCAGCAGACTGTCTAGCACGATACGACAGATGTCGTCACGATGCGCTGATAGCGGATCAGGACGAGAGACCGTAAATGGGTTGAGATGGTGGTAGTACATACGTTCAGTTTTGCTTGAGGTGATGGTTGTAGAAGAGGAAAAGGGAAACGGGGGATTGGGAAGGGGAAGGCGGTCTCTTTATACGTGATTTTGAGGGCCAGAGGCACGAGCGAGGGTCTTGAATGCGTAGAATGCGCAGCAGAGGAGGGAAAAAGGGGGGCCAAACAGGTGGCGGGGCGGAAAGGGCGGCCGGATGAGGTGCGAAACGAAAAGTGATGGGTTTATTGATAAATCCAAGTTGAATCGACAGGACGAAAAGGATTGCGTTTCGGTCGGATCGATGTTGTGTTGTGATTGATGTTGTGCGTGCGTGCGGGAGAGAGAGGGCGGCGCGGGCCCGGAGGCACAGGAGAAGCGAGCGAGTGACGAGGTGTAAAGGGTCGATCTATTTCGGAAGGAAATAAGGCGAGATTCGACTTTGGGGGTGAGCGAAAAGGGCATGAGGTCAAGCACGGTCGAAGGGAAACTGGGAGGGGGTCTGTGAAGGGCAAAGACGAGCTTAGTGAGAGAATTATGATTGACTCATGCGTTGGCGCTGAATCGACACAAGGCCTTGTTGTCATGTCAGCTCAGTAGTCTTTACTCCGCTGGCTCGGCCGGTCATGTTCGACTGCAATTTAAGCTTTGCTCGAGAAGCGCTGAAGTGTACACACCCTGAACGTCGATCGCATCCATAACTACCTCTGGTCCATGTTACGATTGCGATGGCATGTCTGTCATCTCGTCTGCTGCAGCAGGAGCAGTCGTCGCACAATGGAAAACATGGAGCTCAGGAGCAGGAGAGGGACACGAAGCCTGAAGATTGAATGGCAACCGACGCGGTGCAGGTGGCCTTGGATTAGCTTTGTGGCACAGCGCTGCAGACTCAATCCGCAGACAATTACTTCCTACTCTGACAGCGAGGCTCGAGTGGTTTCAAGCCGCTCGCAAGGCTACATGAGGCTTCAGAGGGTTCCGAGTAGCGAACCACAGCTTCAGGAAGCGCTGATCATTGCATTGGCGGTTGAGCTCGAGATGGGAGCAAGCATGTGCGTCAAAGGCGGTGAGCCTCGAGTCTCAGCTCTGCACAGGCGAGTCTCTCGCACGAGCGAGCTCGAGCATACCAGCGAGAGCACAGCTTGAAAACCCTGTGCTTCAGACCGCTTGGTCCAGATTTGAAGCGGGATTAGAAGACAGCAGACCCTACTCTCCTACGCGCGACTCGATGGCCCAAACACCTTTCGGCCGAACTCAAGGCACAACGCATGGTCGCTCTTCCTTCACCATACGATGCCACCTAGAGACTCTCGCTCAGCCCGCCGTCAGAACAGAGAAGGGCAACGTGGGCATGAATGGTCAGGAGAAGAAAGTGTTGCGGAAGATGGCGGTATCGCCAATAAGGGCGGAGGCGGAGGATCCGGCCAAGGCACTCGAGCAGTGTACGCGCAATGGATGCAGGGCGAAATTTATCCAGACACATGTCACGTCTGTCTCCGCAGAAGAGGCGCCACCCCGCTAGACTGCCAAAAGAAGGATCGGCGGCATTCAATGCGAGGTTGCACGCGAGGACCACGCCAGCTGACGAGGCCACCCGATGCCGAGTCAGAAGGGCTCTAGACCAGTCTCCAAAAAATTGTGTCGAAATTAAATTTTTCGAAAATCTTGACGCGAGGCTCTTGGCCAAAGGCGAGAAACTCCGGGCGCGCTTCGCCTGCGGGCTGATAGCAGGATCTAACAAATCGAACCGCCTTCAGCTTGCCCTCATCCGCTGTAGGCTGCTTTGAAGTCTAGTCGAGGGCCAGATTCCCGTTGAGCCGACGCTGTCGTTTGGCCACAGGACGGCCGCATGCGTTGTCGCTGTCGGCGGCTTGATAAGACTTGATGAGGCCGTCATCGTGGTCGGCTCTCACGTGCCTGTCGCTCCGCTTGCGTTTGACATTGCTTCTGGACTTTCCTCTTGACAATATGTTACTTTTGCCTTCGTGGCTATAATGAACAGCGTACGGATTGATAGTTCGGCGAGCTTCAGCGCTGCGAATGACGATTCGAAGCAGGAAGTTCTGGTTGGGTTGCAGACTTGAGCGGCGAGAGGCTGTGCGATAGGACCGGAGGCAGGCACGCGGCCTGTGTTTTCGAATTGTTTTTTGCTTGACGTGAAGCAAAGTGCCCTTTTCGTGATTTTGGCGGCGGGAATTCGAAGTGATTCTCGACCAGGGACGCATGACTTTGCACGTCCTCTTCCCTGCATCTAGACGCGGGTCCAGGTTCGCGAAAGAAACCAATGCTCTCTTGGGTCCCTCGCCTCGCAACTCTTTGATTGATTGTCAGACTCTTCTACCCAGGGCCCTGTTCCTGCTCCCTTAGTACATCTCGTAGCAGGTGCTCGACCACGTCATTGTGTGCGGTCTTCCATCGTGTCTTGCCAGGAATGGTTGTGGTAGAAGTCGAGTGAAGCCTGCAGCACATAATATCTAGAAAAGAAAAGAGTCCGAAAAAGCGCAATCAAAATCGTGGCTACGAAAACAAAGGGTTGGCACACTCAGCAAAGAGCGACCACCTGACGCCACTGCTGGACTTTGACTGTGGTACAGAGGTCTCCAGATCGGACACTAGCTTCACAGTCGATCGACGGCATCAGGGGGTCTCAAGTGCTGAAGGAGGCAGCAAGATGTTTGGTCATCGTGGCCCCGATCTGCTGCATTCGAGCAGCGCGCGCCCACATCGGGTGAAAGATGAACTCTGCTGACGCGATTCGAGGCCGAATTCAAGCGAATTTTCCAATCAAAACAAATCAGTCGCGCGCCCCAAATCGTGAAAAATCAGGCAGAAGCTGCTGCATTTGGCGGGCGGCCTCGCCTGGACTGGCCAGAGCTCTCTCGTCCTCCGCGGTCCACGATTGAGGGGATCAAGAGCTGAGCGCGCATCGAGCTCCCGATGGCCAAATCAGCAAGACGCCCGGCAAACGGACAACAGCAACAAGGCTCTCTCTCCACAAGCCTCGACATGGCCAGACTCTCGTCGCAAACAGCTGTCCTCCATCCATCGTCTCGCTCAGCTTATTCTATAACCTACACAAACAACAACGCTATCCGCGTCTTCCTCGTTCTTAAAGGCCGCAGCTTTCGTCAACGCCATTCTTCACACTTATCGACTGCCTATGTGTGTCGCGCGACCTTCCTCCACTTAGCCGGGTTGCTGACGAAAGCGAGCCTCGCACAACCACACCCGCATCCGCACGTCGTACCATCTCGGGCCATATCGCCAGCTCATGCTCTGCAGCGGCCAGACCTCCGGCACGCACTCCGCCATCCACGAACTCGGATATTACCTATTGCATATCTAACTCATCAGAAGCTCGCCCACCTTGTATCGACAAACAAGGTCTTTGAAGCAACTCTGATCTTGCAGATCCAGCGTAGTCTACTCCTGTACAGCGCCGGGCAAACCTGTAACTGCTTCACCGAGCACGCCTAAGAGACGATTCTGCAAACCTTTACCAAAACCTCGACAAAGGAGCCGTTCGCACAGTGTTCCGTCCATTCAGTATTCGCACAGTCTACTGTCCACTCAGGCACCGCCTGCCGGAACGAACACAGACAAAGGCGGCCTCTGTCGCATCAGACCGCGACCCGACATGTACAATACCGAGTTTGGCCGGCGTTTGCGGAGCCAAAGCTCGGGCGGCTCGACTCCCTCTTCCTCGAAACGGGAAAGCAGAACAACGGATGCGCTGCTCGGCTCTGCCACCGACAGACTCCTAGCGGGGTCTTCATCAAGGACGTCCACCTCGCCCATCTCAATACCCGGATCGTCCAGAGATGCCGCACGAAAGTCGGGTGCACATCGATCTTCGAGTCTGACCAATCTGGCAGGCACTTCCCGCGGCGAATCTTCACGATCTGCAATGTCGGCCTCTTCTAGCAGCAGCATCAAGTCGTCGTCGCCGTCCAAGAAGCTTCTCGCCAGCAGCTACGTCGACAGGTACATCCCACAAAGAGACGGCACAGATCTGCATACAGCATACCAGCTCATAGGTGACGATCCAGCCACCCCACATCGACACAAGCGCAAGATCGCCGTCGATACAGACGCACAAAAGGAAGAAGCCAACCAGGCTTTCTCATCTCTGCTCTCATCAGAGCTCTTTGGAGCAGATGCCGGTCTCAACACTTCACCAAGTCGAGCGCAGCGTGCCAACGGCTTCACCAACTTTGCATCCAGCTCTTCCTCTTCCGTACACACCAGCGGCGGCTCATCTGCGACACGCCACTCGAGCCACACGGGCCTCGCATCGCCAGCTACACCAACCAAGAGAAACCTTTTCAGCTACAGCCCATCCCACAGCCGCACCCCTGGTCGTAGCGGCTCCGGTATGGGCAGAGTTGTCGACTTTGGCATTGCGGATGACGAGCTAGGAGCAAGTGGTTCACGCACCGGCGGTCTCTTTGGAGGTCTTGCATCGCATTCCGTCGAGACGCTCGACTCACCAAACCATCGCGCGTACAGCTTGTCGCCCGTCAAGCCCGAAAGTCGCAGCCTCTTGCTGAGTCCGCGCAAACCAGCTCGCGTGCTGAGCAAGGTGCCCTACAAGGTGCTCGATGCGCCGGATCTCGCCAACGATTTCTACCTCAACCTCGTCGATTGGTCCAGCAAGAACGTGCTCGGAGTTGGACTGGGTACCTGCGTGTATTTATGGTCGGCCGCCAACTCGTCCGTCACCAAGCTGTGCGACTTGAAAGAGTACGGCAACGATGTGGTTACCGGGCTAAATTGGGCCAATTCGGGCAATCACCTGGCCATCGGCACGCAGAAGGGCCTCGTTCAGATCTGGGACGTGGAAAAGCAAAAGCTGCTCCGCACCATGCGTGGACACACGCAGCGTGTCGGCTCGTTGGCCTGGAACGAAGTGATCCTGTCGTCGGGGTCGCGCGATAGGGTCATCTACCACCGCGATGTGCGTGCTCCCGATCAGCACATTCGCACGTTGCGAGCACACCGGCAAGAGGTGTGCGGTCTCAAGTGGAACACAGAAACGAACCAGCTGGCGAGCGGTGGCAACGACAATCGCCTCATCGTGTGGGACGCGCTTAATGAGGCGCCGCTGCATCGATTCACGCAGCACACGGCGGCGGTGAAAGCGATTGCGTGGAACCCGCACCAGCAAGGCATCTTGGCGTCAGGAGGAGGCACGGTGGATATGAAGATTCGCTTCTGGAACGCAAGCACGGGTCAGATGCTCAACGAAGTGGACACGGGGAGCCAGGTGTGCAACCTGATGTGGAGCAAGACGGCCAACGAGCTGATCAGCACGCACGGATACTCGGGCGGCGCGATCCAGAACCAGATCCAGGTGTGGAAGTATCCGTCGATGCAGCAGATTGCGACGCTGACGGGCCACACGATGCGAGTGCTCTACCTCTCGATGAGTCCGACTGGCGATACGATTGTGACGGGCGCTGGCGACGAGACGCTGCGGTTCTGGGATCTGAATACGTCGTATCGGGCGCAACACGACAAGCGGCGCGAGGCCAACGCTTTCAACCCGTTCGCCAAGCTGCGATAGTGACCGAGCTCACAGATGCTAAACAGATTCCCATGCTCTGTCGGCTGTGTCTATACTGCTTTAATCTATACACCAGTGATACCTGTCTTTAGAAATCTTCGGCCAACCGGTCTAAAGAAAGGCGGCCGGGTGTGGTGGGTCAAGGTCGAGATGCTGCTGCTAGACGAATCGTATTAGATGCATGAGGAGCCTCTGTGAACGAGACATTGCTTTGTCAATGTAACAGGATGCACCGATGCGTTGGGTAGATGTGTGTGCGTGCGCGTGTATGCAACCGACATCATCTTGCCGCGATTCGCTGCTGCTGGTGCCGAAATCGGGTGTTCAATGATTTCTCGAAAAAGCCGTCACTCTTCCTGAAGCTAGAGAAATCCACACGGATCGGAATGTCTCCGCTCAGCTGTACAAATGCCGCATGATGACGACGAGGGCGAGGAAAGCAATTCCGAAAAATGAAGATGAGAAGATGGCTTCGACGCATGTCAGCCTTGGCCGGCCAAGCCTCTTTACTGAATCGGTCACCATTCTGGGTCGCACGCTCTGTTCAACGGCAGTTTCAACAGCGGGGGTCCTGTTTGCTTTGAGGCTCAAGGGTGCCGCTGCTTTGCCGTTCATTACACTTGGATCGGCTCGCGTGTTCCTGCTTGAATCGACTTTTGGCTCGGCTAAGTGCGGACGGCTCGTAGCCTGTCGACCCTTACCACTGCTCTCTTTCTTCCTGTGGGCCCGCCTTCGGCTCATAAGACAACGAACGCCCTTGTCCGGATCGATCGATCTAGAAGCCCTTTCCTCGCTCTCTCTTGCCGCTTCGGCACCAAGCTCTCAAATGCGCTCTGGCTCGCTCGCTCGCTCGCTCGTATCCACAAGAGGGTCTACCGGAGACTGAGCGATGAGACCCTCAAGTTTCTTGCAAGCTTGGCTGTTCCACAAGGAATCTTTCAAAAAGATTCTGATGACATCCCTTTGAAAGTCTTTGAACGATCTGCTTGTGCTGCCTTTCTTTCCATCGTCCTCTTCCCTGATCGACTCCCTTGGACAGCCCAACATAGAGTGTCAATCCTCTCTTTATACCCTTGGGCCGTTCGACACTGACAGAGTCGACGAGGAGACCGCATACAGACTAGACTGCGTGCAGCTTCCGACAGCTGTATCGAGACACAGACGACTGGACAGACTCCTGTTTCGATAGCCAAGCAACCAAGGAGCCACTGACGTCCTGTCACTGTCCGTCCAGCCATGCGGAAGGATGCCGAGGAGAGCAGCGTCGTCGAGGTAGAATCGACCCACGCACCGACCACCATTCCGGAAGAGCCGACGCCCGTCTCGCCAGCGTCACCGGCGATCCCCGTCGACGCGAGAGTGGAAGCAACCAATGCAGCGCAGCAGTCTCAGCAGGAAGCCCTAACGGAACAGCCGAAAGCACCAGCGGGCCGCTTCATCGAAAACATCTCTTCCGACGGCTCGCGCGCTTCTGCCGAAGAGGTGGCGGTGACTGAATCCAAAGCAGCTGCAGCCTCTGCGCCCACCGGCGCCCCCGAAACAGAGACGAAACAAGCACACTCGTCCAAGCAAACTTCCAATGTCTTTCGCCGAGGCTCCAAAAGGAAGAGCGCCCAAACTAACAAAGAGGATGCGAGGGCTTCGTCTTCCCAGTTGCAACGGTCGGCCACCGGTAACGGCCACTACGTCTCGCCAAGCACCGAAAGCAGCACACAAAAGGCCAGTCCGCATCCCAACGATCTCAGCTCGCCCTCTGACGAAGGCGGTCGCCACTTTAGAGCTTTCAAGAAGATCAAGGGCGAAAAGTCGGATTATCAGGGTGCAACGTACGATCGCGAAGGCCAAGACGATGGCTACAAGGACGACATCGATGATGACGAGGAGGAGCATCCAATTCTAGACGCTCTGTATCCTCTGACCCACTTCATCGGCTACCGGCCACTTTCGCATCCCCACACCCCGTCTGAGCGACGCAGAACGCCCAAGCATCCCAAGTTCAACCGCTTCCACCACCTCTGTGGTCGCATCTTCAGCTTGGGCCTGCCAGTGTCGGGCAACTCGGGCGAGATTGCTAGGTATCGCGATCCGTATACGGGCAAGATCGAGCTGGTGCGCATGTACAAGGACCAAATGGGCGCCAAAGTCATCAATTCGATCCACTCGGTCATTGCTGCTTGGGTCGTCATAGCTCTGCTTGCCCTCGTCAGTCGATCGCCTTTCCACCGCAAGCACAACGCACCTCTCGTCATCGGTGCGTTTGCAACCGAAGCCGTCGTCACTTTCTTTGCGTTTCGTACACCACTGGCTCAGCCCAAGAACATCCTGATGGGAAACACCATCTCGGCAGTGATCGGAGTAGCCATGGAGAAGGCGTTCGCAGATACCGAGTACAGCGTCGATGCCATCTTTGGTATCGATTGGGTCGTGGCGGCTACTTCCGTGGCTGCAGCCGTGTTCGCGATGCAGATTTTCGGATTTACTCATCCGCCCGGTGCGGCCGTCGCGCTTTTGGCCATCACAGATCCTAAGACGCATCAGCTGTACTGGTGGCTTGTTCCCATTGTCATTATCAACTCGCTCATCGTCATCGGCTGGGCGCTGTTCATCAACAATGTCGGTGGAAGGAGGTACCCGGAGAATTGGTTCTACCTGAACGCCTTTGCCGAGCCGCCAATTATTGGCCCAGAGAAACTGCCGTTTAGCAATTCGCCGTTCCATTACCCGCCTTCCCGACACGGGCAGAAGAGGAAGCGAGGCGGAAAGGAGGAGGCGCAGGAGAAAGGGTTTTACAGGGTGCCTGATTCTGGTGCCAGGATTTCGCAAGGGTTTGGCTGGTCGGCAGCAAAGGCTCAGCCTGAGCCGCAACCGAAGTCGACAGTCGCTGCGGCCTCTGGTGATGCATCGCACAATATGGGCGGTGCAGGAAGGGTTCGTCACGGGGAGCAAGTTGCAGGTGGCTCCCGTCAGTCTCTTGGTGTAGCTGCAGGTGGGACAAGTGGAGAAGATGGCCGGATCACGCGAGCTTCCGAGGTCACCAAGGTGGATTTGACCGAAGATGCAGCTGCATCGCAACAGCAGCCGAACCAGGCTAACACTACGACGACACAGCAGCAACCATCTGCAGGTCCAGCTTCGGCACTGGGGCCGTCAGCAGTTGCGCCATTTGCAACTGCTGCGCCGACAGAGGATACGACTGCATCGATTGCGCCAAATGCGCCAACTGCATCGACGTCGACTGCACCACCCGCACCAGCTAGCACCACGGAACTCAAGTCACGCATGATCGAGACTGACGCAACCTTGGTGGCGAGAAACAACTCCAAAGGCAGCAAGAGGAGCAGAAGGTCGATCGTGGTGCACGTCAATGAGAACAGCAGACTTTCGGACGCTTCTGGCAAGGCTCCGCCGGTTCCTGCGGTACAGTGGCGAAACACCTAGCTTCACCGCTGTTCGAGACCGAGTATCGAAGCGGGCACCGGTGGTGTCCATGCTAGAGCCCCCTTTATAGATGGAGCATGTACTTGAAACGGAAATACATTGTAGAGCAGCGTCTGAGGGCGAATGGGTGTGTTGGGTGAGCTGGCAGATGTTGTTCCGAGATGAGCAGATGCGGGCGGAGCTTTGCAACTGGAAATGATTCGAATGCTGGAGAGAAAAGGTATAAAGTACAGGGTTGCACGATGCGGGCAAGGTGCGGATCAAGGAAAGTCTAGCGGCGTCCACGACGCATTAGGCCAGCGATGGCGATACTCGCTACGGCCGCGGCACCGCCGATCAACGCCATACCGATGTAGCCCTCTGTGCACCCAACGTAAGCGAAGAGTGGAACGGACGGGAAGGGAAGAGAGCGATGTGGTATAGGGTCAGTGTGTCAACGCATGTCCAGAGGAGACGTCTTACTGATAGTCAGCCGCATACTCACCTCGAGCGACACCCTTTTCGATGAGCTGGTTGAGACTTTGCGCTTGAAGGTTGTTGGGTTCTCGTTCGATGAGGAGTGCTGGAGCGACGAGGAGTTGAGAACGTGGATCAAAGGGTCAGAGTCGACATCAAAGCCAACAGATCTGTTTGTAGGAAGCAAAGTGCACCCACCATTGAATCTTCGAGCTTCGTCGTAGTTGCCCATCTTGTAGTGTCCGAGCGAGAGGTAATACAGGCACTCTCGTCTTCTTGGTGGATCGGATCGGTAGATTTCTACGTTTTGCAACCGTAAAGCAAAGGTGTGAGCTCAAACAGTATTGATATCCAGCGGCGGTTGCGATGCGAGAAGGACTTACCTGTCAAGAGACCAACGCCGATGCTCATGTCTGCCCGTTGCTTGCTCTTGACGAGACCCCATGCATAGTTAAACTTGGTCTGTGTGGTGACGTGTCCAGCCGCGAGTTCGGTTTCGTATTGCGACTTGAGCACCTGCAGCTCTGAGGGCGAGAGCGAGGTCTCCGCGTCTGCTGCGTATGGGAGAGACATTGTGTGTGTGCGACGATCGAGGTGTGAGCAGGATGGTGGCGGTGAAAGAAGATATCAATTGGTATTTGTTGCAGCCGCAATATAATCTTGTCAGGCTGTGCAGCTTAGTCGAAAGCCGGCAAAAAAAGAGCAATGTTAGAGTGTCAAAACGAGCAAAGGATCCGTGCGCCTTTTCTATACATCCAATGCAGCAAGGCACAGTCGGTGTGAGGCAAAATTCCACTGTGCAGGAGCAGCAGACGGACAAGACAAGACTGCTCTGGAGCTGGGTGGCTCAGCAAGTGGAGAGAAATCGCTCACTCGCTTGCTCAGCCGCATCGATACCCTTGTTCGCATCGCTTCCTACCCGCATCTCTCATCACTCCCAATCGCAGCCATGGATACCGAAGAGGACACCTTCACTTCGGTCACCTGGGAGAACCGCGACACCTCGTCAGGCTCTCAACCCGTCTTCTCCAGCACCCCTTCCTTCAGCAACAACAATGCCATCGCAGGGCCATCTCACCTTGGATCCTCTTCTTCTGCAAACGCACTCGCTCGCGACGTCCACGCATCAGATGATCCCACCCAGCTCTCGTGGGCCGGATATCTCATGGTACAAGTCCTCGAACCACGCAAGGAGCTTGAGGGTCAAAAAGATGCCTTCATCAGCTACGGCATCCGCGCCGAGACCAACCTTGCTCACTTCTCGCGCACCTACATGGCCACGCGCCGCCGCTTCAACGACTTTACCTTCCTCCGCGAAGGTCTCAAGCGAGACTTCCCCGCCTGCGTGGTGGCGCCATTACCGGACAAGCATCGACTCGAGTACTTGACCGGTGATCGGTTTAGCCCCGAGTTCATCGAGAGGCGCACACAGGATCTGCAGCTCTTTCTTGAACGCATCTGCCGCCATCCAACTCTCCAACGCAGTCAGCTCCTCCGCAGCTTTCTGGAGAGCACCGAATGGCAAGTTGATATGCATGCACACAACTCGTCGCATAGCGGCTCCAACTCGGCATCCGGTGCTTCCGCGCTCATCTCGGGATCGCAGGTCGAAAACGCCGGCCCACCAAGTCTGCTGGATAGCCTCAGCGATCATTTCCTCAACGCCTTTTCCAAGGTGCGCAAGCCCGACGAACGATTCGAAGAGATCAGAGAGAGCATCGACAAGCTCGAAGAAGGGTTGGCAGGTACAGAACGCGTACTCTCGCGCAACAGGAATCGCATAGCTGGTAAGTTTGGCGCTTGTCTCTATTCTTCCCCCTTCAAAGTCCTTAACCCGCTCGCCATCTTCCATCGTCAAGCATATTTACTCGTCCGTGACACCGCAATCTGACACTGAAAAAAAAATACATATGATGCCGCGTGCACATGCTGACCTCGCTCCTAGCTCTGCCGTTTGGCGACGTCTATGCTCCCCAACTCGGAACCGGCCTTGAAGATTTGTCGACGGACTACGAGGATTTCGCTACAAGCATCGAAGGGCTCGGCTATCTTGAGAGTGGCATCACCGAGCCGCTCAACAAGTTCGCGTCCGCCCTTCTCGAGTTTGCTCGGCTGGAGAGGGTTACTGTAAGTTCCAAACCACAAGTCACTATAGACAAGTCTCTGGCGCGGCAGAATGCTGATCCGTCTTCCCATCCCATGTCAATAGTCTGCAAAGTCGACCGATGCTATGCTGTCGCAGATGCAAGCCTTGCTTTCGTACGCACGCTCGCACAAGTCGGTGCTCAAGCTGCGCGATACCAAGCAGGTCGATTTCGAGGAACTCACCGACTACCTCTCCGGAGTCGTCTCTGAACGCGATCGTCTCGCCTCGCTCTCCTCGCCCTATGGCGCCGGTCACGGTCACGGTGGTGTAAGAGGCGCCGGCATCTCGGGCTACCTGAAAGACAAGGTGGATCATTTGCGTGGGGTCGATGAGGAGCGCACGCGCGTAGGACGCATGCAGAGACTCGATGGCAAGATCAAGGAGCTCCAGGACGCCGTTACCAGTGCACACGATACCAGCCAGGCTTTCAATGCCGAGGTCATGTCCGAGCATAGGATCTTCCATCTAGCCAAAGAGCAGGAGTTGAAGGATATCCTTGCCACTCATGCCGATGGCCAGATCCAGCTGTACTCCGCTCTAGTGGCATTGTTTGACCAGTTGATTCCTCAGTTGGAGCGCATCCGGGTGGCGTAAGACAATGCAGGAGGTTTTGACGGTTCACTTCTGTGTCTTGTGTGAGAGAGTCGTGTGGTTGGGCCATCAGAACGACTCTCCTCGGTTGTCTCCCCTCTCATTTCTCGCAGCTTCCTTGTGTCTCTCGTTTCTCCCCCCCCCTCTCTTCACCCGTCTCCCTTCTCTGTGATACATCTCACCCACCCACACCCGCGCAAACGCACGATGAACAAAACAAATCTTCTTTCAAAACCAAAAGAACGGGTAGTCCTTCAAAAAAGGCGAGAGTGTAGGGAGTCGGGATCGAAATATACAGAATTGTCGGGGAGCGGGGCTCATCTAAAACATACCAGTGGGCTGCATATACATGCCGCCATTCAAGTTGTTCGGATACCCGCCAGCACCGCCCAAGCCCGTCACCCCGGCAGTAATGAGCTTCGGCCCGCCCAAGCCACCAGGCCCGATAATGGGCGCATCTTCCTCCAACTTCTGCTTCTCGCTGTCCTTCTTGGCGCGCTCGCGCACCTCCTTTTCGAGCTTCTTGAGCTTCTCGCTCTGGTCGCGCATGCTCTGCAGCTGGTACGGCATGGTGAAATCGCCCAACCCGTGTCGCCAGGACAGCTCCATGACCACATCCGGACGCACCAGGTCGTAGCACGCAAACAGCGTCGCCGCATAGCACTCCTTGTTGCCGATCTCGACAAAGTACTCCAACAGCTCCTCGGCGACGCTCTCCTGGCCCGACACCGCCGCCGTCTCGATGGCATCCCTGAACAGCTTGTCCGCCTTGGACAGCGCGATCGACTCGTCCCACCGCTCGTTCTTCTTGTACAGGTGAGCGGCGAGTCGGCGGAACTCGAGCAGATCGTGCTTCTCCAATCGCGACGCCAGCGAGATCGTGTCAAAGTTGTCAAACCCATCGATCGACGAACGCAACGTCTCGTAGTCCTCCTCCTCGATCAACAGATCGTTGTAGGCATCATTGACCGCCTCGAGGTTGTGGTGCTGCACCGACATGAGGTAGCTGCGGATGAGCGGCACGTTATCGTTGTCCTTCTTCTTAAACATGCGCACCACCCTGCCATGGTCGATCCTCTTGGCCAGCACGGTGAGCAGATCATTCAGCAACAGCGGGTGCTGCTCCAGATAGAACGTCAACGCACGGTAGTAGATCTCGACGTTGGCCACCTTGGGCAGGATCGCCTTGAACTGGTCGTGCTCCCACGCAGCAGACGCGTGCTCCATCGTAGCCAACGCAGCATTGTCCATCTCGTCGTACTTGGTGTAGAGATACACCAGCTCCGACCACAGATGGCACTGCTCGGCTACCTTGATGAGCTGCGGCAGGTTCGAGCGCGACCAGTACAGCTTGAGGTGCTCCATGAGACGCTCGGGGCGGTACTTGGCGAGCGCGACACCGGTCTGCGTAAACACACCCATGTGTGCGCGCTCCAGACCAAGCGCCTGCTCGAGCAGGTTGAGCAACTCGTCAAAGAGACCCTCGGCCTCGTACGACCTGATGAGACCAGGCAGCTCCTCGGCGTGAGGGATGATGGCAAGACCGGCGATCTGCGACAGCTTGAACTCGCGCTTGCTGAGACAGGCAGCGTGCACCTGCTTCCATACGCTCGTGTTGCCAGCCTTGCGGGCAGCATCGACAGCACCCTGGTAGTCGCCAAGGTAGACGAGCGTGGTGGCAAGACGCGCATAGTTGGACACGCTGGTGAAGAGCAGCTTGGCCGCCTCGTACAGCTCGTCGTTGAAGCACTTTTCACCGACACTCAAGATGTCGGCGACATTTGTCATGCTCAGGAACTCCTCCATGTCGCCGAGACGGTTGGCCTTGGCAAGGCAGTATGCGTACTCGGTGTCGATCTTGGGCTCGCGCGCCTTCTTGCGCGCCATCTGCAGATAACGGATGAGCTCCTCTTCACGACCGGCGTGCTCAGCAATCTCGATGACCTCCTCGTAGTTGGAGGGGTCCTCGGCCTTGACGTACGAATCGATGGCGTCCTTGACACGCAGACCGTCGAGCTGTGCCTTACCGAGGCGTGACCAGATGGCAGGCTTGTTGAGCTTGTTGGCGTATTGCTGGCCGCGGTCGATCGAGACGATGTGCTCTACAAGAACGTTCATGGCATCCTCGTGCTGCTCGGCCTTGGAGTAGATGCGGAAGGCCTCCTCGTAAAGACCGTGGTCGATGGCAATCTTGGCGATCTCCTCGACATCGTAGCCGTCGAGGCGGTCGATGTAGTTCATCACCTTGCCCTTGTCGGTGCGGACGGCAGTGAGGAGCAACAGATTCTGCAGGGAACGGTTATCGCTGAACGCCGAGGGCTCGAGGATGATCTTCTCGAGCAGTTCGATGAGCTCGTGAGGCAGGTCGGCGGCCATAAACGCCTTGACGGTGGCAGAGACATCGTCGGGGTTGGTCGACTCGGGGACAGCGGTCGACGTGACCTGCTCGACAAGCTGGCGGCGGTGGACGTTGTCCGAGTTGAGCACCTGAGCCCAGAGATCGAGCTGACGACGCTTGACGAGATAGCGAGCCTGGTGCTTGAACATGGAGTTGTCGTTGGTGATCGAGATGAGCTCGTCATCACAAAAGCCCTTCGCGTAGGCAATGTAGGCGAGGTAAGGGTCGCGCTTCTCGCAGTACTTTCCGACGACGCGAGGATCGTAAAGGTTGTTCTCCTTGAGGAAGGCCTCAGGATTGTTGTTGCTGTCAATGGCGATCTTGGCCATGGCGTTGTACAGTGGCTGGTCCTGCGAGCCGGCCTCGATCTTGGACTGGAGCCAAGGCAGAATGAGCTTGAGACGGTTGCGCTTCTCGACTTCCTCTACAAGCTCGTCGACGGGGATGGGACCGGTGACAGACTGCAGCAGGTTCTTGATGACACCCTCGTCGCAGTCGACATCCAGAAGACCTCCGATGACCTGGGGCGTGCGCGACGAGTTGACGCGCTGCACATAGACCTCGATAAAGTTGATGAGCATGTTCTGGTAGAGGTAGAGCACCAAGTCGTGAACAAAGTCGAATCGGTCGCAGACAATGATGAGCGGCAGCTGGTCCGAGAGCTTGGCTTCTTTGAGGAAGTTCTTGACCTTTTCCGGGTTGTAGTAGTTGGACTCTCTGCAGATGCGCTCGACCTCTCGGATCTGGCCGGTGCGCGTCGCTGCCTGGATGTACTTGAAGTGCACTTCAGGGTCAGTCGAGAGGTTCACAACTGATCCGAGATAATAGTAAAGACCCTCGAACGACTTGAAGGACTCAAACATCTCGATGAGCTTGACGGGGCCGAGCAGGTCCGAGTACTTTGTGGCGATCTGGACGACCACCTGGAGGTTCTGGCGGATGTTGACCTTGAGCATCTCACGCAGACACTCGAGCGACTGCTCGACGGTAAGCTTTCCAAAGTAGTTGACGAGCCAGTCGGCCTGGAGGAGGTTGGTATGCACGACGACGCGCTTGATGTCGGCGTTGTCCTCGTAGTGCTCGAGGGCGCGCTGGAGCAGGCCGGCCTTCTCGCAGAGGTTGGCGATGCGGGGACGGTCGTAGTGGGTAAACATCTCGTTGCCGAGGATGGCGTCGGCAACCTGAGGAGCATTGACGAGGTTCATCTCGAGCAGACGCGTCTGGAGGTGAGCCTGCTCGGGCTTATTGTCCTTGAGCGCGTCAAGGAGGAAGCTCGTGGCCTGCTGGATCATGTTCTGGCTCATGAAGATGTCGGTGACACGCTCAATGTCGACGAGAGGACCGGACTCGTCGCCGACCAAGCTGCTGGCAAACTCGGCACCCTTCTCTGGGTTGGTGCGGACAATGTGCTGGAGCAAGGCGGCATAGTCGGGGGTGTAGCCCACCTTTTTGGCGTAGAGGACAATCTTGTCGAACTGGCCCGTCTCGGCAAAGCAGGCGACGACCTTGTTGGGCACGTTGGCGCGAAGGTAGACGCTGAGGGCGAGGTTCATATCGTGCTGACGGACAATGTCACCGAGCTCTTCGCTGCACTCGATCTTGCTCTCCTTGAGCCACTTTTCGAGCAGGTGCTTTCGGCCTTGGTTGAGCACGGGTCGGGCGAGCTCGAGCGACTCGAACTTGTTGAGCGAGCCCTTTTCGAGAAGGATGCCAAAGTACTGGAGGATGGGCGAGAGGGTGCCGGGCTGGTTGGGCACCTGCTTGAACTGCTCGATGGTCTGGGCTGTTCGGAGGATGCCGCGCGGCGAGTTGGCTGCAATCTTGGCCGCCTCGCCGTACTGTCCGGTCGAAAAGAGCGAGTGGAACTGCTGGAGGTAGAGGTCATCGGCACCTGGAAGATCACCGCGCGAGGCGAGCTTGAAGGCGAGTTCCGAATTGTTGAGCGTACGCAGAATGTATGGGATGACCGTGTTCTCGTCGACGGAAACCGAGAGGACCTGACCCTTGCGGTTGATGCCGATGATGCCGCTGGTGGACTCGTGCTCTGCAGTAACAAAGATCGTGTCTCCAGAGATGCGGTTCATGTAGATGCAGGCGCCGGACTCGAGGTCGTAGAGGTGGATGAAGCCGTACTTTGTGACAAGGTAGACGATGCCATAACGCTTGCTGACCTGCATGGCGACGGGGAAGTCGTTGGTGGCTTCTGGTGGGAAGAAAACATCGACTGCCTTTTTCGTGAAAGCAGGCTGTCCATTCTGGTGGTCAATCTCGACGACGTGAAGCTTGGCGCCGGTGGCAGTGCGATTGGCAAAGGTGAAGAGCTTGAAGGGGTTGGGAGCGGTGTCGGACTTGAGTTCTGCAAAGGCGGCGGCGTGACCCTCGATGGGCTGCGAGACCCCGCGATCGCGCGAGTAGAGCTGCATGGAGCCCTTGACTCGGAAAGCATTGGGGGCGCCCGAGGTGTTGCCCGAGATACCGACGAGGACAAGCCATTTCTCGTCTTGGCTTGCGCGGTAGTTGATGATCTGTGTACCTTGCAAGCTGACGTGACGGTCAAAGACCTTTGCTGGAGCAGCCTCGCCTTCCATGGACCAGTGGTATACTGCGTTCTCGGTGACAATGCCGAGGGTGGTGTTGCTGATCCACTTCCAGAAGGTGACGTCCTCCGGCATGAGATGCGACTTGACCTTGGACTTGGCTTCGATGTTGAAGATCTGGAGTTGCCGCGCGGATTTGAGAGCGATGATTTTCTGGACGGGGTTCATGATGGCCGAGTCGGCGGTGATTGGTCTCCTCATGCTGTGGGAGGCGGAAAAGAAAAGAGTATCAGTACCGTGTCAGACCAAAAGAGATTGATATCTTTGGCGAAAACTTACATATCGCTAATGTCGTTGAGGTTGACAATGACAACCGAGTTCTGACCGTTGAGGTTTTCGCGAACGCAGACAAAGTTCTCGGACTCGAGGGTGACATTTGCGAACGAGATACTCTCGGCAGCGATGCCGACGTTGGTGAGCTGGACATGCTCGGAAAAGTTGATGGGTTTGTCCGCCATGATGAAGTGGGATGTGGTGTAGCTCGACGAAGCGGTGCTACGTTTTGTGAGTTGTGGAGTCTAGTGGTATAGCCGCGAGTGATCGTGCCAGCAGTCTGGACAGGAAGCTGGCCACGATCACGATCGAATGCGAGATGGGATGCGAGGTATCGAGAGCGAACGATGTGGGCGTCAAGGCGTTACGAAAGAAGGAGACAGGAGAGGAAAGAAAGAAAGGAGAAAGAATATACACAACGGTGATGGTGAGGATGGTGATGGTAAGGAGACGGTGAGCAGTGAGACAACGAGCAGTGACAGCACCGAACTGCAACCTTCTCGGGAGAGCCTTGTTTGTCTCTACGTGGCTCACGAACAGCAGCAGCACAGCATCGGACTGCACTCGCTGCTCACACGCTCACTCGGTCATCAAAGGTGTGTTGCGCACAGGACACCCAACGCGCTGTCTCTCTCTCGCTCTCTCTCTCTCTCTTTCTCTCCTTTGACCCAGAGTTCTTCCTGTTGCTTTGCTGCTCCCTATTTCTCAATTCCCAGGTTTGTATTCGCCCTTGACAGCGTGGCTTCAAAGCTGCGTTGCGTTTTTGAATTCCCGACTGAAATTCACGCGTTCTGTCGGACTTTGACTGACTGACTGCCATTTTGTCCATGTTTGATCAGAATCTGTTGCTTGATCGAAAGCCCTCCTGTCAACTGTATGGGCCGAGAAAAGGTTTCTGGCAGAGACGCGCGTCACCCTTTGGTGCTCCACTTTCAAGTGTCTCAAAGTCACTCAGCTCGCGGCCACCTTCCGATATCTCAACATCAACCAGCACCTGCCTCTGTACCGTCACACCTCTATCAGCTGAGCCAGCAAGCGGCAGAATACCACTTCATCGCAAGACGAGAGCAAGCCAGCTGCATCTTTCGGCGTGTCGCATCTCCAGCACAACCAACAGCGATTCCATCCTAGATTCACTCACAATGGCCGACCCTACCCCGTCAACATCGACACAGCCTCCATCCGAGCCTGTCCTCTCCGCCGACCCGGCCAAGGACCGTGCGCTCAAGGCATACAAGCAGGCGCTCAAGCAGCACAATGAGCTATCCGAAAACCTCAAGAAACTGCGCTTCGGCCTCAAGGACCTCGAAAAGGCATACGACAAGACCGAGGACGACATCAAGGCTCTGCAGTCTGTAGGTCAGATCATTGGTGAAGTGCTCAAGCAGCTCGATGAAGAGCGCTATATTGTCAAGGCCTCGTCGGGTCCACGCTATGTCGTCGGTATCCGTGCAAGTGTCCCCAAGCACAAGCTCAAGCAAGGCGTGCGTGTCTCACTCGACATGACCACGCTCACCATCATGCGCATCTTGCCACGCGAAGTCGACCCGCTCGTCTACAACATGAGCATGGAAGATCCAGGCGCTGCTAGCTTTGCCGGTATCGGCGGTCTCTCGGACCAGATCCGCGAGCTGCGAGAGGTCATCGAACTGCCCCTCCTCAATCCAGAACTGTTTATGCGTGTCGGCATCAAGCCGCCAAAAGGTGTTCTCCTCTACGGTCCACCAGGAACGGGCAAGACCTTGCTCGCCCGTGCCGTCGCCAGCACGCTCGAAACCAACTTCCTCAAGGTCGTCTCGAGCGCCATCGTCGATAAGTACATCGGAGAGAGTGCACGTCTCATCCGCGAGATGTTTGGCTATGCAAAGGAGCACGAGCCATGCATCATCTTCATGGACGAGATCGACGCCATCGGTGGTCGACGTTTCAGCGAAGGCACCTCGGCCGACCGCGAGATCCAGCGAACCCTGATGGAGCTGCTCAACCAGATGGACGGCTTCGACTACCTCGGCAAGACTAAGGTCATCATGGCCACCAACCGTCCCGATACGCTCGACCCTGCTCTCATGCGTCCCGGTCGAATCGACCGCAAGATCGAGATCCCACTGCCCAATGAACAGTCGCGTCTCGAGATCCTCAAGATCCATACCAAGCCAGTGGCCAAAAAGGAAGAGTTGGACTACGAAGCCATTGTCAAGCTCAGCGATGGCTTTAATGGAGCCGATCTGAGAAACGTGGCTACCGAGGCGGGCATGTTCGCCATCAGGGACGATAGGGACTACTGTGTCCAGGAAGACTTTATGAAGGCAGTGCGCAAGTTGCAAGAGGCAAAGAGGCACGAGTCCAAGATCGATTACAGCGCCGTCTAGGCGTGGTCGAAAAGCGCAATTGCATTTTTTCAATCTCGAGCAAGTCTGTTTGCCAGAAGCGCGTGGACCAGGGAAGTCATACACGCACGTGGAAGGAAGTGATTGAAAGCAGGATGTGAGAGTCCATTGAGCGTCAGACTAGCGGTGCAAAACACTACATGCAAGAGAGGAGAAATAACCCGATGAATGCTAGTGGTCGAAACAAGGCCAGAATATAAAGCGGAAAGACATGCAAAATGAGTGTGGATGGATCGATGAAGCGTGCTTGGGAAGGCGTGGCCCGGAAGCTGTTCGTTGAGCGAGACAGGCTGGGCTATGCAGTGAGGGTTCTAGCGGCGACAAGTTCAACTAGGGAAAGTCAGCTTGAGCAAAAGCCTTGTTAACCTTTTCCTGGATCAGCTCGCCGAGGTTGTGCTCGCTCGCACCGGCTGCATTGATAGTAAACTTCTCGCTGGCGTTACCCGAGTCGCCCAACACTACTACGATGTAGTCGTTCCTCGTGGCAAGATCGTCAGGCAAGGTGACGCTGGTCTCGCCGTCCTTGATCGCAAATCCTTCGGTCAAGGTCCAGTGCAGATTTTCGCCGCCGCTTCCATCTGCCGGCAAGTAACCCAGCTTGATGATGCCCGTGTAACCTTCTGCCTCAGCTGGGATGTCGCTGACGTCCCACGTGACGGTGTATGTCTTTCCAGCAGTCCAAACGGTGTCAGAGGCCGGGGAGGTGATGTGCGGGTTGTAGACGATTCGTTTTTCGAGGTCCACGTCTCGTCCGAGCATCACGTTGTCCCAGTTGGTGTTTTCGTACTGACGCTTGAGCATCATCTCGGCGTCCGAGGATGTGCCGAAGCTCGCCACGCCTGCTGGTGCTGACATGACTGACGAGATGAGCAGCGAGGCTGAGAGGAGGAGCGATGAGAGCTGCATCTTTGGGTGCTGTGAAGGGTGAGAGGAGGGTGGGGTGGCAGCGAACGTGGATAGAAGGTGGTTGCGAACTCAAAGCTTTCCTGTGAAGAGAATCAGGGAGAGTAGGAGCACGGGCGGGAGTAAGGTGGTTGGATGAAGGGATTGCGAGGGGGCTGGATCAAGAAGGCGCTTATGCTTATATACCGTCGAGGAGGAGGACGCTTCGGGCCCAGTCTGTCACTCGTCTCCTCTTGGAGCGTTGACAGACAGCTTTGCAACAGGGCCAGGCTCTGACACCACATCAAAGTGGTGAAGCTCCACGCTACGCCACTTAGATCGCTGCTTGGACCCGCACTGCACTGCAACACTATGCTGTTGCTGCATTCGACGAGAGAGAGTGTGTTTGTGATTGTTCTGGAATGGAACCGCTCGAGTTGTGGCGCTGCTGGTCCAAACAGGCAAGGCAATTTCTCGAAAAGGCATGAGGTTGTGTCATTTAGGCCGCATCAGGTCGCTTCGCTTGGAACGGCATGCACACCTCGCCTGTGATGCCGTGCCGCACGCAGCTTCTGAACCCCTGTGGAAAAATTGATTTTTCTTTAAAAAGCGGGGAACTGCACCCTTCGCGACCATCTCGTTGAACAAGGTATGTTCCGGCTCTGCACAAACAACTAGCTTTCGATCTATCGGTTGGATCCGAAAACTAGCAAGGATGGCTGTGTAGTAGGGAAAGGGTAATGCGGGAGTCAAGGATCGAAGCAAGCCGAAATTTCTTTTTTTGGTTGAGCTCTAACGGCGCAATCCCGACGTTGAGCTTTACTTTTGACTTTCTCTGTTTCGATTAGCTTAGCGCAGCTCGGTGTCTTATTCGTAGCAATCGTGTGCTGTCGGTAAAAAGCGAGACATGACTGCCAAGACCTTCTACCACTTGGCTTGCAAGCTTTGTCGGGTGGTGCCGCTGCTGCCGACGGGTCCGCAGACGAACAACAGATGCAAGACTTTGCCATACAGAAGCACCCTGCAGATGCGAACCCTTTGCACCATGCTCACACGCAGAGAAAGGATCTGCCAGACGAGGGACGCAAAGGCGATGTGGCTCGGGCGTGTATGGCGTGGGTGCAAGAGACGGTTCTTTTTCGCGTTGCTGCAGATGCGACTGTGGACCACGCTGTCCTTTGTGGTGGTGTGTGGAGCTTTATTAGCGAACGGTCCTCGGCAGTATACGCGAACAATGCTCACAAGGCGGACGGACGCGACGTACTGTATGCGCTACCGAAGGAGAAGGTGGAAAGGCTTTGCGCAACGCTTCCTCGACCTGCTCTGATGCAAGACAGCATCATCATGCGCGATCTCACCGACGGAACTCTGTTTCCCTTTGTCGACAACCAACCTTGCTCTATCCACTGTGAAGCCAAAAACTTAGACTTATTTGCACACTATTGAGCTCGTTGTCGTCGTCACCAGTTGCTATTCGATAGCATCTTCTCGATTGGCTCAAACCTAATTGCCGACACCAGAGCAAAAATATAAGGTCATCTCCAGAGTATGAGCGCGAATTGATTTTTTTCCGCGCCCTTTCACCACCTCGGCTGTGCCGCCGTAGTCTAGTTTCATGCGCCTCACAACACCAATGCGGCGTGGAGCCCTCTCGGATCACTATCCGACGCTGCGTTGACAGTCGATACCTTTGCAACCGAGCGCGACTTTTTCCTTCCTCTGCTCTTCGCTTCGAAGGTAGAATGCGGGCGGGATGCGGACTACTCGTGCCGAGCCTGGGCTACTACTGTAAAGAGCTTTCGAGATACCTCCGCGACCCTGGAGAGATGTCACGCACCCCTAGTTTGTCTCAGGCGACGTCGCTTACCTTTTTCGTTGCTTAAGCGGGCCAATCCTCCACACCCTTTGTCTCGCAAAAGCACTACGCTTCCCTGACATCGGCCCCCTCGGCCGCCCCCCTCTTCTTCGTTTTAGCGTGAGAATGTGTCTCTTTCCAACCAGCGTCAACGCTCCCTTGTCTGCTAAACGATGCCGAGTAGACGTCACTTGACAAAACACGCGTGTGCTCGTCGCGTCCTGTGACTTTACTCGGCAAGAAAAAGCTTGATGTCGGAGTTGCGAGAACAGAACAGCTGTCACACGTGAAGACGCCTTTCCAAGTCCGCAAGTCCGCACCGCTGGTTCTTGACCGAGTCCGACAACGGAGAGCTTGCGGTCCTTCACCTCTTTCCTCTCGATCCGTCTCGGAGCGTATCAGGCGCGTCTCGGCGACTTGTTTGGAGCCTTGAGTTGGGAGGCACATGCGTCAACGCTTTCGCCGCGACGCTGAATAATACCTCAGAAAAGCCGAACATCATCACCTTGGCCAGGTGCTCCGGACTGGGAGCGTAGCGTGCATCGCTGTGTGATCGATCGGAATCTGCGACGAAGACGTCGAGGACGATCAGTAACGATGGTTCGCAAGACATTCCGCGTCGCGCGCCTCGTCACGCTCCCGCGGAATGAACGGTGCCCCTTGCAGGAATGCATAAACACGTTTTGTTGTGTTCCATGTTCCAACGTTGAAAAGGAGTTGACTTTTCTGTGGCGATAAAAAGACAAGCTTTCCGAAAAAACGGGTCGAAAAAAGCGGACGAGAAAATGAAAGCAACGATCGGCGATAATATCGCCGACCTGTATCGAGATGCGTGGGCCAGATCGGCTGCATCGCCATCTATCGTACGTGCTGCCGATCGACGCTTTGCCGTGATAGGCGACACCCATACACGAGCAGGGTCATCTTGATGGACGTGGTTGCCTCCAAATCGACGGCCAGGAACCATGGCGGCTCCACCAAACAATCGTGACAAACAACAGGTGTGCAACTTGCAAGTTCGCAAAAGGTTGGGAGCGGCACGGTAATCTCGTCCGATGGCCCAAGCGTGACATCGAAGCTCAGATCTATCCAATACGGGTCGTGCCCCCGAGCCGACTATTCCAGAGCTAGCCCTTCACAAGCTCGAGCGATCTTTGCTCACACCGCCTGTTCTGCGATTGAGCAAACAAAGTGCACAGACCCTGTCGGCGGTTCGGAATTGTCGCCATCGAGCTTGGGACGTCGACGCTACGCGGTCAAGTCACATGTGGCAGTCTGCCTTGGCAGTGTGGGATCAAGCGTCCGCGGTGACAGAAGGGCTTGGATCGCAGTGGCTGACACGCAGTGCTCGCTGCCGAGAGTACCTTTTTGCGTGACCTCGTGTCGCTAACGTGGGTGTGACACTCTAAATTACGAGAACATTGCAGAGCTGAAGCCCACATCGGCACCTCCGTCGGCACAACCGAACCGACGTCACTTGACTTGCAACAGACTTGCGCACAAATTCGAGATCACATTGTCCTTTCGGTGGCGGGTGCAATACGAAAGACCCCTCGTCAGATGCTGAAGGATGCGTTTCCCTCTGTTAGCATGCTGGGCTAGTACGACGTCGCGCGGAAAGTACTCCTGCCCTGATCGTAATGGATCAGTCTAGATAGGCCCTGGCTTGCTGTATTCCTATTCCGCGGTATCAGAACGGAATTCGCACAAAGACGAAATCTGGCATGTCGTCCTACGTACTGGCTGCTGTCGCCATGGACAGAGTGATGGTAGGCTAAGGCTTCCATGGTTGATCAGAGTCGTTGACTGTGACCAATTGTGACACAGAGAGAGAGAGGCGGTCTGCAGCGTTGTCCAGTTTGGCGGCGTTTTAAATTTATTAATAGCGCTTCGCCGATTTCTTTTTTTCCCTCCGTAAATGGCCTCGCTTAGGGCAGAACCAAGCCACCCCCTTGCCTACAGAGCGCTTGCATCTCAAGGCAATGTCGCAGAGAAGCAAGCTCCTTACCGACAGCAATGTCGAGCGCATGCTTGTGCTTCTGCCCCTCCTTGCCGCCCTCACTCCCACTCTTTCCGACACGGCTTCTATCCTTCATCTCCTTGCCGCTGAGACATGGGCCACACCTCCTCGCCTGGTTCTGACCCTTTTCCCAGCCCTGACCGCCAAACGGAGCTTGAATCCTTTTGCCTTGGCACTAACCCAGCCTGTACTGCAGATCCCGGTCTGCGATCGACGTGCAATGATCCGCATGATCTTCATCGTACTGAAACAGGCACTCCCGTAGGCACAAACCACCTTCTGGTACCTGTCTCTCTCTCATCGTGCCGAGCCGTTCTGTGCCTGCAGTGTCGTCCCCCTCCCCTTGGGAGAGAGAGACCAACGCACGGAGAAGCGGCGCCGGTGACGCTTAACTTAGCCACTTCCTTGCCACCACGCTACTGCTCCTCGCCGGAATCCCAGTCGATCGAGCAAGGTGGGCTTTGGCCACCCGGCAGCGCAACTTGGCGCCATCTTGAGCTTGGCGCTGTTGGGCATCGTCGTCTGTCGGCCGTTGACGCCCGCCACTTATCTCTGCACGAGGAAGCGGTCCAAGCGGATTGTTTGCTCTCACGCTACACGCCTGTGCCTGGGGCACCGTGCGTCATGCAGACCTTCTCATCAGTCTCCGAACGTGGAAAAGGGTGCACACTGATGTTCGCTTGCAATCCTGAGCAAGGAGACAGCGGCGACTGTCTCAGTCACTTCAAAGTCACTCATCCCGGATCAGGTACACCACCGCACCTGCTAATTTAGGCCGATTCGAGTGCAGCACCGAGACTAGCAACTGAGAATGTTGCCAGCATGTCGGGAAAAAGACCCGAAGGTGATGCTGAGGCGCAACCGCAGCTGTAGAAGGCAGGGACAGCGGCTTGCTGGTTACCGGCACTAGTAAGCATGCCAAGCGGCAGGGGAGAAGGCAGGAGAGGCAAGCTGCAGCCACGAAAGTTTTCCCTTTCCCTTGGGACTTTGCACTCTTCGATCCGCTTGCCAGTCGGTTCCCCAAGTGACAAAAGAGTCGACTCTCGTTCCTGTGCTGGGGGTACGCATCGGGGCCTCCTGTCCGAGGAGCGCACAGATCGACAGCTTCCTCGCTTGTCAAGACATATCCGAACTCGTTTTCGTTTCTGTGTGTGCCTCAGCCACCGAGTGAAACCTTGCTTTTCCTTGCTTGCATGCATGACCTACGCTCCCAAGCTTCTCTTCTGGTCCCTGGCTTGGTGCCCCTCACTCGCTGCAGCTGCATGTCTTTGCCCTGTCCCGTATGATTTGCTTGAATGCGCCCACTTCCACTTCATCTTCATCTTACGCCGCTTCCAGTTGTGGTCCAAGTTGAGCAACCACCGCTCTTCTTTCAAACCTTCTGTCTCTGGATCTTCCTCTCCCTCCCTCTCGCCGGGGCCATGGGAGCCAGATCGACGACGTGCTTCCCACTCCTCGCCCCTTGCACTTGCTTGCCGGTGGCGCCAAAAAGATCGGCGTGATCCGTGTCTCAGAAGCATGCCGCAGCTTGTACCCTGCTTTGGTTCCTCGCCTTGCCTTGCGGTAGCGCATGCTACCCTTGCAACCCCTACCTCGAGCTTGTTCTAAACGTGCTACCCACGCCCCCTGACGCGAGCGCTGTCGTTCCATGCATCGCAAATCCTGATCTCTCAAAGCCACGCTTGTACCTCCGTGAGAGGGCTATGCCGTACCAGCATGCCTTCTTGCACTGACCCACAGCCTGGTCGGAACTTTTCTTTCGCATCTCATCCATATGCAAGGCGTCAGACCAGCAGGCCTGCAGTAGACCACATCTTGCTTGGCAAGGCTGCATCGAGCTAGTCACTCTCGTTGCTGGCAGTGGCAGTGGCAGTGGCTGTGCTGGCTGGTCTTTGCTGACGTTCTCCTCTCGTGCCTTGGGCCAGGATGACAGACTCTCCCCCTTGCACTGCTCTTCCCTTCGAGACAGGCTGGTGCAATGCTGCTCTCCATGAGCGTCTTTCCCAACTTGCTCTGCCCAGCTTGTCAAGGGCGGTTCGCGCTTCGAAGCCATCTTGACAGCTTACTGCTATCAACTCCGCTTTCGAACACCGCCAAGCATTATAAAGAGGCCCCCCTTCCTTCTCCGTCTCCCTCCCTCTTCTTTCCATATCCCTTCAGCCACTCATTTCCCCCTCCTCTTCCAGCTTTCTAGCCAGCCTCCCCCAACCCCCCAGCTCCTCTTCCCCTTTGCTGTTTCGTGTCTGTCGTCCTTCGGTCTTCACCGCCCCCACCTGGAACCCTACACTCTCTTTACTGTTCCTGTTCTGGTCAGCAACTCTCTATACAAAATGCCTTCCAAGATCGCTCTCTCCATCAGCATTCTGACCGCCGCGCTCGGCATGGTCAGTGCTGCTCCTCACTACGAGTACAGCTCGTACAACGGCGGCCACAACGTCGAGTCGGTCAACGAGAACAAGCTGATCGACCTCTCGGATCTCGGTTTGGGCATTGACATTCTCAAGCGCACCGACTACAGCGCCTGCAAGAAGTACGTCTCCGTATACAACGGTGGCCACAACGTCTACTCGGTCACCGAGAACAAGCTGGTCGATGCCAGTGACGCTACCGTCGACATCAGCGTCCTCAGCCTCGACCATGGCAAGAAGAAGACCTGGCACAAGGCCCCGCGCTACTGTGTCGAGTACATCAAGAGCTACAACGGCGGCCACAACGTCGTCGTCACCAACGAGAACAAGGGTGTCGATCTCTCGGGTCTCACCCTGGGTGTCGACATTCTCAAGCGCAAGGCTCCCGAGTACTCTTACTACAACGGCGGCCACAACGTTTACTCTGACACCGAGAACAAGCTGGTCGACGCCTCGGATCTCGACGTGGGAATTGACATCCTCAAGAAGCGCAAGGCTCCCGAGTACTCTTACTACAACGGCGGCCACAACGTTTACTCTGACACCGAGAACAAGCTGGTCGACGCCTCGGATCTCGACGTGGGAATTGACATCCTCAAGAAGCGCAAGGCTCCTTCGTACAGCTCCTACAACGCCGGCCACAACGTCTACTCGGACAACGAGAACAAGCTGATCGACCTTTCGGATCTTCTTGCCGATGTGTCGATCCTCAAGAAGCGTCACCACCCTGAGGTGTCGTACTACAACGGCGGCCACAATGTCGAGTCCACCAACGAGAACAAGCTGATCGACCTTTCGGATCTTCTTGCCGATGTGTCGATCCTAAAGAAGCGTCACTACCCTGAGGTGTCGTACTACAACGGTGGTCACAACGTCGAGTCGACCAGTGAGAGCAAGCTGATCGACGTCTCGGACCTGACTGCGCTCGTCAACGTGCTGAGCAAGCGCCACGGGCCCAAGGTGGAGTCGTACAACGCCGGACACAACGTCGAGAGCACCAGCGAGAACAAGCTGATTGATCTCTCCGACTTGACTGCGCTGGTCAGTGTGCTTAGCAAGAGGAGCCTCAAGGGATACGGCTCGACGATCCACGCTCGCGAAATCCAGGAGGACCTGTACCGCCGCACCAACGACGACGAGGACTGCACGTGCACCAAGAAGACCAAGCCTACGCCTCCTAAGCAGACGATCACCACTCCTCCCAAGGACACGGGTGACTGCAGCAGCGACAAGCCGGCGCCTGCTCCTGCTCCGGCTAAGCCCAAGCCGCACCACCACCACCCCAAGCCCTCGACCACCACCACTGTGCCCCCCACCAAGGACACCCCCACGCCCACGACCACCTGGACTCCTCCGACCAAGCACACGCCCAAGCCGTCCCCCCCTGCGCACACCAAGCCCACCTGCGGCGACGACGAAGTCTACGTCAACGAGGGCCACAACGTCGTCTCCACCACCGAGAACAAGCTGCTTGACTTGAGCAACATCAACATCCAGATCGGCATTCTCGACGGCCTGTTCGGCGGCGACAAGAAGAGCAAGACCGTCCCCGCCGACTCGACGTGCACTGCCAAAGAGGGCTGCTGTGTCTCCAAGAGCGTATACTACTACAACGGCGGCCACAACACTCAGTCGACCAACGAGAACAAGGGGATCGATCTCTCCGGCTTGAACCTCGGCCTCGACATTCTCTAAACGCAGCGGTGAACGTGTAGAGAGAAAACGGCGGTGTGCGTTCGGATTCGAGCCTTGTTCCGCCCTTCGTCAGGAGGAGCTCGGAGACACGGGTTTGAACCACCCACACTCGGCCTTTTCTCGCCTCGATCACTCGCCTCGTTGCAAGTCTCCTTCCGTCTTGCCCTCTGGACTTGGCCTTTGGACCCTTTGACTTTTCCCTCGTAATCACCCGTTCCTTGGCTAGATATGGTTTCCTTTCTCAGACACACTCTTTCTCTGTTGATCCGTTTGTTTTGGCTGCTGGAATTTTACACACTCATTCGTTCTGAACATCGTTGCTTGTGCTGAAGGTTGGACTGTGTGCGCGCTGATTTGAGTGGTTCGTGAACATTGCTTCTTGAACCGCCTTCGTTTTAAGTTCGATGTTCTCGCTCGATAGATCGTTGTTCCGCAGTGCATTGCTTCGAGTGATGATGAGGAATCTGGAGGGCTGGAGCGACTGCTTTGGGGTGCCGACAAGTCGAGCACTCGTGGATGTCGACGAAGCGTGTTTGCTACGCCTTGCATCTGATGGTTGAAGCGACCTCAACACGAGCCCGCTGTTCAGAAGAAGCAACGCCTACACACAAGCTCTCATCCATCGCATCTTCCAACCCTGCCACCCTGCTTCCATCCCAACACACTCTCGACAGCCGCACAACCACAAACCACCCACACATCGCCACAAACCAAACAACACATGTTTCGCAGTTCGACCCTCTCTGCATTGCCCCGCCTTCTCTGTGCTACGGCGGATTCGTCGGCAAAAAGTTGCCAACGATCATATGCGGGATATTCCACTGATCCCTCCTAATCGTAAACGAAAAGCAGCAATGTATAAACGCCGCCTTCGGGTTGTTGGGATCCTTGAGTACGCCGCTGGTACTCGTGGCGCCCGTGCCTGCAGCCACTGTCCCCGCCTCCTCCTTCACTTCCTCCTTCGGCGTCGCCTGTCCACTCGCTGCCGCACTCTTCCTCCCCGCATCCGGGCCCTTCCCCCCCGTCGCCACAATCGCCTTATTCTTGGTCCGCAACACACAACTCGTCAACACCGCCTTCTGCCCCGGATCGAAACTAACCGCGCCGTACTTCTCCCAGTAATTCACCGCACTCTCCTCCGCCATCAACTCGTAGATACACAACCTCCCCTCCCTCAGACTCTCGATCGGAACCCCCACGAGCTCGGCAAACTCCTTGTTCCCCTTGTATATCTCTCCCGTCCTGCGCCACAAGCACGCGGGGATCCCCTGCGTGCTGAAAACACGGTCGTAGTCGAGCAGCAACCGCTCAAACGCCTCTTCGATAAACACGAGGTCGATGTTGGTCAGCGACTGTGCCACGGCTCGGAACGCAGGGCGGAAGACAGAGAGCGGTTTGAGAATGCGACGCTTCGACGCGGCGGATACGTTGCGCTCCATCCACCGGTTCAGCCGCGCGTAGCCGTTGACGTGGTTGTAAGGCCGCAAAAGGCCGGCTTCGTATTTGGCCTGGATGACCCGCGCGAGTCGTTCGTCTCGTGTCCCGTCCTTCTGGTCCGCGGCGGTGAGGAAGAACCGCTCCGTCTTGCTGGATCCTCCCTGTAAGGAGGGCAGGTACGATCCCGAGGCTGCACCAGACGAACTTGCACCTGTGCTGGGTCCACCGGCGAGAGCAGCTGAAAAAGATGACCGACGAGATCTCTTCCCCGTCCCATTCTCTCCACCGTTACCACCGCCACCATTACCACTACTTCCCACACCAGTGCCAAAATTGTTGATACCACCAGCAGCGCTCGCCGAAGCAGAATTATAGATCGACCCACCACCACCACTTCCACCCGCGCCGAAAGCAGGCAGACTCGCTCTACCCCCTTCCCCTCCCGCATTGTTGCTGGGGATCGGAGTCAAAGCGGTCAACGCTTCAAATGTGTTGGCGGACGTCGACCCGGAGATGGTGTTCCGTCGACTCTGCGATGGCGTGAACCCAGAGCCTGAACCGGTACCCGCTAGCGCAGAGGTGCCCGTCATACCGGGCGTGGCACCCGCACCAAACCCTGGCCCATCCAGGCTCTCGAGAAACTCGCTCAGCAGCGTAAACTCGTTCCCGCCCGCCGAGTCACCGCCGAACCCGCTGCCCCCTCCCTCGTATCCTCCCGGCCCACCACCGAGCCCTAGCCACCCTGCACCGCCGAGCCCAGACATCTCGTTGCCACCGTTACCAGCACTGCCGCCTTGCTGTTGACTCAACCCGCTGTTGGCATTGGCGTTGAGTGCAACGTTGGGGTCATTGACGTTGTTGTTGAAGAGAGACGCAAGAGAAAGCATTCCAGCTGCGGACATCCCACCAGGACCGCCTCCATTGCTCGTCGAAGAAGCGGATGGCTGCATACTCGCTCCACCCGCTTGAGGCTTGAACATGCTCGCCGCGTTGAACTCCGCAGCATTGGCGTTGCCGGCATTGGACTGGTTGAGCGACGACATGGGCGAAACCGACGAGTAAGGCCCCGTGGACGAGCTACCAAACACGGCGTTATTCTTCGCACCTGCCGCCGTACCGGCCAGACCTAATGTCGGGAAGAAGTTCTCCGTCGTAGCAGTGTCCGCTGTTTCCGCCGGAATCGACTGCTGAGCCGCTGCGGCTACTGACGAAAGCGCATCGACCGGCGACGCACTCGCAGCCGCCTTCACCTTCGCCTTGGTCGCCTTGGACGGCGTGCTCACCGACGCACTGCCGCTCGCGTCTTCCTTGTCGTGAATCGCCTTCGCGGGCGTAGCCTCATCATGGCACAGATGCCCAATATCGCGCTTGATACATCTCTGACACGGCCTTCCTTCATCGCACGTCATGTGCGAGCGTCGACAGTAGATGCATGCCAGATTGACCTTTCTGCGTTTGGACGGTTTCTTTTTGGCCGCCGAGCCGGCAGCGCCAGGAGAGCTGTCTGCGTCGTCGGCTGTGCTGGGCTCGCGCTTGACCGCTGCGCCGTTGGATGCGGATGTAGATGTAGCAGGGGCATTGGAGGCGGTGGATGCTGGCTTTGCAGTGCTGCTGGACGGCGAAGCAGACGAGTAGAGGCTGCGTGGATTGAACGGCTGTTGGGCTGCGTCGGTGCCTGTGGGTGGAGGCGTCATGGTTGTGGCATCCACGAGGGAGGCTATGGAGGGATGCCGAGGAAAGACGTCGATGATGGTGATGGTGATGATGATCGAGAGAGACGACGAAATTCTCGGTTTCGATTCCGCGGTAGCCGAAAGAAACCCCACATTTGGACGCGCGACTCGCTTCACCGCAGTGTGTCGCCATCAATGAAACGCGACCCTCACCACCAGATCGCGAACGATGCAATGCCACCATCTTTCACAAGCAGTGTGGCAATGTGTAACATGTAATGGGATCTCATTGGGATTACGTCTGTGCATGTTCTGCCACCCTCCTCTCGACAGCAGCTAGCAGGAACATGGCAAAAGATTCAAACTTGACCGCGTCCATGCCATACGTCCAGCTCACCTGGACAACTAGACCCTTCTCCTCAGGGTCTTGGCTTTCGCCGAACGAGATTCTGGCCATCAGAAGAGGTTCAGCGCTAGTAAGCTGCGGTGGTCCATGTGTTGCTGTGGCCGGAGGATCGGTGGGATGTAGCTTGGCACGTCGAGCTTTGCGTGTCCAACTCTCTTTCGTGACTATGACATCGATTGTGCCCGTGTCCGCTGTCATTGTCGTGTTCGTGTTTCTTGCGCCTTTGCGTTGCTGTACGCGGTCCTCGAGCTGCTGATACGCCGAAGAATAGACAAAGCAGCCCTCCAACTCGTTCAGAATCCGAGTCGTGAGTTCGAGTAGCTCCTTTCTCGTCCCTGAACCCAGCTTCAGCACTTTCCCGCACCTCTCCGCCGAACCCGGCTTGGCCTTGTCCATCGAGTTCGGCAGGCCGTCTCGGCTCAGCTTCTACCGTAACCAAAAGGGACACATCGCAAGAGTCAGCATCCATATCCGCATCTGCAAAAAGAGACGGGCGAACTTACATCGGGAATGCGCAACGCTGTCGCAGCAGCAGCGGTCCACACAATCACCCATCGCTTGGTCCTTCCTCCACCCGTGCCCAGCTCGTGCACACCCCACCCTGCCACTTTCCCCTGTTTGGCCAGCTCCTTGAGCTCGCCTGAAAGTGTGACGACGCTGGACAGTCTACCGAGCATGCACGTCCACCATAACACCTTTGTCGCGGTGGTGATGCTTTCCCGGATCATGCGCTGGACGAAGGATACCTCGCCGCCCGAGACGATCATTTCCGAAGGTGTGCCGTGGCAGACCTGTTCACGTCCGAAAGTGGGGTGCATGTGCTGTCAGTTGTATGGACTGGGGAGAAGGGGAAAAGGATGAAACGTACCGCATTTGGAGGCTGCCTCTTCAACCGCGCCAACTCATCCATCTCTTGCTTACTCGAGTAGAACGGCGGATTGCACATCGTGAACTCAAACCCTCCCACTTCTTCCCCCGCAGGCACCAACGCATCCTTCTCATCCACCTGAACCAGCTTCACCCTCCCCCTTAGCTCCTCCCTCATCCCCTCCCCCACCACATGCCTCTCCGCATACGCCAGACTGCCCGCATCCACATCCGTACCCACAAACCGCCACCCGCCAAAACACGCCACCCCCAGCACCGGGTAGATGGCAGATGCACCCGTCCCAATATCCAACCCGCGCACCCTCAACTCCGCCGGACCGCGCCGGAAATGGTGCAGCAGATGCCAGTTTGGGAGGATGCAGGACAGCAGCTCGTGCACGAACGCAATGTACGCCAGCCGGTTCGGGATCATCGGACACAGGTTGCTAGGCGACAGTGTAGCACCGATGCCAAAGTCGTCGAGCAGAAGCGTTTGGGCTAAGCACCGGACAGCGCAAGCATCGTGAAAGTCAATCTTTGCTTCGAACCCGCCGTGGTCCTTGACGAATGCGCCGAAGGTCGAGGGATACCTGAGAGCAAGTTGTCGAAAGTCGGGCGTCCGGAAACGGTAGAGCCGAGGATCGATTCGCGGCCGCAATATCTTTCGTATCTTAGCCACCTCTCGTGCGGACCAGACCGCTTGAGCTTGTACTTGACTCAAGGCGCCTGTACTTTCACATGCCTGTCAGGAAAGGGTATACGATAGTATTACAAAGAGGCGATAACTACGTCAGAGGGTAATCCATTACATCTTCCGAGCGAAACAAGGGGGGGAAATCAACGCACACTAGACTTTCCCCTCATCTGATTCCACGCTTTCTTGGCGATGCGCTGGAATGCTTGGTCCATGTCGAGCGATTCTCCGTCGTCTTCGTGCGCGTACATCTGCTCCAGATCTTCCCTGCGCGTGATCGTGGGCCGTAGCGCTTTCAGGTCTGCTTTCGAGATGCCGGGAGCTCGGCGTTGCCGTGTTTCCAGCTCGGGTGCGTACTCGAGCAGCTGCACCCGCACCGTTCCGTATGGTTTGCGCAGACCGTCCCCTGCTCCTTCAACGTCTTCGTCCCCTGAAATTTCCGCGAGCATGCCGGAGGGCCGTGTCTCGTCGACTAGACGTTCGCTTTGAAGGTCGTGGTACTGAACGACGAGTTCGAGATGTTGTGTGGGCTCGTCGTCCGGGTTCTCTCGCTTGCGCTTTGCGGCGGCTTTCAGAGCCAAAGCTGTTGGATTGGTCGATTCCCCGTCGTCATCGTCTGCTGTTTGCTCGGCTTGAGCCGTGCTGGAAGGGATGCGCCACGTAACTTTGACCAGATCAAACGCTTCCGTGCCAAGTGCCTCGAGCGGCGACTCTTCCTCTTTGCTGTGACCTGGCAAGTCGAGGTCTTGCAGTGCCATGGCTTGCTGCCGCCTCGACACGTAGGCTTGCAAGTGGCAGTGTAGGTCGGATAAGAAGGCGTGCAGTCCGGGCAAGTCGTTGAACTGGGTGAGCATGGTAAGTCCGCCAGCCTCGTTGTCCCTGCCCTTGCTTCCTGCTCCACCGGACACTTGTCCGCCCATCACACTCGGCAGGTACTTTTCCACGAGCTTGGCCACCGGCACAAAATGCGGCACAGTATGCCTGATGAGCCTCAATCCATCTGCCAGCGAGTTTGCCTCTACATCGCCCACGGTGGTGCCGGTGAGCTGTGGCATGGAATCCAACATCTGGCTCGGACGCGCAAATACGAGATAGTACGGCTCGTAGAAACGTCCTCTGAAGAAAGTATCGAGTCGAATCCCGAGTGCGAGACCACCGTCCTTGTCGGCGGAAGTAGCGTCCCGCGCCAGACGCGCACGACGGCCGACATCGAGATCCAGCTCGAAACACGTCCATGCAGCCGAACGGTAGAGGATAGATTTCTCTTCGAGCGAGCGGAGTTGGCGGCCGAGCTCCTCGTTCTGCACCGAGAGGGGCGTAGATGCGTCGGGAGTGGAGTCCGGGAGGGCGCGGAGGGAGGAGAGCTGCGAAGTGAGCAGTGCTTTGTCGGCTCGAAGCTGGACGAGTTTGGAGCGCAGCTCATCGGTGGATGCCGGTGCGAGGTTGCTCGTCGAGCTCATGTTGTTTCGAGCCCCGAGGCTGGCGGCGGATGAGGGTGATGACCGCTATTGGATGATGATGGTGGTGGTTAGAGATGCAAAGTGGTCCGTGTAAAACACTCGGATTCACGCGACGCGATTTGAGCTCACTGAAACAGAAAAGCCCCCGAAAACAAAAATAAGCTGCGAAGAAACTGTGACCGCAAAAAGGCGAGCAACGTGTTGATCGATGTGACGCTCAGTACAAGGAGGAGCGCAATCGATCATCTTGACATCGCGGGAAAGCCGAAGCCAACTGTATTCTCTCGAGCATAACCTGCCGTTGTGCTGCAAGAGAGCAGTCTGGGTACGGTGTAGAAAGAGTTCGGCAACCCTATCGGATTGATCGGGTCGCCGCTCCATGAGGTAAGAGATCGGCATCGGATCGTCTTGGCATGAGTGCTGCGGACAAGAGGCAAAAGGCATGCTTGAGGAGGGGAGGAAGGTCCCGGACTTCAGGAGGGAGACCCGTCTCCGAGGTGCATCCGCGGGAAAATCACTTCCTCCGCCTTCTGTCTTGATGACAGCTTTGTCGACAACAATCCCGGTCAAGGGTCGCGAACGAGCAAGTTGGCATTACGTGTTGCAATGTGTGTGACTCTATGCTGATCAACGAGAATGTTCGATGCAAGAACAAACAAGTTCGAGCCCTTGCCCTTCTCCTTGCAACGAACGAGAAGATACGGGGGCGGGGCACGCCACACCATATCATCGTGCACGCCTACGCCAGATCCCGCTCAAATATGCGATCTCAAAGAGAGGAGTGAGCTCGGAGCTAGACGAGCGGCTGACTGTTCCTGAATCCTTGCCCGAGCGGAAAGGGGACTCCATTTGGCACTGAGTTTGAGCATGCACACCCAATGCTGTACGAGACTGCAACGCACAGCAACGTGACCCGCATCAAATGCCGCTTACTCTCACTCTTGACGAGCTTTGTAGAAAGAGAGAAGAGAGCGAGGAAGAACGAGCGCAGAATGGAGGCTAGATGGATGGCTGGGCCATCGAAGAGGTGAGGTGATGAGCAGCAGCTGCGAGATGCATAGCTTGAGAGACGCGTCCACCGCGCCTCTCTCCGAGACCAACACTTATTGTACTGTACAGTATGTTGTTTTTGCTCATTTTGTTGGTTTCGAAAAGAATCGAGGAGAAATTCCTAGGCTTCAGACGGGCCGGCAGGGCTTTGCGTGCCAGACGACTCAACTCACGTCGCAATCCGCGCGGTCTGCATCGACTTGCAGCATCGAGGCGGAGAGCAACCACTGCCAAAGTGCCTCGTTTGCTTGCTGTGCAGATCGCCGAAGCCGACGCACATCGAACCTGGCTGCAACCGCCATTTCCGCCTTATGTCATGCTGCTCTTGAGACACTCACTCAGTCACAACACTTTCGACCCATCGGAAGCTCCGGTTCTAATCCAGCTGCAGGCTCGCCGGGCCTGGGTTGGCCTGACTGAAACACCACTGGCAGCTGTGAGCTGTATGCCACAGGCGAAAGGGGCGCTCGCTGCCATCCCAGACCGAGGCAGTCAGATTCACGCCCACTCAGCTGCCTCTGTTCCGCTGAACCGCGAGTAAGAAGGTTAAGGTCCAGACAGAGCCCGGATTGCAGACCTGCAAGCCATCGCAAAATAGACTGCAATCCACAAGCTGAGACCAAGTTGAGCTTCGGCCGTGTACCATTCATTGCATGTCGTTCTTCCTGCCATACATAGCGGCATATCACTCTGCTTAGACATGCTGCAAGTGATCATCTGGTCAACGCGATCCCCGTCATTCAAGCCAAACTTAGTCCCGAGTCAGTGCGCAGCCGAGCTGCTCGTGCTTCCGTCAGACGCAGCCCCTGGTCCGCTCGCAGCACAGACCTCAATCTGCCAGCCATGTCAAACGGTTGTTGTCCATCGTAGCGAGCAGCTCACCTGGGCTCGGTAAGAAGAGGTTGCAGGATGCAGCCTCGCGGGAACATGAGCGCCCTGTGCAGTCGCTGCTCGACAGCTCTCGCTCAAGGCGTCAAGGCAGGCACGTTGCATCCTGCACCAAGAGGCATCGGCTCATTGTGTACGCTATGTTGCCGCTGCTGCTTTTCACTGACCTACTCGCCCGGTGGACGGCAATGAGACTGGTGGAGCGCTGTTGCTTCTCTCGTCGAATCGAGGCAAGGCAAGGCGAAATCTGATGGCGGAAAGCAAGCTAAGGCAGCCGGATGTACAATAGGCTGCGTCGGCTGCACCGAGGGCAAAGAGCAAACAACTAAGAGCGAGCGAGAGCTGTTGTGTTCCTGCACGCAAATATCGCTTTATGCACGTTTGGACGATCATTGTCAAACTCCGCCGTCGAGGTGACTGACTGACAGAGTGTTGTTCTTCTGTCTCTCTCGCTTTTGCGTGTTTTGATCTGTCACCTTGCTTTCCCTCTCTCCAAACGGCTGTCGGTGTTGATGTGCGGCTCGCTCTCGTCTCGTCGGCCGCTCCGATCCTTTTCTCTCTCTGCTGAAAACACTGTCTCGCTCTGTTGCGCCTCATCCTGCCGGGCTTCCGCCAGTGAGTGGCTGTGGTGCTCTCTGTCTTTGCTGCTGTTGCTGCTGTTGCTGCTGCTGCTGCCGTGGTGCTCGTTCCGTTGTTCGCCGCCGTCTGCTGTGATCACAGATTTCTCGCCTTGCTTTTCTCCTTCAGCCTCTCTCTCTCTCTCTCTCTCTCTCTCTCTCTCTCTCTCTCTCTCTCTCTCTCTCTCGCTTTCTATCCGTTTGACTCTGTGTTCTGCCTCTTTCCTGCCTTGACTTTCCATCCAGCCAGCCGCTGCTGCGAACTGCAATTCGCTCCTCATCCTCTGTTTGTTCGATCCTCCCTCCATCCTCCCTCCTCCCTCCTCATCGCTCGTTTATGCCGCCCCATCCTCCCTCTTGATGCATCCGAGGCCATCGTTTCCTTCGCCTCGACACCATCTATCTTCTTGACCACTATCCACTCCACTCCTCTCCACCCCCCGCCCCCTTCCCCGACCTGTTCCTCCCCCTCTCCCACTTTGACGCGGCCCCAACATTCTAATCTTTCGGCAACAACAACCAAGCATCACATTCGTTTTTAAGCTGCTTGAATCCATCGGCGGCCTCTAGTTCAACCAGCACCACAGCCTCAACAAACAGACTGGAGGATTCCCGCAACTCTTTGCCCTCGACAGTCACATCCGCTAACAGCAGTCACAACAGACACAAGTAGCATCTCGACTCATCACAGGCTCTGGGCAGAGCCTTGTTCCACCATGTCTTCTTCGCAGCGACCCGTCATCCAGCCCATCCCGCCCTTCAAGGGTGGCGTGCTTCAGGCAACAGATGTGCAGAACCGCAGACCAACACCGGCAGAAGCATATGTCGCACTCGCCAACCGTAAAGCTGGTGCCAACGTCGTATCCACACGAGCCACCGGTTCAGAAAACTACCGTCCATCCCATCACCAGGCTACCAGCCATCACGCCTCACAACGACAGCAGCCCGTCCCCGCTGTAGACCGCAGACCACCGCAGCCGCAGCAGCCTCCTTCTGAGCGTCCCAAGCCAGCATCGCGCCTCGAGAGGGAAAAGAAGCGCCATCACAACGATCCCAAAAACATCGGCCATTGGAGGCTCGACAAGCTCATCGGCCAGGGCGCTTCCGGCCGTGTTCGTCTTGCCGTTCACGATCAGACGGGTCAGAAAGCTGCCGTCAAAATCATCCCCAGAACCCTCATCAACGCGAGTCGTATGAGCTTGCGCGATGCCGATGTCAAGGCCAACAAGATGATCCTCGGCATCGAGAGGGAGATCGTCATCATGAAGCTCATCGAGCATCCCAACTTGCTCGGTCTCTGGGATGTCTACGAGACGTCGAAGGACCTGTAAGTAGCGTGGTAAACCGTAGTCATCGCATTCTGTTCCTGCCGCCGGCTCACTGACCACCATGCCTCTCTTCCTGATCCTCTTGCACAACAACAGCTTCCTCATCATGGAATACGTCGCCGGTGGTGAGCTCTTTGACCATCTCGTCGCTCAGGGCAAGCTTACTCCCGGAGACGCTCGCGGCTACTTCCGTCAGATCATCTTTGGCATGGACTACTGCCATCGCTTCAACATCTGCCACCGTGACCTCAAACCCGAAAACTTGCTCCTCGATGAATCCAAAAAGATTGTCAAGGTTGCCGACTTTGGCATGGCTGCCCTCCAGCCCACCGAAAAGATGCTCGAAACCAGCTGTGGCTCTCCCCACTACGCTAGTCCCGAGATTGTCAGCGGTAAAAGGTACAAGGGCACTGCCAGCGACATCTGGAGTTGCGGTATCATCCTTTTCGCCCTCCTCTGCGGTCGACTGCCCTTTGATGACCCTAACATTCAACAGCTGCTCGGCAAGGTGCGCGCCGGCAAGTTCGTGATGCCTGAATGGCTCGAGCCGGCGTCCAAGGACCTCATCTGGAGGATGCTCGAAGTGGACCCGGAGAAGCGCATCAAGATGGCCGACATCATGCGCCACCCTTGGTTCACCAACAACGGAAAGGAGTCGTCGGTCAACCCCGTCTCGACATCGCTAGACAGCTTGCAGATGGAGCACCTCACGCTCGAGACCATCGACATTGATATTCTCGGCAACCTCAAGACGCTCTGGTTCGAGCTCAGCGAGGAAGACATCATCAAGGAGCTCCTCGCGCCCGGTCCCAGCTGGCAGAAGACCTTCTACACGCTGCTTGCCGCACATCGTGAGAACCACTCGGCAGATGACGAAGATGATATGGACAACGAGTTCATGAACGAGCAGATCGTCACTGCCAGCGCTGTCCCCGCACATGCGCTTCTGTCGGCCACCAGCACCGCCAAGGCGCTCGAGAAGGCCCGCCCTCGTCGACCCAGTGATCTTCCCGGTGGCACCTCGGCTCCGTCGTCGCCACGACTCGAAAGCGTCGAGATGGACCGCAGACACAGCACTCCAGAGAAGGGCTCGGCCTATCACACCACGCCAACTCGTCCCACCGAGGTAACTCCCAGCACAGCCTCGCCTCACGTGCGTCCTGCCAACCCTTCCCCGCGATTGCGACCGTCGCCGTTCGAATCCCCTGCCGCCGGTAGCGCTTCCCCTTCAAAGCTGAGGGCGCCGAGTCCAGCCCAGTCGGCTGCGACCGGCTCGAGTCCCCGCGGCGTAGACAAGACCGCAAACTACGTGCTGCCGCAGATCTCGCTCCAGACGGCCTCGCCACAGCGCAACGAGCGACCCTCGGTCGACTTGCAGCGCCGCAACACTTCGCCTACCAAGAACAACACCGCTGCGGCTAGCGCGCCGCCTTCGGCTCGTGTTGCGCTTGCCAACCTGTACGACGCACCGATCTCGGCCCATGCAGCGGCAGCTTCGTCGTCGTCGACCTCATCTACCACCTCGTCGTCCGCTTCTGTTGCCGCAGCGCGAACACGCGCCAACCGTGGTTCTGGATCCGAGATGATGCCGCCTCTTCCGCTTCCTGGGCGTGCTTCTTCGCGTCCTGTGTCACCGACCAAGGCTACTTTTGGCGCTGCCGCTACCCAGCCACTGCAGCCTGCTGCTCAGCCTGCACTCCAGCCCGTCTTGCAGAGACCAACGACTGCTCGAGCACACACCACTCACGCTGCACCTTCGATCCAGGTGCCGCAGGTGGGCGACGCAACCATGCAGAAGTTCTTCCAAGAGATTGCGGACGAGCTCGCGTCCATCCGTGCTACTGGTGAGAAGCCCGATGCGCTCCAGTCCAAGATTGAGCAGCTCAAGAACTCGATGGCATTGCAACAGCAGCAACAGCAGCAGCAGCAGCAACCCATGTCGGCGGCGACGTCGTCCTCTGCGGCTCCCCGCGGTAAGAATTCGGAGATGAACCAGTTCGAGGATGCCGAGGACGACGTGAGCGAGGGCGAGAGCATACGATCGGTCTCGCAAGCATCTTCGCACCAGCCGACGTACACTCCATCAACGCCCATGACGCCCTTGAGCCCTGCCGAGCTCATTGCCCCCCTCTCGCTGACGGACAAGTCCGGAGCCAGCATTAGATCAAGTGTCGCCAGCTCGAATGCCAGTGCGAGGAACTCAATCCGAAGCGCTCGATCGGCCAACGAGGCGAGCAGCTCCGGCGCCACGTCTCGACCCACGAGCGTGTTTAGCAACGTCAGCACGGGCAGCACGGGTTTGGGCAGGAAGCGGTCGCTGCTCGGCTTGCGTCGTGGCGACAAGCACCAGACGCAACAGCACCAGACCGCGGCGGAGGCCAACACGATTCGATCGATCGCATACGACCAAACGCACGCCCCACCTGCGCTTGCCAGCATCTTTGCTACTGCTCCTGCTGCCGCTGGGCGATCTGCACACGGTGGAGCGGCGGCATCCCCGTCGACTCGCGTGCAGAAGCTCAACCCTGGACTGGGACTGGGACTCGGCGGCGAGGCTGTCTCAGATATGATTTCGCCGCCGACCACTCCCGTGTCACCGCACGTCGCGACGCTCGCTCCCCTTGCTGCGGGCACCTCGAGCGGCAACGCACCCGGCAAGAAGGACAGCTGGTTTGCCGGGCTGTTCAACTGGAAGCCTGCGACGTTCACGCTCATGTCGACGGAGAACTTTTCGGAGACGCTGAGCGAGTGCGTGCGAAGGCTGCAGAGCTACGGTGTGCGCGTGGCGATGGACGACTCGTCGGACGTGCACCACACGACGCTCAAGTGCACGATCAACGAATACCGCGAGTCGAACGGCGTCACGACCGCCGCCAAGCCGCTGCGATTCCGCGTGGAGCTCAACATCCTGCCCGTGGGATCGGCGGCCAACTCGCCGCAAGTGGGGGGTGGATTGGGACTGTCGTTGCATGGCGCTCCTATGGGGCCAGGAAGTGTGATGAGCCACGGTCTGCCTTCGCCTGCTCTGAGCACGTATTCGCGTGGTAGCAGCGCCGGTGGTGTGACGTTTGCCACTTCGGTGCTGGTGGTGCAGGAGAAGGGCGCGCTGAGCACGTTCAAGTTGGTTCATGGTCGTTTGCGACGTGAATGGACGCTCGATCTTGCTTCTGCTGTCATCTGAGCCAAGCACCGCCATCTCCCTACCTTCCCTCTCTTTCCCTCTTTTGCATCATTGCTGCTTGGCAGCATCTCACCTCTTCCCTTCCTTAGTCTGCTGTCTTGTTAGCCGTTCGCTTCTATCTCTCTCTCTTCACATTTTGCATGCACTCTCGCGCACTACATTCTCTTATCAAATGCCTCAAACTTTTGCTCCTTCGGATGACCATTTCCACACACGCTCATTTTCGGATAACACAGGTGCTTTGCTGTCCTTCGCGATGTTATACTACGTCTGTAGTCGACAATGCGAGAAAGGGGCGAGATGAGGCGAGAGTCGTGTAAAAAGGCCATGGCGATTTTGGTTCGGGAAACTGGTGACCAGTGCCGAAGAAACGGCGAAACACGGAATGAAGAATGTCCATCATGTGGAGTGCATAAATATCCACGGGCCGGCATGGACCTCGGATTTGACCGACCGACGTGACCGACACACATTTCTGGCGACGAACGGTAAAGGCTCGGGTCGAATGAGAGCAGCCCCCATAGCCGTACAAGGCGGGAAAGGCCGAAGCCGAAAAATGAACGGATTCTCTGATCCCGAAAGCTTCCTTTGCGCACAGCAACGTGGTCGCTCTGTATCCCCGACGCATCTCCAGTATGTGACGCAGATGCATTTCTTGAAATTAGGCAAAAAAATATGGGAGTGGATCACTGATGGCATCAAGCATCATGGAAGCAATCCAAGGTGTGCGTGACAGTAGATTTCAGAAATGCATCTGCGTCGCAAATACAGTCGGAAACACCGAGGTTGAGTCTAAATTTTCTCGACTCTCCACCTCAGTTACATCACCGCTGAGAAAGCGGAGTGCTGTGCTGTGCTGACTGACTCAGAGTGTGATTCTGACAAACATCAAAGCGGGTTGCACCGAAACCCAAAAGTCGATCAACCCACTAATTCGAGCCTTCCTTCTTGCCTCCATCCATCTACAAGCACCATCCTCGTCAGCGCAAGTCAGTCTATAAGACACGCTCAGCTCTAAAAGCAAAGTCACCGTCGTCAACCACTGAAGCCATCACTGGACCAATCGCAGCACTGTTTGAGCAAGCAGCGTCTGGTCACTCGGAGACGAGAACAGCTACACTTCGCGAAACATGTCTTACGGAACGCATCGAGATGTCGGCGACGTAGAGCGTCGAGAAGCGTAAGTCATTGTCACCGTCAACCTCCGCACTCTTCACATTATCTGCCATGCTGACAACCCCCTCCATGATTTGGCAGTCAATACAACGCCTCGGTCAACGCAGCAGCCCGGGGCTTCGGCATGGGGCTCGCCGTCTGCGCTCCCTCGGCCTACATCCTCAACCGGTCCTGGCCCGCCTTCCGCGCACTCACGCCCGCGATCAAACTCTTCTTCGTCTCGTCCATCACCATCAGCTCGGCGGTCATCGCCGCGGACAAAGCGGGCATCGCCTTCGAGCAGGCGCACTACACCGACGTGGGCGCCGCCGTCCAACGCCGCCACCAGTCGCGCGAACAGCGCGAGTGGGAATCTCTCTCCACAAGGGATAAAGCGCTGACGTGGGCAAAAGAGAACAAGTTCAGCGTCGTCGCTGGTACCTGGGCCGCGAGCATGGGCGGGATTTTCGCTTATATCCACACGCAGCCGATGACGTTTGCACAGAAGCTCGTCCAGGCGCGTGTCTGGGCGCAGGGAATCACGCTAGCTAGTCTGCTAGGCATGGCAGCAATCACCCAGATCCCGAGTGCGGGAGATCGGATCATTCGAGAGCATAAGGAAGCGGCGGATCACAGTTGGAGGGAGTTTGTGCCCAACGAGCCCGCGAAGGAGACGACTACTTCGCAGTGAAAGGAGGGATTTGTTGCTAGATGGTAGATGTCCCGGCGTACCAATACTTTTGCATCCCGAGCATCGCTTCCGTGTTTCAGGCGAAGGGCTTGTGCTTCACGATGTGTGCCCTCGCCACGTTATCAGAGCGAAGATCTGAGCGTCACTTTTGTCTAAGCGAGATGGGAGCTGGTGCAGCTGCGCAGAAAAATTGCAAATCTGTTAAACCGTTACTGGAGCCCTTCGGATCTCGGCGGCGAGAAGAACGGCGACTTTGTCTCGATACGCCCTTCCCCTCCTTGCTTGATTCCAGCAACCAATCCCCAACCCCACGCCAGCTCACACGCGATTCCAGACCTCGCATCAACAACCATGGTCGACCCAACATCGTCCTCCAAACCCTACCTGCTACCACCCGAAGATCTCACCTCGACACTGTCATCGATCGAGGTGCTCTCCGCCATGTGGTCCGGGCTGGACGAACTGCGGCTCGCTTCTGCGGACGAGGAGAGTATTCGCAACGTGGCGGAGTACTTGCAGCTGCCACTGGCGACGCTGGGAGATGCGAGTTCGAGCGCGTTGAAGGAGGGGATTGCGGAGGAGGTGGTGTTGGGGTTGAGGGTTAGAGCTGGGCCTACGACGCAGGAAGGAGGGGAAGAGGGCGGCGGTGCTGGTGGGGTGTGGGTGAACGTCGGGTTTCGATTGAGGAGTGGTGGAGGGAAAGAGGGAAGGGTGAGGATGTGGACGAGCGCTAAGGATGCGCCGGTGTGGCTGGATAGAAGTCGGGTTGAGGAGGTGAATGCGATCCTTGCGAAGAGTGTGTCGCCGGCTGAAGGAGAGGAGGAGGATGCGGTGGGAAAGATCCTTAACGCGATCGAAGAGGTGAGCGAGTATGTCCTCGACCTTCCATCGGCTCTTCCCCCTACCACCCCTTCCCTGCCCCCTCACCACTTCCCCCCGGCCTCATCCACAACACCCCCCTCGGTCCAACGCACATGGTACTACCTCCCTTCCCTCTCCACAAAGACTAAGCGCCTCGACATCTGCACCCTCGCCACCACCCACACCCCACCGCTAACAGGCTTCCTCCTCGCCGGCAAACCGGGCCTCATCGTCCTCGAGTACCCGCTCGCTTCCGCTTCCCCCAACCCCGCCGAGCTCTCCGCCGCCTCGTTCGCACTCGCCTCGTTCTGGTCAACCGTCAAAACGACGAGCTGGAGCGACATCCCCGCATCGCACAAGAAGATCTCGGAGAAGCTCGCACAGGAGCCCTCGCCGCAGGCGTTTAGCGCGTTTGACGATATCACCGACTGGCCGGAGGTGGAGAGGGGAGCGGATCGCGGGAGGAAGTCGGATCTGAGTAAGCTGATACGCTGGTTGGATGCCAAAGGTTTACAGGGGAAATGGATTATTGAGCGGTGTTTGGGCGTGGGTAGTTGGGAGACGTAAGTCAGCACACGCAGACGATGAATCTGTCAATGCAATACACCTTCAGAGGCTGTCGAGCGTGCTGCTCGTTACGAGTGCAACTCTGCCGTCCACGCCGATCGATGGTTGTTGATTTTGAGACAGTGTGGATTGACGAAAGCGAAAAAGGAAGCGACAAGAAGGCTGTACGAGATGACTGTGATCACATTTGCCAAGGTAGCGTACGGTTGTGCGGAAATCTAGTTCTTCCCACCGCCAACGTTCTGATCCTCGCCACCTTCACCGGCCTCCTCGGCCATACTGAAATAGCTCCACTGGCCTGGCGCAGGCGGATGTTCGAGCGGTTCCCACCTGTACACACCAAAACGAAAAAAAAAAAAAAACACGCAAACATCAATCTTGGTCAGCACCACACACACACGCTTATCTTCAACATCCCCTCTTCGTCTTAAACCAAAAAAAACTTACGCTTTCCAATCGACCATTTTCGCGGCCAAGCCGTACTCCGCCACCGCCTGTTCGAGAACCTGCTCCAACTGGCCTGCGTCCAACTCGGCCTCTGCCTGCTGGTAGACGTTCTCGAGCTGTTCCGCGTTGCTCTTGACCGCGTGCGCCTGCTTGTTGTACTTGGACACAATGTCGAGTCTCTGCTGGGTGAGCGCCGAGGTGGCCTGTCGGTACACCGAGGCTTCCGGCAGTGTAGTCAACAGGGAGAGCGTTTTTGAGAGGCGCGCCTCGAGTTCGGAGAGCGGCGAGGCGGAGACGTCGAGTCCCGTGATGTTGGTGGATTTCTTGAGGCGCGCTGCGAAGGCGGTAGAGGAGGAGGCGAGGGAGGGGGCCGGGGTGGCTGCAGTGCGCAGCAGTGTGCGCGTGAACAGGGCTGGTCGTGTGCCAAACATCCTTCGTGGAAGAGGTGGTTGATGGAAGGAAGGATGGTGGTGGGAAGCGTGAGGAGAAGAGTTGGATTGGTAATCCGCGAAAAGGTCTCCAGAATCGCAGTGGCTTTGTTCGGATCCGCAACAAAGCAGCGCTGCGCTTTCTAACAGCCGATCGGAAAAAATCGGGAAGTCTGTTGCAAAGCTTCACTCTAACAATATCGAGACTTTTGAAACCCCCCCCGCACATCAACATCTGTCGCCACCTGTGCGAGTTGCACCATTACGCCTCCTCTCGTCATAACGACGAATTAGCTATGGTTCCGGCAGAAGCCGAAAGATGAAGCTGGAGAGGCCATCGCCCATGACCAGGTTGACGGCTACACTCGCTCAAAGGTCGCATCGACCAACCTGGAGCGTCCGTCTCATCGACGGCACGTTGGGGCGACATCGAGATGCACTCCCACGTGAAAACACTGTCTCCTTTGAAGTCGTCTCGGCTCGGCGAAATCTTCCGGGATGGGCCTCACTTATAAAAGTGAGGCGAAGGAGACGTTTCACCCCCGCCGAACAGACAGCTCGTCCTCAACCTGGTGCGGATCATCATCAACTAAGCCCTCTACCCTCCATCATCGAAAACGACCCGCTCTATGATACAGCTGTCCATTCCACGCCGCTGTTTCTTGTTGCGACTGTTGCTCCCCTTTCACGACTGGAAGTAAATCTAAAAACATATGCAGTTCTCTTACAGCAACAAACTATATACAGGACAGATGATACAACAGGTGGCGTTCGTCGTCGATGCGTGACAAGGGAAAACTATGAACACGGAAATCATATTTACAAAGCTTGACGTCAAGCCTGGACGTCGACCAAGCCGAGATGGCGGGCTACAGCGACCTTAAAAGTCACCGCCACCAAAGTCATCACCACCACCGAAATCGCCTCCGCCGTAGTCGTCCTGCTGAGCATCCTGGTAGCCGTCTTGGTAGGCATCGTTCATCTCGTGCGAAAGCAGCGCGCCACCGAGCACGCCCGCACCCAGACCGAGCGCTGCACCGCCGGCCAAACCCATGCCGCCTCCACCGCCGCCAAAGCGACCACCGCCACCGCCAAACCGTCCGCCTTGTTGAGCGTACCCGGGCTGTTGAGCATACATGGGCTGCTGTTGTGGATAGCCGCCGCCGTAGCCGCCCTGTTGAGGATAGCCGCCGCCGTACGGAGGTTGGCCGTAGGGCTGCTGTTGTGGGTAGTGCTGCTGTTGACCCCAGCCGCGGCTGTCAGGGCCGCCGGGTGGGCCAGACGGCGGGGCGTAGCCTCCTGTTGGAGTCGAGCCGGTGTTCTTGTTCTCGTCGTCCGGATGCACCCAGATGGATCGTGGTGGGGTGGCCTTGGTGTCGACGTAAAAGTAGCGGTTGTAGTTGTTGTCCCACTGCTTGACCCATCCGGCGGGGAGAGGACGGTCGTCGTCCTTTGGCTTTTCTGAGGAAGAGTGTGTGGCAGAGGGCGGCTGAGGAGAGGGGGAGGCCTGGTAGTTGGATGATGGTGGCTGGCCGTAGCCTCCACCACCGGCGCCATACTGGCTTGGCTGCTGGTGGTACGGTGGTTGCTGTCCGTAGCCACCACCGCCGTACTGCTGCGAGTAGGGTCGACCGGAAGATTGGCCGCCGACCTTGCTTGCGAGTTTGTCCAAGAGGCCCATTTCCGAGGAAGAACACGTTTTAGGGGGATGCGGGTGGTTGTTGAAGATGGTAGTCGGATGGGAACCCACGCGAAGAGGCCAGAGGCGGTTGCCAAGTGATAAGTGGCGGATGGAAGAGGAGGATGGGCTTCACAAAAGGCTTGGCGTTTCCGTGCTCGCGTTTGGGCTGTGGAGTGAGCGAGGGCAGAGTCTGGAAAGCTGAGGCGACATCGCTGAGAGGAGAACAATCGGAACAAACGGCGGACGGACCATCTTGAGAGCGATTCGCGCTGTTCTGTCTGCGCGAAATGGCCTTGCTTCTGCCTCAATCGCCGACTACACAGCCCCTTTCTATTTTGCGCGAGATGTTATCTAATAAACCTTAACAGTTTGGAGCAAAAAAACCGATCTGGCCTGACCGTCGACTGCTAGAAAAGGAAACTCCGACGAGTGCATTTCATACAGTCACAAACAGCAACAGCAACAGCAACAGCGACACACCGCAGTCATCTGCGCATCTCGCTCTCTTCCTTTCATACACGCATCACTCGCTCTTCACTGCGAAAGGCTGCAACTCGGCATAAGATCACACGGTACGGAGACCTATCCGAAATGTCGAGGTCTGTGCTCTGATTTGGTTAGCAGCAGCACAAAGTCACGTTCCTTCGGCACTAACAACCGCACAGCAAAGCACGGATAGCAGCAGCAGAAGCAGCAGCAGCAGCCCGCATCTCACCCCTATCGCACTTCTTCCGAAACGCACAATGTCGATGCCCACAGCAGAATCCCAAGAGTCGCTCTCGGCCGCATACGCCTTGAGCTACGACTATGCTCAGCAACCGCCGCCGCCGCAGTATCAAGATCACTATGCTCCACCACCTCAGCAGCATCATCAACACCAGCAGCAACACACAGAGCACAACAACTCGATCTCGTCTTCAAACGCTCAACCACTTCAAAGCTCATCATCTGCTTCCGGTTCCAACACCGGTCTATCACGCGCAGGTGGCAGCGTAGGCTCCTCTGGCTCGCAATCCTATTACTCATCGGCCACCACTCAGCCACAGCACCAGCACCAGCACCAGCAGCATCACCACCACCAACAAGGCTATCCACAGCAGTATCCCGATCATCGCCAGTATCAGCAGCATAGTCACCCTTCTCCTCCCACCACTGCTTATCGACCCCCGCGTCACATCAGCAGCAACTATCCAGAGCATGCCACTTCCGCTGCATTGAATCCTGCCAACGCTGCTGCTGCCCACCTCGCTCCAGCTCCTCCCATGTCGTCCCAAATGTACGCTCAGTCCAACATCTCCATGCCCGCCCTTGGCCCCGTAGCTGCCGATTCTTCGTCGAGAGCACCCCCTCTCGCAGACGACTTTGGCGACTCGTTTGCCAATATGAACCTCTACGGCACGCCCAGGCTCGGTCCGCAACGATCCAACTCGCCCGCAACTCATGCAACCGCCGACGCAGCGTCCACAAAGGGCGTCGCAAGCGCTGCTTCAGTGCGAGCCAATGCAATGTACGCCAACCAAGAGATCCATCAGTCTGCAGCAGAGGTGCACCCCGAAAACTCGTTGGCTGCCATCGCAGATCAAGTCGATCAGGCCGCTGCCGATCTCGATTCCAGCATGCCAAGCTCAGCCAGTGCAGATCCTCCTCAAACCGACCATTCCAGCAGCCATCATACCACGAGCAGCGGCAGCGCTTACCATGCCTCTCAAACACGCGCAGGCGGCGGCGCTCCCCCAGACTGGAATCCTCAGCAAGGTACAGGCGGCAACGCAAACAATCCAGCTTATGCCCATCACTATGCCTCGGGCATGCGACAGCATTCCGCCCCCGGCGAGTATCCTCCTGGCGCTCAGTATGCAGCCGGCTCCACCGATGGTCACCCTGCGGGCGCTCCCGACGGAGGTCAGATGCAGTGGGATCCCAACGCTGCAGCATATTACTCTAGCAATGGAGGTGGAGCTGCAGGTGGTGGTGGTAATGCTGCGTCCTACCCCGCCTTCCAGCCTCAAGCGCTTCACCATGCCTCTGCCGGCTATCCCTTCTCGGCTCAAGGGGGCCATGCTCCCTATGCACCCGCAGGCGGTCATTCAGCGTACGAAACAAATCCATACTTTGCTGCTGCCACCGGTTACCTCGGTTTCCCAGAGGGCGCTGCTCCTGGCTTCCCGCCCGGTGCGGATCCTTATGGCTCGGCGGCGGCGGCGGCGGCGGCGGGTGGCGCACCCGGCATGATGGGCATGCTTCCTCCCGGTGGCGGTGCACGTCCCACCATGCTTTCGCGACAGGGAACTCAACTTTCGATGATGTCGACCAACTCGAACCCGCTCGCCGGTATGGCCACCAGCAATCCACGGCGCAAATCCAAAGATGCTGCGCCTCAACAGACGCTTCCGTTCAACAAGTCGTTCGTCGCCGAATACCGACTGCGCATGAAAAAGGATCCTGATCCGGAAGCCCAATTTGCCTACGCGAAATACCTCATCGAAGCGGCCAAGAAAGTGCACGATCCAGCTGATGGGCCTAAACAGCAGCGCAAGTATCGAGACACACTTTTGTCCGAGAGTCTCAAGCTCATCAAGCGGCTCGCCACCACGGGCATGGGTCTGGGCAAGCCGCCGTATGCTGAAGCGCAGTTCTTCCTCGCCAACTGTTTCGGCAATGGCAGCTTGGGCCTGCAGGTCGACCACGAAAAGGCATACAACCTGTACGTGCAGGCTTCTAAACAGAACCATCCCGCTGCGACTTATCGCACGGCAGTGTGCAACGAGGTCGGTGCAGGGACGCGCAGGGACCACCATCGTGCGGTGTTGTTCTACCGCAAGGCGAGCGCGCTGGGTGATACGGCGGGGATGTACAAGCTGGGCATGGTGCTGTTGAACGGGATGCTGGGTCAGCCGCGCAATGTGCGCGAGGCGATCGTGTGGCTCAAGAGAGCAGCGGCACAGGCGGACGAAGACAACCCGCATGCGCTGCACGAGCTGGGACTGCTGCACGAGAAGCCCACCAACGGCGTGGTGCCGCACGACGAGGCGTATGCGCGCGAGCTGTTTACGCAGGCCGCACAGCTGGGGTACTCGCCATCGCAGTTCAAGCTCGGTTCGGCGTACGAGTACGGAAACCTCACATGCCCTGTCGATCCACGCCGCAGTATTGCATGGTACACTAAAGCGGCGCAGCGGGGGGACGGTGAGTCCGAACTCGCTCTCTCGGGTTGGTACCTCACTGGATCTGAGGGCGTACTCAAGCAGTCGGACAGCGAAGCGTATCTGTGGGCTAGGAGGGCCGCGAGCAAAGGTATCCCCAAGGCGGAGTATGCCGTGGGGTATTATTCGGAGGTGGGTATTGGCGTGGCGGCGAACTTGGACGAGGCCAAGAGGTGGTACATGCGCGCAGCGGCGCAGGGGAATAAGAGGGCCATGCAGCGCTTGACTGAGTTGAAAAAGATGAAGGGTTTGAGCGGGAAGAAGGGCGCGAGGCCGACGAGGAAGGATGCGGAGAGCGAGTGTGTTGTCATGTAGATGTGCGGTGCATGAAAGGCCAAATGCCACGCTACACTCGCACACGTGTATGTTGGGTGCAGTTTATAGAGGTGCTTGTTCGGAGTGGTTGTGATGGTTGTGTGAGACGAAGTGTGAGTGTGAGGGGTTGTGACGGGAGGTTGTGTGGGAGGGAAGGGTTGACAGGTTAGCGGGGCGTTGAAGTTCCACACGGCCATTCTCTTGCTACTCTTGATCGTTTCAGACAACTGTATTGAAACTCTACAAGGCACTCTCTTCATGAAACCACATCCACAGAGCATCGCGCTGCCCTCCTCCCGCGCAATCTTACAGCCTCGCCCTGGCATTCGCCTGCACCTTGACGTTGATCTTCTCGGTGGCGTCGCCGCTGAACCTGTTGCTGTCGGCACTCTCGATCTTGGCGCCTTGTGTTTTTGCGGTGTGCAGACGTTGCTGGTGGGCAAAGGTGAATCGGGACAGATCGAGTTGGCGGGTGTTGGGCTGGAGAGCGGCGATGGTGGTGAAGAGCGAGCCGATCATGGGGAGGAACTTGTATGCGTGGCCGGAATCGCCGGATACTACCCACACGTTGCTTCCCAGCGCCGCGGCAGCGGGGGTTCGCGGGTTGGAAGAGAAATAGGGATGGTGGTCGAGCGTATCCAGGATCCAGTTTTCGTCGAGTGTATCGCTGTACCAACAGACGCGCGTCTCGACGACATTCTCGCGCCGCGCCAAGTGCGGATACACCTGCTCAAGTTCGGCCAGCATCGCATCGAGGTGTGCAGCCGGGATACTGCGTGTCGCCATATCGTACCCGTCGTCCCCCTCGCCTCCGATCTGCCGCGTCGCAGTGCGAGCCTCGAGTGCAGAAGCCTCAAACGCCGGGTAGCCCCCGGAGCAGTGCACGGGCGGTTTGGGGTATACGTAGCCGTTGGAGTGGTAGGCAATCTTCAGGAGCCATTCGTCGCGTTGCGCGTTGAACGTGGGCTCGAACTGGTAGAAGCCCGAAGCAAAGTTGATGATCACCGGCGTGTGGCGGAGCGCGGCGGCTTGGGTGGGGGTGAGGCGCAGGATGGCTACGCATTGTGCGGAGGGTCGCGTCATCCAGCCTGACTTGGTCGCTGCGGTGGGAGGGAGGAGCGTGGAGAGCAGGTCAGAGGTCCATGCTCCAGCGGCAAGGATGATCTTGTCGGCGTAGAACGATCGGCCGTCTTTGGTCTTGACTCCAACGACCCTGGCGTTGTTCGTTATGAACGAGGAGACGGTGGAGCGCGGTTGCAGGAGCACGCCTCGTTGCACCGCTTGTTCGAGGAGTGCACGGCAGGCGTTGTTCGCTTCCGCCCAGCCTGCGCGTGGGTTAAAGTAGCCAGTCTGCCGGCTCCCCATCCCCTGCAACCCCTTGCCCAACACCACCTCCCTTTCCGGGCCAAAGATATCCCGCACCTGCGCATCGCGCTCCAACACATACGCGCGCCCGGGCATCCGCTTGGCGCCACTCACCTCCAGATGCGCATCCTTAGCGAGATGCGCATGCTCCACACCGCGCCGCACGTACTCCTCCGCACTCCCACTCCCCTCTCCTCCCCAAATAACCCCCTTGTCGCTCGACCGAAACAGCACGCCAACCTCATGGTAAAACTGCGACAATACCGGATGCGTGCGCCACAGCGAGATCGCCTCTTTGGCCAAGCTGCAGTAGTTGGCATCGGTGTAGTCGGCACGAATGATCTTGTTCAGGTCGTTGGAGGCTCCGTCTGGTGCAACAAAGCCGTCTTCGGAGCGGTCGAGGACGCGGAGGCTGAAGCCGAGCGTGTTGAGCGAGTGCGCAATCGACGTGCCGTTGACTCCGGCACCCACGACGAGGTAGTCTGTCTTTGCCGCGGCGGAGGAAGACATGACCAGTCGTCTTCTGGCAGCAGAGGTGTATGTGACAGTGGGCAGTGGTGTGTTCTGTCGGAAAGCAGCCGAGGAACAAAGGTGAGCGGGTTTTTATAAGTGGGAGAGTGAGGCTTGGTGCGCAGAGTGTGCTGACTCGAGGCCGCTGTGATTGGTGCTTGGGCTGCGTTGGGTTCGGGTGGGCCGCTGTCGGTGAGTTTGTGCTGCCGAGGAACAACTTTGGATCTTCGCGAAAGATAACCTTTTTTTTTTTTTTTTTTTTTTTTTTTTTTTGTTTTGCCTTGAAATTCACCGAGACTTTCGGCATTTTGCCGAACTTTCGCAGCGTGTCCTCCTCACCATCATCCCCAACGGCCTTACGACGGTGCCCCAAACACACACGGATGAAAACACCACACTCGATCAAAACTCAGCGTCGTCAATCTAGCCACGCATAGCATTACACTCTGCCCAGGAACCAAGAGCATACTCTCTCTCAACCAAACGTCTGCGAACTCTTCCCCACGCGCTTCACCTTGCTCAACCGCCACTCGTCCTGATGCTTGGCAAACCGATCGTACAGCGGCGCCACCTTCTCCTGCCGCTTGCGCTTACTGATCCCCAACGCATCTGCCTGCCTGAAAAACCTCGGCGCCACCTCCACCAACCAGCGCGGCTCCACCGCCGTCACCTCGCGCATATACTCGCGCGTGGTCAACACCACCTCGTGATACACACAGTACTCGGGCGCGCGATTGAACAGCGAACTGCTCGGGTGGATATACACCGTCCCGCCCGCCTCCGCCAAACTCTTGTACCCTTCCTGTGGATCCTTCTTCGCCGCATTGCGGAAGTATCCCGAACAGATCGCCTTGCGCACCCGATTGTAGTTCTGCCCACACGACACAATGTCGTGCGAATACCGATCCATAATCCCCACCAACTGCTTCCTCACATCTTGCGCCCGACGCAGCGATCGGCCCTGCACAAAGTTGTCCATACACCACGGCATGCTAAACTTGCTCGCCGCCCACCCGTTGTAGACGGTGAGTAGCGTAAGATGGTCCCCCTCCGGCTGGAAGAACTTCGCCTTCTTCGCATCCGCCTGCGTCTGTTTGTCTTTGGGTCGGTAGAACACGTTTTGCACCGACAGCATCGCCACGATCGACAGCATCTCCTCGGAACATCCCAGATCCACCGAAGCGATCAGCATCTTGGACATCATCGGCTCCATGGGGAAGTCGGCCATCTTGCGTCCCAACCGCGTCAACAGCCCTTCATCGTCCAACGCAGACAGCGCGTACAGCGACTCGAGCGCCGTCAGCAGCGTCTGCGCGGGTGGCGGGTCCATAAAGTCGAAATTCACCAGATCGTTGATGCCCATCGCCTTGAGCGCCAGGATGGTCGAAGCGAGGTTTTGACGTTGGATGTCCGGGATCGAGTTGGGCAGCATCTCGTTGCGGTACGCTGCTTCTGTGTAGAGCCTGTAGCACTTACCTGGGCCTGTACGCCCAGCACGACCCGCACGCTGCCGAGCCTGCGCCTGAGAGATGGGCGTCACCACCAGCGAGTCCATGCCCAGTCTCGGATCGTACGCGTTCTGCTTGACAAAGCCCGGATCGACCACGTAGTAGATTCCATCGATCGTGATGCTCGTCTCGGCAATGTTGGTCGCCAAGATCACTTTCCTCGATCCCGCCGGCGTCGGTTCAAAGATCTTCGTCTGCATCTCTGACGGCAGAGCAGAGTACACCGGCAAGATGATCAGCTCGGGCACGCTGGGGCCCAACGCCTTCATACGCTCGAACAGGATCTCGCAGCTCGTGTCGATCTCCTCTTGACCCGTCAAAAACACCAGAATGTCGCCCGTGGGTTCCGATAGGTGGATCTGCATCACCGTGATGAGCGCCGCATCCAGGTAGTCCGGTTCAGGCTCCTTTGTGTATAGAATCTCGACCGGATACGTTCGGCCCGGAATTGTAAAGATAGGACAGCCAAAGAAGTAGGTCGAAAACTTCTCGGCATCCAACGTCGCCGATGTCACGATCAGCTTGAGATCCGGTCGTCGCTTGAGCGCCTTCTTGAGCAGACCAAACAGCACGTCGGTGGCAATCGTACGTTCGTGCGCCTCGTCCAGCATAATCACCGAGTAGTTCGACACGTCCGGATCGACCAGACACTCTCGCTGCAGCATACCATCGGTCATGTACTTGATCTTGGTCTCCGGGCTCGTGCAGTCCTCGAAACGGATCGTATACCCGACCTCCTGCCCCACCCTACACCCGACTTCCTCCGCTACACGCTTGGCCACACTCACGGCGGCGACACGCCTTGGCTGCGTACATCCGATCTTGCCGCGCTCCGCAAAGCCTTCCTCGGCCAAGTACTGCGTCATCTGCGTCGTCTTGCCCGAACCCGTATCTCCGACGACGATGAGCACCTGGTTGTCACGGATGGCTTGCACCAGCTGCTGACGCAGCTTGAAGATGGGCAGGCTCTGGCGCTGTTCCTGCATCGAGAGGTTGGTGATGCGGCCGAACGTGGTGGCCTTGTTGAATGTTTCCTTCTTCCATGCGGGTTGGTCTTGCGCCTTTTGGCCGAGGATATTGCCCCTTCGATCCTGGGCAAACATGCGATCGCCCTGCTGCGCCATGGGGTCGAGCCAGCCCGAGGACATGTCGGCTGCCTCTGCATCCGCCTCCTCCTCTGCTTCTTGCTTGCGCAATTCCCTGCGTTCCTTGGCGAGCGTAGCACCCGCCATGGCAGCACGGTTGAGTGTACCGTCGGGTGCTTTGACGATCTTGACGGGCGACATTTCGATCGACGAGCTGGTCTGTCCTTTGAGGAAGGGCGCCTCTTTCTCGTTGACTTCGATATCGATCTCCTCGTCATCGTCGTCCGCACCAGGCTGGGTGTTGGGGGTACGCAGATCTTCCTCCAGGAGCTCGGGATAGTCGCTCGCCTTGGCTACGCCACTGGCGATGAGCTGGCGAAGTTCCCACCGTTCCGGACTGGTAAGCCGCTTGATGCTTCTGCCACGTCCATCTTCCTTGACGGTGATGCCGCTTCCCGCACCATTTCCGTTGCCTCTCGCACCACCCAATGGAGCGCTGTTGGCACCACTAGCCGAGCGTGCAGCGTGACGTTCGCGCTCTTCGGCCATCTCTGCCTCACTCTTGATGCGCAAGTGTGGGGTCAGATCTTGACCCGTTGCTTGGTCGACGTCTTTCATGGAGAGGCCGATGCGGTCGCCGACGACAGACATGACTTTGACTTTGACCTTTTGTCCTCTTGACAGCAGGTCGGAGGGGTGGTTGACACGCGTGCCTGCTGCGATGGAGCCGATGTGAACCATTCCTTCGAAACGGCCGCGGAGACCTTCGAGGGCGACAAAGGCGCCAAAGTCGCGCATGTTGCTCACCTTGCCTTCGTAGATCTTGTAGAGCTGCGGACGGTCGTCGGGAGGTGGGCGGGAGAGATGGGGTGGTGGACGGTGGTCTCGACCTCTGCGCGAGCCGTATGATGATTCATCTCTGTCGTGTTTGCTTTCGTGTCTCGAAGAGGATGGGGAGCGCGAATCTGTGGCTGTACTACGGCTGCCCCCATTAGCATGTGAGCCGGATTTGGCAGCAGCCAGACCTTCGAACTGCTTCATGAAGTCGTCGACGGCGTTGCGGCCTTTCTCTTCGGGAGGCTGCCATTCCTGGTCCTTGATGGCGAGACCGGGAAACATCCGTGCCTTGCGTTGGCGCTGCTCATCCTCAATGAAAGCTTTCTCCTTGCCCTTTGCGGTGGGAGAAGATGAGTCTGGTTTGGCATTGGTGGTGGAGGATGCTGTGGATGCTGCCGCCTTCTTGTGCTTCGGATGAAGTCGTAGGATGAGACGGTCGAGATTGGTGACGAAGCTGTCCGGAAAGTCGGCCCCCACCTCGGAGAGCTTTGACTTGAAGTCTGCGACTGACGAAGCCGAGTCGTGGAGCGAAAGGATGAATTCGGCGAGGACGCGGTCGTTGATGCCGGTGTGGTTGAGCAGCTCGGTGGCGATCTTGCCTGTGAGAGAGAGGAGTTCGAGCTGGTAGAGCTCGTCGTTTGTTTTCGAAGCCATGGTGGCCACTGCCCAATTGATTGGATGATGATGGTGGCGGTAAGAGGAAGCAGCAGCAGTTCAGAGACCCTTTCGAGAAATCCAAAATCCTTTCGGAAGTCGGCTCAGCAGGATCGTGCTCTCTCATCGGCAGTAATCTGCTTCCCGATCTCGTTGTTGATCTGGCACGGTATGTGAAAGAGATGCAAACACGCAGGCAGTCAGTCAGCCACAAAACCCTAAGAGCACGAGCCAGCTGAGCCGTTCACCTTTATATTGTGTCTGAATTTCCCCAGACTGCTCACTCGCTTGCATTCATTCAATTCGAGTCTCTCCTCCCTTCCTTCTCTCCCCTCGCTGCGACGACGCTGACGACGACGCTGACGACGATCCTGCGACAATTCTTCGCTGACCGCAACAAGGGAGAGCCTCCTCACGGAACACTACCGTGTCACTACCGTGTCACATCATGGCGCCTCGCCATCCTGCCTCTGAGACCGCGGGTGAGAGGGCGCAGGCTCACGACGTCGACGATCAGCCTGTCGAGCAGCCCAGCACGACAACCACAGGCGATGAACAGACATCAGAAGAGGCTTACCAGTCAAAAAGCGATCCCATCAACAACAAGGACAATGTCATTCGGTAAGCTTGATGCGCTTCAACTGCGTCTTCACTGTAACAGCATGTAGCTGACTTGAAACCCTCCTCTCTCTCTCTCTCTCTCTCTGCAGCTTCGCGCCACTTTCGATCCCTCGCAGTCGTCGGCTGCAAACGCTTGGTGTTCTCTTTTGGGCGCTGCTCCTGCCTCTCACCTTGAGCCTCTTCTTCTTGCTCCTCTCGGTGCCCGTGCTGTGGCCCATCTTGATACCCTATCTCATCTGGATCAACTTGATCGACGATGCACCGGAAAACGGCGGACGGCGCTTCTCGTGGGTACGCAAGCTGGCCGTGTTTCGGTACTTTGCCGAGTACTTCCCGATCTCGATGATCAAGACCACCAACCTGCCACCCGATCGTCCGTACATCTTTGGCTACCATCCGCACGGCATCCTCGGCGTAGCTGCCGTCGCCAATCTGGCCACAGACGCCACCGAGTTCCCCACCAGTTTTCCCGGCATCACCCCGCACCTCTTGACGCTTGCTACGAATTTCACCATTCCGCTGTTTCGCGACTGTCTGATGGCCATAGGCATTTGTAGCGTGTCCAAGCGCAGCTGCGAGGCAATTCTGCAGAAGGGCAAAGGAAATGCGATTGCGATTGTGGTGGGAGGCGCGAGCGAGAGTTTGGCCGCGCATCCGGGCACCGCGGATCTCACGCTGAGGAGGAGGCTGGGGTTCATCAAGATTGCCATTCGCAACGGCGCCGATCTGGTACCCGTGTTTTCGTTTGGCGAGAACGACGTCTACGAACAGCTCAGCAACGAGGAAGGCACAAAGATCTATGCGCTGCAGAAAAAGTTTCAGGCCGTCTTCGGCTTCACTCTGCCCATGTTTCACGGCCGAGGACTGTTCAACTACAGCGTTGGGCTCATGCCGTACAGGCATCCCATCGTAAGCGTTGGTAAGTTCCAAGTACGCACTTAACAGAAGGAGAGAGCGAGCCGAATTATGCTGACAGTCTTAATATCTGGATGAACAAAGTGGGCAAGCCAATACACGTCAAGCAGAACCCAAATCCAACCAAGGAAGAGATCCAAGAGGTGCAGAATCGGTATATCGAAGAACTCATGAAGTAAGTTTGCTCCGCCGTTGATTGCAACGGAAGCAAGAGAGAGTTGATGGCTGATGTTGAAGCGCTTCTCGAACGAAACAGTATTTGGGAGACGTGGAAAGACGCATACGCTGCCAACCGCACCAAGGAGCTCACAATTGTAGCTTAACGTGGATTTCTTCTCAGCGGCTTTCAAGGTTGTACCTGTAACTTCGGCAGGGCTAATGCTAGGCGGGTTCTGATTGGGAGGACGCTGGTTCTGGCCGGCCAGAGAGATGGGTGTCAGACTGGCCGCATCGGCATCGAGGCGCTCCCGTCTTTGAAGAACAATGGCAAGGAGAGAGAAGGCTAACGGCAGCACGACTCCACCTTCTGCTGCTGAGAGGAGGTGAGGTCGAGAGCGCCGGGCTTTGGGGTGTGAGGGCCGTCTTCGTCCGTGGCGGAGGAGGCCGTCGTGTAGTGAGAGGAGGCCGAAGTAGAGCGACTCGTGCCGCCGTCGTTACCTGTCGAGTCGCCGTGCGACGTAGAGGGTAGGCCGATGCCAAGACTCGCAGACTTGCCGAGACCATCGTATCCTCGGGTGCCCGATGCGGATGCCATGTCTGTCGAGTCGTTCGAGGGTGCCAGACCCCGGGGTCGGGTGGCAGCGGGGGCGTGCGTCGACGAGGCGTCAGTGGAGGGGCCGAGTTTGCGTCGCTTGTTGCCCGGTGTGGATCCCGTGGGGAGTGGCACACCCTTGAAAGCCGACGGCAGGTAGCCTTCTCGAAGCGAATGCCACGCGAACAGACTCGCGTTCAGATAGAACTCGGTCGGCAGGCGAGCAGGGCGGTAGCGCACCTCAGAGCGGAGACGGCGGAGGGTGAGCTTCTGGTTTTCCGGAAGCGCCAAGGTTGCGTGAAGATTGAGGGGGAAGCAGACGGTGAGGACGCGCAGAAGGTCGCGTTTGGGGAAAGGCAGCGCGTACATAGCCTCGTCCAGGTCGAGGTATCGCTGAATCTCTGCCTTCGCGACTGGGTCCTTGAGCGCGTCAACGAATCGCTGAAAGAGATCACGAGTCTCCGAGTCGAAGTCAACAGGAAAGCGGAGCCGGAACGATGTCGGCGGGGTGTCGTCGAGGTGCTCGTCCTCGTCCGAGTCGCGTTCGACGTACGGCGCTTTCCGCTTGCGGGGGTCCTTTGCAGGGCGATAGAGACTGGGTCGACGGCTGCCACTAGCTTGGCCGTCCGGCATGTTGCCGCCACCCGAAGAGCCCCCGCCACCCATGCCGCCATCGCTTCCGCCACCGGATCCTCTGCCGCCACCGCCACCATTGCCACCTGGCGGTCCACCTCGGTCATTCGGTGCGTCGTCGTCCTGGTCGTCAGGGGTCGGCAGAGATGGGAGGTGGAGGCCATATGTGTCGGCGACGCGTACGAGAGCGCTTTCGAACTCGGGAAGGGGAATGAGGCCTGCCTCCAGCTGGAGGCCGCCAGTGCCTGCGACGACGCCAAGAGCGGTGTGAGGGATACCGACTGCGCCAGGTGACGTGCGCGCTGGAATGGCGGTTGCACTCTCGCAATCATAGAACGAGATGTAGAGGTGGCGACCCGGTGCGATGGGGTCCTCCCAATCAAGGCGAAGGGTGACCCAGACACGACCTGTACCGAAGAGGCCGAAGGAAAGGCGGGCGAGGAACATCTGAGCACCATGTTTGCTGATGTTGTACAGCAGGCGGCGCATCCATGACTCGTACGGGGCGGCAGAGTGCTTGCGGCCATCGGCGGTGAACATGCTTTCGACGTTCATCCTCCTGGTGTCGTCGTATTGAGCTGCCTCACTGGCGTCGGTGGTGTAGTCGGAATACTCCAGGAAGAGACGACCAAGCTCCGCGGCGGTGACGGTGCATGGGTCTTTGACCTCGATGGAGATGAACGGGACTCCACCGTCAACCCGATCCGGATGGTCACCGTTCGACGGTACCGAGTTGAGGCATAGGTCCGGAATGTGCTTGCCGAACTTCTTACGCGCAGCTCTGATCGCTGCAGGGGAAGGGGGCTCTTCGACAGCCGGGGCAGGATCGGCAGGAGGATCGGCAGCGAGGACGGCTTGCATGATGGCGTTGGTCTCGCGGTTGACACGCATGTCACGGAGGAGCGGACCCGTACGCAGGCGTTGTTGGGCCGTCAGCGCATCGAAGAAAGGAGTGGGGATGACCTGACGCACATCTTCCATGGTTGTGGTGGTCTCCTCTGCCTGTTGGAGTGCGCGGAGGAAGCGTTGGTCGGGGGCGTCGGCGGCTGGAGGGAGAGTGCGCGCGGTGCGCATGAGGCCGTCGAAGATCATACGGCACTGGTATACGGTAGTGCTGCGGATGAAGGAAACAGCTTGGCGTTCGTTGCGGATGAGGTCAGCGCGTGGAAGGCGTCCTGGATCGTCGAAGTTGACGTGATTGGTGCCGATCTCTCGCATCTGTCGCCAGATTGCGCCGAGACGGTCAGGCATTGTCTCGTCGACAGCGATCGTGAGCGGAAACAGGCAGCTCCCGTTCTCCTTGTTCTCCATGACGAGTGGTTTTGAAGATAGGTCAGGGAACCATTCGCCGACGGCAGCGTCAGGGCAGCGCGTGAGCAGTGAGGGAAAAAGGGAGAGAAAGAGGAAAACGCAAGAGAGACGAGAGTGCGGCGCGTGTCGAAGCAAATTCGCGGTTGGGGTGGGTGGCGAGTGAAGATCAGCGCCGATCCAGGGGGGCCCGATGCCAGTGGTGTGGGCGCGACGTATAAAGGGTGGCGCGCGTCGCGTGCGGGCAGAGGCGGAATGAGTGACGTGACGGTCGTGAGGCGTGACGGGGATCGGGCCCAGCGAGAGCGTTGAGGTGAGCTCGCGGTGGTAGAGAACCGAAGGAAGAAGCAGAGTCGAGAAGAAGGCGCCGTCGTCAGGTGAAGACAGGGTGATAAGTGGGATGAGGTTGGAAGAGACGCGAGAGAACGGCGCAGGAAGAAGCGATGTTGGGTCGTGCTAAAGCGGCGAGAGAGGTTGTGCGGTGATGGCGTAGAGAGAGGTGGAGATGGTGGATGGGAAGGAGGAGGATATGGGAAGGGTCAGCCCGGTATTAGGTGAGGGTGTGGGAGCCGCCGAGTTTTAGCGGAGCGAGAGAAAGCATTTTTAGCTGTTCTCTCGGCCGGGTGTGAAGAGGAGGGAAAAAGCGCGCGTCGTACGTCAGCGGTGAGTGTCAAGTCTGGTGTGGGGGCTAAGGAGGTTTGCCGCGAACGAACCACACTTAGAGGGGGCAACTGTGTGAGGACACGTACGTCAGTCTCAGAGCAGAGTCACGTGAGTGGATGCGCGAGAGGGCAGCAAGAACGGTGCAGGTGTGTGTGTGTGACATTCGGAATCGGCAGAAAGTAGCCCATCTGTGGGTGCAGAAGAAGCGGATGAAGGTACTGGGACGACAAGGGTGCTCGCGAATCACACCTCAGACGCCAGGACCTGAGGGCGGTGGCACCGGTTCGCCCATGTGTATGCTGAGAGCGCCCGTCTGTCACACCGACCTCGCATCGTCCTCCGCCTCGTCAGCGTCGATCCCCGTACCATCTTGGCTCTCCAGATCATCGAAGCCATTTCCCATATCCCTCTGGGCCAAAGCCATCATGCTTTGCAGATCCAGCCCACCGGCGCCGCCAGCACCCACACATGACTGATTCGCTTACTTGGCCTCCTCAGCATCAGCAGAGGCAGGCGCATCCTCAACGTCGCCTTGGTCATCCTCATCGTCTTCAGCACCAAAGTCAGGCATACCGCCCATACCGGGCATTGCGCCCATTCCACCGCCCATCTGAGCCATCATGCTCTGCAGATCCATCCCACCTGCACCACCCATGCCCATCATCGCCGGGTCCATGCCGCCCATGCCACCCATACCGCCGCTCAGATCTTCCTCTGCGTCGTTCTGCTCGTCCTCGTCGACCCACTTGTCAAAGTCGGTCTTGACGTTGTGCAGGCGCACCTTGTCCTTGGTCAAGCGGGGCCAGTACTCTTCCTTTGCCTCCTTCTTGCGCAGGACGGCGTAGAGACACTTGGAGTTGAGATGCGTCTTGCTTTTCTCCACGTCGATCTCGTCAAAGAACTCGAGCGAGAACGAGTAGCTCTTGGAAGCGATGTTTTTGGACTCGTCGCCCACCGAGGCGTTGAAGGTGAACCCGGTCGGGGTGAGGTCGAACTTGGTGGCTGGAGGAGCGGGCAGGTTGGGGACGTTGATGGTGAGCATGACAACGTTCTTTTCAGGTTCATCAGCAGATGAGCGCTGAGCCCAAAGGATCTCTGGTACGACGGTCGACATGTTTGGCTTGCTTTTCGGATGGGTCTCGAGGCAATGTAAAGTGTGTGGTGGAGAGAAGGAGCTCAGTTTCTCGCTCTCCACTTTGCGAAGAACAGCTGAGAAAAGCAGCTGCGAGCCGCAGTCTGTGCGCTGCGCAAAAGAGAAACGCAGAGTCCGAGCGACTCGCCCTGGCTACGTTTCCAGCGACTTCGATGCAAGAGCCGAGCGATTCTACTCTTAACATTTTTTTGGTTTGGAAATGCGAGCTTCTGTCGTGCGAAAACAAGAATTCACCAAAAAGGACCCTTTTTTGGGTTTTTGGCGGGCTGCAGCGAATTTTTCTCAACTTTTTCGGGCGTTTGGCTCTTTTCGAAGAGCTCTTCATTCACCACCATCTCACCACACAGCACCGTACGACTCGAAGATGGCGCCAAACAAGAGTTCCTCAACGGCTGCTGCCACTACAAGCAAGTCCAACGGCAAGAAGCGCGCAGCTGCTGACGAGGTCCAGTCCACTCCTGCCAAGAAGACCACCAAGCCACGCGCGAAAAAGGTTGCTGCTACCAAGGAGGTCGACGACGACGACGACGACGACGCGCAGGAGGATGCAGTAGACGTCAACGAGCGCGAGATTATCGCCTCTCTCTCTGACGTTTCTGCCGACTCTTCCGACGACGATGACGATGCCTCGGACATCGAAGAAGATGACGCCAACTCCTCGGACGAAGACGACGAAGACGACCGACTTGCCAGATCACAGCCGCGTTCTTCGCTCGCCTCGGTCAAGCTGCCCAACTCCAAAGACGACGCCGTGGTCCGCGCACGTCTGGACAAACTGCGCAAATCCAAAACCGCCTCTTCCACCTCCACCACCACTCCCGGCGTACTCTACATCGGCCGCCTACCCAAAGGATTCTTCGAGAAGCAGCTCAAGTCGTATTTCACCCAGTTCGGCGACGTCACCCGTCTGCGCGTCTCGCGCAACAAGAAGACGGGCGCCTCCAAGCACTATGCGTTTATCGAATTCGCCGACAGGGACGTTGCGACGATTGTCCAGGAGACCATGCACAACTACTTGATCGACGGAAGGCTGTTGCAGGTCAAAGAGGTGCCGAGGGACAAGATCCATCCGGAGCTGTGGGTGGGGGCGAATAGGAAATTTGCAAAGGTGCCAGGTGCCAGGTTGGAGAGGGTGGTGCGAAGTCGCGTGAAGACCGAAGAGCAGCAGCAGAGGACAATTGACAGGGCGCTCAGGAGGCAGGATGCTCGAAAAGCCAAATTGGCAAAGCTGGGGATCGAGTACGAGTTTGAGGGTTATGCCCAGGATGAGGGTGCCGAGAAGAACAAGACAAAGGCGGCGACGGCTACCGCTACTGGTGGAAAGGCGGCGAAATCTACACCGGTAAAGGGGGCAAAGGCGAAGACAGCTAAGGCTTGATTGGGAGCACACTCTTCTGTACATTGTTCGCATTGGTTCACATCTCATGTTACAGTTCCGCAACAGACACATCTCGTTCTCTTGTCTTCTCGCTCTTCTGCCCACACACTCGAGCATCGCCGCTGAGAGGCCCATCAACGCCATTGCTCTTGTCTAGACACTGACATCCTGTTCCAACTCGTCTCTGATCGCTTTCTTCTTCGCTCCATCCTGGCGCTGCTGTTGCGGTTCAAGCTGCTCGTCGTACCCAATATGCGTCTCATACGCCTCGGAACTCCCCTGCTGGTCGCCACTCTCCCCATCGCCCCAACGCTGCTCCGCCCTCTGCGCATCCATGTACTTGGCCACCACCAACTCTACCATCTCCTGCCAACTCCTCTGCCCCGTCGCTTCGACCTTGTATCCCGCTTTCCGGCCATACGCTTTCTGCGCAACACTGATGAGCACGTCGGCGGTCAAGCCTTTGATGAGCTGGTGACTGGATCGAAACCTGTGCAACCGATACGTCGACCCTAACCAGGGAATGTCCGTGTACGTTCGGAATGCGTGCTGCGGCGGTCTATGCGTATCCACACTCTCTGGAAGCGACATTTGCAGCCCTTCAGGAATGCTAGACGAAAGCACAGCTTCGAGTGGGAACGACCAGATCTCTGCCACTTCCGACGGCGACGGCACGAGATGCTCCAACACTTGATCGCCCACATCGCGCAGGAAGAAGACGACGGGATGCACGAGTAGACCCATCTTGCTGAGAAAGGGATATCCCGTATGCAGGTGGACCGCGAGCTCTGGAGGTAGGCCGATCTCCTCGACGCTTTCCCGGAGTGCGGTTTGGACGACACTGGCGTCGGTGGAGTCGACTTTGCCTCCTGGTAGCGAGGCTTGGCCGGGGTGTGAGCGCAGGTGTAGGGCACGAGTGGACATGATCACGCGTAACTGGTAGGTGGAGGTGGATTGGTAGAGGATCGCGGCGACGGCGGCTTGTCTGTGCGTGGGGACGTGGGTGAATGCGCCGGTGGATGGGAGCGCGAGCAGACGTTGGATGCATGCTGCGTTGGAAGGCGTTAGAGATGCCACCCATGACGGTGGGCGAGTGTTGGCTGGGGTTGTGGTCGTCATGGTTGTGGTGCGCTGAGATGGAGCAAGCCGTGGTGCAAGAGGGTGTTGGTTGATGGGTTCGCTCTCGAGCTTATGGATTTACTCGGACTTTTGTGGAGGCGCAAACACCAAAGAGTAACACTTTCTTTTCTCAACACCACCACCTCCTCCTCGTTGACAATGACGTCCCAATACGTCACCGAACCACCCACATCGGGCCTCGTCGAACTGACCACTTCCAAAGGCCCCATCCGCATCGAACTCTTCTCGCGTCAAACGCCACTCGCATGCCGAAACTTCCTCACCCTCGCCCTCGAAGGCTTCTACGACCACCTCATCTTCCACCGACTCATCCCGGGCTTCATCATCCAATCCGGCGATCCCTCCGGCACGGGACACGGAGGCGAGAGCATCTACGGCGCACCCTTCGCCATCGAACCGCATTCGCGCCTCAAATTCAACCGCCGCGGATTGCTCGGCATGGCAGCGTCCGCAGAGGAGAGGACGAACGAGTCGCAGTTTTTCTTGACGCTGGATGCGGCGCCGGAGCTGCAGGGCAAACATACGCTGATGGGCAGAGTGATGGGGGATACGATTTACAACTTGATCGAGTTGGCACAGGGCGTGGAGGTGGTGGAGGGAGATAGGCCGAGATATCCGCCCAAGTTGTTGGAGGTCAAGGTGGTGGAGAATCCGTTTGACGATTTGAAGCCGAGGATGAGCAAGCAGCAGAGGCGGCAGGAGGAGCGAAGGGTGCGGGAAGAGGCGGAAGCACGGCGAAAGGAAGAGGAGAGGAGGAGGAGGGGGAAGGTGAAGAAGAACACCAGCTTGTTGTCGTTTGGTGCACAGGAGGAGGGCGAAGAACAAGGCGTGCTGAAAGGTCCCAAGAGCTCACACGACTTGTTGAAGGACGATCGCCGGTTGTCCAAGCTGCCGGTCGAGTCAATGGAGAGCCAGAAAGTGAAGAGCACGGATGCAGATCCACTACCGGTGTCGGCTACCAAAGCATCACCTTCTCCATCTTCCTCCACCAAACACTCCAACCGCAACCCACCCACCACCTCGGCCAAAGACTACCTCACCGCTCAACGTGCCAAATACTCCTCCTCGATCAAAAACGACACATACGACGCCCTCCTCTCGTTCCAATCCCGCCTCCGCTCCTCCACAAACTCCACCCACCCACCATCCCCCTCTCCATCGCACGACGAAGAAGCAAAAGAATACGGCGCCTCGGACGACGACACCGACTGGCGCTCTCATCGCCTCGATGCCGGTGGTGCACCCCTGCTCGCCTCCGACGAGCGCATAGACGATTACGAAGTGCTAGACCCGCGCGAGGGGGACAGGGCGGGCAAGAGAGGCAGAGACTACGTCGACGATTCACGTCGCTACAAGGACCATCGTCGCCCGCGTCCAGACAAACACTCTTCCTCGTCATCACGCCCTCATCGCAACCAAAGCCATCACTAAGAACTCACACCATCACCGATACCCACAACCAAACCCATCATCATTTACAAAAGAAAACGCTCTGAAAACAACGAAACCACTCATCATCCAAACCTCCTCGCCTCACAGCTCATCCGGCGAAGGAGGCCTCGAATACGCATTCGAGTACGGCACGCTCCCCGCCTCGGACCGCCCATCCTCGGTCAGATGCTCGTCAAAGTAGTGCGCCGCGGTCGACTTGGGCGTCCTCGGCGTCTGCGCCAATCCATAGCTCGCACCCGTCGAGTAGATCGTATAGGCAATCAACCCGGTCCATCCACACTGGTGCGATGCCCCCAGCCCTTTGCCCGTGTCGCCATGGAAGAACTCGTAAAAGTGCACCAAATCCCTGAACTCGGGCGCATAGTCGAGCATGGGAATCCCGCCGTTGTTGGCGCGTCGGCCCTGGTCGTCACGCAAAAAGATGCCCAGCAGACGGTGCGACAGCTCCTCGGCTACATGGCCCAGATGCATGTAATCGCCACTGCCCGTGGGACACTCCACCTTGAAGCTGTCGCCGTAGTACTGATAGAACCTCTGCAACGACTCGATGAGCAAAAAGTTGACGCAGATCCAGATGGGCCCGCGCCAGTTCGAGTTGCCGCCAAACATGGGGCTGTGCGAGTCACCAGGCCAGTAGCCGACGCCAAAATTCTCGCCACCCACATTGACGTGGAACGGATTCTCCTTGTGATCCTTGCTGAGCGAACGCACTCCGTGCTCGGACAGAAACTCGTTCTCGTCCAACATGCGCTTCAGAATCAGCTCGAGACGCTCGCGACTCACCATCGACAGCAGACGTCGATCGCCGCGACCACCCACCTTCATATTGGCAATGTTGCGCTCCGCCATCACGGGTCGGTTGTCGAGGAACCACTGCATGCGCTTGGCAAAGCTCGGGAACCTCTTGAGCGCCGAGGGCTCGATAGTCAACGTGGCATACAGCGGGATGAGACCCACCAGACTCTTGACCGGAATCACCTGGCTGTTGCCGGGACCCCACTGGATAGCATCGTAGTAGAAGCCGTCCTTGTCCGACCACAGGCTGGTGCTCTCGTCGTCAAAGGTATCGTGGAACGACATGGCGTCCGAGATGAAGATGAAATGTTCAAAGAACTTGGACGCAATGTCCTCGTACGTCGGGTTGTGCTTGGCCAGCTCGAGTGCCATGTTGAGCATGTTGAGCGCGTAGAAGGCCATCCAGGCGGTGCCGTCGGCCTGACGCAGCGTACCGCCCGTCGGCAGAGGCTCGGAACGGTTGAAGGGACCGATGTTGTCGAGACCCAAGAAACCACCTTCGAACACGTTGGAACCGCTCGAGTCCTTTCGATTGACCCACCAAGTAAAGTTGATGAGCAGCTTCTGGAAGACACGCTCGAGGAAGTCGAGGTCCTCGCGACCATACATCTTTCGCTCGATCTTGAACACCCTGAACGTGGCCCAGGCGTGGACTGGCGGGTTGACGTCGGAAAAGTTCCACTCGTAGGCCGGGAGCGCGCCGTCGGGCTTCATGTACCATTCGCGGGTGAAGAGGTCGAGCTGCTTCTTGGCAAAGGCAGGGTCGACCATGGCGAGCGGGATGCAGTGGAAGGCGCTATCCCAGACGGCGCTGAAGGGGTACTCCCACTTGTCTGGCATCGAGAGGATGTCCTCCATGTGTAGATGTCGCCAATCGTGGTTGCGGATGCGCTTGCGCTCGGGAGGCGGCGGTGGCTGACCGGGATCGCCGCGCAGCCACTCGGGCTGGATAAACATGTAGAATTGCTTGTTCCACAGCATGCCGGCGAGCGCCTGACGCATGACGTTCTTCATGTCGTCCGACATGGGACCACTGACGAGCTTCGCGTAGAACTCGTCCGCCTCGGATCGTCGCGCCTCGACCGTGTTGTCGAATTGCTCGTCGTCGTCGATGGCCGGGTCCTGCGACGGCGTCTTGGGGGTCAACTTCATCCTGACGACGGCGCATCCTCCGAAGGGTGGCACCTGACGGAAGACGTAGTGCGCCCCGGCCTTAGTACCTTCCTTGTTGGGATTGACGTAGTCGCGAGGAGGCTTGGATTCGTCGGGCTCTTCATAGTAGGTCTCGTCCTCTTCGACCTCCTCTTCGATGTCGACCACCTCCCACTCCTGCTCTTCGGTGGGGCCGACCGTGCCGAACTGCTTTTCGGCGGCAGCAGCTTCGGATTCGACCTCGGCCGATGCGCCATTGGCTTTGGGGGCCACCGCCTCGGGATCGCGATGAACGGGACGCCTCTCCTGACGCACAACCGTCTTTTTAATCTTGCGCGTCTTTTCGATGGCCTTGGGGCGGTCTTTCTCCTGCCGGTGCCAGGGGACAATGTGATCGTGGAAGGCGTCCTTGGCGTAAATGTTGCGGTTGTTACCGTTGTAGAGGCGCTCAAAGTTGGTCTCGTTCTCGGTGAAGAGAAGGTCGGGGACCACCTCGTCGTCCGAAATGGGCTCGGGAGCTTGGCCACGCTTGGCGGGAGGAGCACTGGGAGCGGGACTGGTGGAGCAGTAGAGGTGGTAGCGACCCAGCTCGGGGTGGTCGGCCTGGATGACGTACTCGCCAGTCTGCTTCATCTTGGGCTTGGGCGGCTCTTCCTTGGGCCAGAACCAGTAGTTGCGGAAGACGAGTTGCGGGATGATGTGCAGGTCAGCGGGCTCGGGACCGCGGTTGTAGGCGCTGATGCGGATCGAGATGGCGTTCTCCTCGTCCTTGTCCTTGGCATACTCGATAAAGACGTCCCAGTACTTGTCTTCATCGAAAAGATCGGTGTCGGTGACCTCAAATTCGGCCACGTCTCGGCTTCGGTTGCGCGACTCGCGCACAAAGAGCTCGTAAGGGTACTGCTCCTGGGGATACTTGTAGAGCATCTTCATGTAGCTGTGAGTGGGGGTGCTGTCGAGGTACCAGTAGAGCTCCTTGACGTCTTCGCCGTGGTTGCCCTCGTTATTGGCGAGACCGAAAAGGCGCTCCTTGAGCATGCGATCCTTGCCGTTCCAGAGGGCCAAGCTCAAGCCCATCCTGCAGTGATTGTCCGAGAGACCGGCGAGACCGTCCTCACCCCATCGGTAGGTACGGCTACGAGCCGACTCGTGGGGGAAGTGCGACCAGGCATCTCCGTTGGCCGAGTAGTCCTCTCGAACGGTACCCCACTGACGCTCGCTGAGGTAAGGACCCCATCGCTTCCAGTGGCGCTTCTTTTCGGCGTCTTCCTGCAGACGCTGGTCTTCCTTGGACATCCAGTGGCTTGCGGGTGCGCGCGCATCGACGGCGTTGTTGAGGTTACCGGTGGGACCACGAGCGTGACCGATGTCGTGTTCGCTGGCAGACTGACGACGCGAGCCAGCGGGAGTCTGTTCGCCGTGGGAAGGAGGAGCGCTGCTGAACGACCTGCGGTGGTAGGTGTCCGGGCGAGCTGAGTAGTGGTTGGGGTTGGCGTACTTGGAGGCGTTGTCCGGGTGATAGTCAGCGCGGTATTGATCTGCGTTGGTGCGTGAGTGGAACGAGGAGGTGTTGAAGACGCCGAGGGGGGTGAGATCTTCGCGAGTGTCGTTGCTGTTACCGTTGGTATTGACCTTGGCCGAGGTGCCGTTGGTGGATCTAGCTTCGGCCTTGGGCTGCTTCTTGGGGAGCTCAGCAGCGGGCGAAGCGGTAGTCTCCTGGTTGGCAGCAGGGATGTCGATGCTGAGCGGTATGGCAGGCTCGCTCATTTTGGGGTCAGCAGCAGCAGGAGTAGTAGCACTGGTCTCGACGTCCTTAGTCTGCCCGGGTGTAGGCGTGCTTGCGCCGCCGGTGGAATGAGCAGCGGTGGCAGCGGTGGCAGCGGGAGCAGCTGCGGTTGGGGTTGCGGGCACAGATGCTAGCTTAGGAGCAGCCGATTCAGCCGTAGGAGCGGGAGTGGACGACGTTGGCTGGGAAGGCGCGGGCGCGCTCTGCTTTTCAGTCTTGGAGGGAGGAGGAGGAGCTACCTGCGACTGTGGAGGCGTGGCAGGCTTGGATGCAGTGGGAGGAGAAGGAGACGGAAGAGGCGATGCACCAGCAGCGGCAGGTACTTGCGAAGGAGTGGTGGTGGTGTTCTTGGAAGGAGTGGTGGGAGGGAAAGGCGACGCGGGAGCGGTGGAAGCGCTGGGTGAGGCGCCACGGTCAGATCGACCAAAGATCCTCGACGACGCTTTTCCCAGCGAGGCGGAGGGAGTGCTGGGACTGGACGCCGGGCTGGACGACTGCTGCTGCTGCTGGTCATCTCCAGATCGCACCCGGCCGTGGTTCGAGTTGGAAGCGGACGACTTTGTGCGGCCCGAGCCAAACACCTTGCGCAGCTGGGAAGCCATGATTGCCTGACTGCCAACTTAGTGTGACGATCTAAGATGCAGATGCAAGCCACACACGAAGGTGACAACAGAAAGGGTGAAGGGGAACTGCCGACAGAAGCCAAGGAGCGGAGACAAAAGGTGTGATGATGGAAGAAAGATGACAAGCTTTGGATCCGATGAGACGGCAGGTGGCAGATGTCGGTCAAGAAGAATGAAGGAGGATGAGAAGGAGAGCAGCCGAGCTGTGTGTTTGTGGAGAGGGTTTTGGCTCGACAAGCCGACGCGCGGATTTTGCGAAGCAGAAAAAGCAGAGCGCGATGGTGACGGGTCAAACCCGTCAAAAAAGGGATGGAGAGATCCAGAATACCTCCTACTGCAGGATGACTCAAGGGCGAGAGAGAGAGAGTGAGCGACGGAGATAGACAAGAGAGCGGAGAGTGGACAGGGAGGAAACCGGGTAAGCCGCCGTAAGCATTGCAATCGCGGATTGGACAAACGCACGGAGACAAGAATCACACTGCAGCGGAGGGGGAAGATCACGGCGATTTCTGCTTCTCATTCCACCAAAAGCGGTGGGCGGGCCACCGACACTAGATGATCAGCCAGCAGCAGCAGGAATCTAAGTGCTGTGCGCCCCAGGAAGGGCGTTCGAAAGCCAAGCAAAAGCAAGCCAGTGAAGCGGGGATCGATACTGTACAGCGGTGCGCTGCGCTCGGGCCTCTCTCTTGTGGTCTCGCTTTGCTTTGGATTCAAGATCGGAGACGGGATGCGGGCAAAATTCATCAGGAAAGCACGAAGATGCGGCGTGACGCTCTGTGGGCCCCAGACCGCTGCCGGAGCTGCTGTCGCCCGCAGATCGTCGTGTCCAATCAGACTGCCAAATCCACATGCCCACGCGCACACGGAACAAAAACAGGCACGGCACATGCGCCATTCCCCAGAGAGGCGCTCGTCGTCGTCGTCGTCCTCCGGACTTTCGAACTCTTGCTGCAAGCCGTCGCCCACGTCGCATCCATCCCTTGCTCACAAAACAGAACGGCACGCATCCAAATCCGCTGCTCCCATTGGGTCCGGAGAAGCACAATTTCGTGTGGACGCCCACCTTGAAGCTCAAGCGGTCGGCGTTTCCGAACTGGCTGACAGTCTGTATGCTGTAAAACAGCCAGAGCAAGATGGTCCTACATCGATAAGAAAATTCGCAACAGCTTGGCTCTTCGGTGACGTTGCCACGATTCCAACAGTTCACAAATTGATTCCGGCACATCCGTTTTTTGTATCAAATTTCTCATCCCCACGAACAGGGAGAGCGAGCGAGAGCGCGAGGTGAAGGAGCCTCTTCTGCCGAGACGAGAATTTGCGAACGACGTTTCTGGGTTTCATCCGATGTAGGAGGACCCTGACTACTTTTTTCCCCTCGCATCGTCACACTCTTGATCAGAGAATCGATCTCGAACACACTACAGCAAGCAATTGACCGCGGTCGTTGCGTAGGCCGGACAGCACCGAGGCTCAGTGTCGATCCCGTCAAGCACCGCTAGCGAGCACCGGACTCGACGCAGGGTTGCTTTGATGCCAGTCACAGATGGTTCGCAGCATCATCACCAAGCACACCGGCACGATGATAGTCATGATCACGACGGCAGCGGCGACCAGGATCTGCCCGTCCCTCCCAATTCGATCCTCCGCGTAGCACCTGCGCGACTCGTAGACGATGTCGACGAAGAGATCTTCCTCCTCTACACGCTCAACGCTAAATCCGAGCACGATGGTGGACTGGGGTACGTCAACCACGTTTCGGACAAGATCTATATCGCCATCGACGGCTTTCACTGGACCTCGGCGCTGTCCGACCGCAACTTGGCCGGCCAGCTCATCGTGCCCATCTATCAGCACGTCACCAGCCTTCGATCGTCCAAAGGCGATACCGGAAGCGTCGTTTGGCGATCCACTGTCGAACTAGCTATCCGTTTCCACCAGGACACCATCTTTGACTTGTCACTCTTCAAAGGCGCTACTGTGCTCGAGCTGGGCGCAGGAACAGGTGCTCTGCCCGCCATGGTTGCTTCGCTCGCCAAAACGTGGCTGGCGACGGATCAGGAACAGTTGCTCCCGCTAATGCGGAAGAATTTGGACAGCTGCAGCAACGTCCAAACAGCTTCACTCGATTGGTTCGACTTTCTTCATCCTCCTTCTTCCCACTCTGCCCAACTGCGCGAAAGCGACATTCTCGACCACTTTGTCCAACAGACCCCACCGGACGTCATCGTCTGCTGCGACTGCATCTACAATCCAGGCCTCTTTGACGCTCTCATCGCAACCCTGAACGTTTTTACTAAATCACAGCATACGATAGTGCTCGTCTCTTGCGAAATGAGAAGCGATCAGAGTCTGGCCGACTATTTGACAAAGTGGAAGGAGTCAGATCCAAGTTGGCGCATCGTCAGCCTCGAGGACCGCTTCGAAAAAGGTTTTGTGGCTCTCGCCGCTTGGAAAGATTGAACAGCCTGCAGCCTCTCTCTCGCAATGCATTCTCATCGTCACCGTCATCTTGCACAACATTCACCTTTTCAAATAGGAAACCGACTGTTCGCATTTGCAAATTTCAAATCCTTAACAAAGTTGCCCAAGAGGGAGAAGTGAGAGAAGGAGAACAGGAAAAAAAAGTTTGGTGTAGGATGGCATGGCGCCACTGCCACACTCTCAGGCATTGCCTTGTCCGTTGGGCTTACCAGAAGGCGATCGAGGCAGTTGGCTGGTACCGCCACCCGCCGCATTGAACTCAGACGGCGATGCCGCGCCGCCCACGGCAGACTGTGCCGCGAAGCCAGGGTAAGGCAGACCCATCATGCTCATGTGCGGGCTCGCCATGAACGGCATGCTGCCCACCGGCATGCCCATGGTCGACGCCGGTGTAGCACCGGGCGAGCCGTGTCCCATCAAGGATCCGTGTCCGAGCGCGGATCCTTCCTGATGCGCTTGCGAGAGAGCGTTCATGTACGCCATCTGCGCCGCCTGCATCGCTTGCTGCTGCGCCATCATCGGATCGAAACCTCCGCCCATGCCACCAATCTGACTGCCGCCACCGCCCATCTGCGAGCCGCCGAAACCTCCCATCTGTGGCATGCCCATGCCCATCATACCCATGCCACCCATCATGCCGGACATCATCATCTGCTGGTACAGCATGGGATTGAAGTAGGCCATTTGCTGCATCTGCTGCATTTGCTGCTGCTGCTGTACCTGTTGCTGTTGCTGTCGAAGCGCATCTTCCTCGCGCTGGCGTCGCTCCGCTGCAACGCGCTCCCGCTCTCGTTCGGTGAGCGTAGCACCGAACCCTCCGGCACCCTTGCGATCGCGTTCGTGCGCGGTGATGGCACCCAGTAGACCCGCCTGCGGAGGAGGAGGCTTGTTGGGCACATTGACCAAGTTCCTGCCTGTGGCCCTCGCCTCGGCCTCCTGTGCCTTGGCTGACCGCTCGGCCTTGTCCTGTGCTCCCGCTTGCACCAGACCGTGGGGTGTGAACACGGTCGTCATGGCTCCAGGCTGCTCGTCCGGGTTGAGCTGCAGGAACGTCTGACGGTCGCGCACGATGGGGCCTTGAGGCGGCGTGTTGGATCGTGAGTCGTCGCCGTGAGCAGCAGCGAGATGGCTGTTGAACATCGACTGGCGCTGGTAGGCCTGGATCGAAGGATGGGTGGGCACAGCTCCGCGCGCAGGCGACTGGCCGGGCGAGTCGGATCGCGAGCCACCGACAACGCTCGCACCATAACCAGACACCGATCGAGAAAAGTTGCCAGGAGCTCCTTGAGAAGCTGCCTCATTGCTACGGCCGAGGCTGCCGACAGAATCAGCCAAATTGACAGGTGAGTCTGTACCCGGTGCGCCGCGGCTGGAGCCAGCCGCAGAACGACCGGCACCAGCGGGCTGAACAACGCGACTGGCCCGTTCCTCTTCCTCATCTTCGTCATCCTCCTCTTCCTCTTCTTCCTCCTCGCTGTCGTCCACCCAGCCAGGACGGCGCATGCCCTTGGGCTTGTTGGCACCGGCACGACCAGGTCGGGAAAGTGCCTCCTGGTGGACTTGCGCCTGAAGCTGGGCGGCAGACTTGCGTTCAGCGGCCCTCTTGTTCTGACCAAACGTAGAAGGATACTGGACGGCCGAGGGTCGCACACTGAAGCCGCTGTCAACGGACGTCTGAGGAACCGCAGTCGATGCGGGCTGCAAAGGCACTGCGGCTGAAGGAGTCGGAACAGAGCTGCGCTCGACCTCTTTGTTCTGGATGACGGGTGTTTCCTTGGCCCTGAGGGCAGGCGAGGGAGGCTGCTCCAGGAACGAGTATGCAGCGAGCGCATCGTCGCTGATGGTGTCGTCCTGCGTCGTGTTGCTTCTGCCGAAAGCCGAAGGCTCGGTCTTCGCACGCTCGTTCTGAACAGGAGCTGCAGTTGCGGGCTGTTGCTGATCCGATGAGAGACGCGTAGTATGAGTGCTTTCCGACTGGATGGCGGAGGTGGTACCCGAAGCCGGTGCGAGGCTTTGAGGGCGAGAAGTCTGCGAGCTTTCCTTGGTCACAACATTGCGGCTGGGTGCCGGCACGACGGCAGGCTGAGAGCTAGCGGCAGGAAGCTGATCGGAGATGGACGCCATGTAGAAGAGGGCACTCTCGTCGTAGTTGGTGGGCAGGTCGGAGTCGTGCTTATTGGAGCGAGCCTGTTCAGGAGCAGTCTGCTCTGCACCTCGGCCTGATGGGCCAAAGACAGCAGCAGACCGAGGAGCTGCTGCGTCGGCGTCAGGAGCAGTGGACATGGCTTGACTGGGGTTGGCGTCGGAAGGATTGAGGTAAGCAAGCGAAGATTCCGTGGCTGGTGCAGTTTGCAGTGCAGGTTGCGCGCCTTGTGTTGAAGGTGGTGGAACTGCACTTGTAGAACGCTCGGCCTGCTGGTCCCTCGATTGGGGGGCTGCGCTGAGCTGCGAGACGACAGGGGCGCGTGCAGGTTGAGGCTGAGGCTGTGACGCGACAGCGACATTGTTGAGAGGGGCCGCGGCAACTGGAGCTGCAGATGTGGGCGGGGGGGCCTGTGCGCTGGCTGTGGGCGTAGGCTGAAGAGCAGGCTGTGTCGAGACGGGTTGACCAGGACGAGCCTCACGAGGTGGGCGGAACGACTCGAAATCGGGGGATGCAGCACGGAGAGACTGCTTGTCGGTACCGTCGCCTCTGGCAGAGTCTTTGAAGGCGTTCGAGACTCGGCCGATCTGGTCAGAGGAAGGCTGTGAAGTGTTTGGGGCATGTTCAACCATAGGAGCGGCTGAAGCAGCAGGTTGCCTCTGTGCCGAATCAAAGTTGAGGGGCGGCAACTGCGACGCGGATTCGGCAGCGCTGGCTCGAGAAGACGTTCGAGGCTCGTCGTCGGCGAGGGAGGCTGCTTTGGGTGTGGAAGCAACGGCGCTCTGCGAAGGCGGCGGAAGAGGCTGAAGGATCTTGGTGCGTTCGCCCCGCATACGGGCGGCCATGATGCCATGCAACGAGGCCCGGGTGGTGAGGTGATCTTCGCGGGCAATCTCAAGGAACTCGGCAAGCTCTCTGTCGAGGAAGAGGCGATCTTTGAACGGACCGATGGGATAAGCAAAGAAGGGCGAGACGGGATCGCGCGCCTCCCAAACCAGAGTTTCGGGTCGGCCATAGAGCTTAAAGGAATCCATGAAGGCGATGAGCCACTTCATCATCTCTGCGTTTGCGCCTTTGCTGCCGGCAGTGTCGAGCTCGGGCATGAGCATGACCCAGCCTGTAGTGCGAACGCGGTGAGTAGCAGAAAGGACGGTGCTGGAGGGGAAAACACCCTCGATCTTGAAGAGGCTCGAGCCTTCGACAAGTTCGGGGCGTGAAGGATAGACGGCGAAGGCATGGGCAGCATAGATGAGCGTGGCAAAAGGCTTCTTATCCTTTTTGGACTCGAAGAAACTGGCAACGCCGGGTGCGCCGTTGCTTCCAGGGGGAGGAGGCAGGTCCTTGCCGTCATTGGAGGAGGCACCTGGAGCAGCGGTGGAGACGCCGTTGATGCTCATGACGCTGGAGCGGTCGCCTGAGGAAGAGCCGAGCTTCCAGAACTTCTTCTTGGCACCAAACTCGGAGCCGTCGGGCTTGTGATCGGTGAGGACCATCCAGACCTTTTTCCATTCGGTGGAACCCATGAATCGAGCCTTGACCCAGCCCTCCATCTTGCCCTTGACGAGGGGAGACTTGATTGACATTTCGGTGGCACTGACGGTGGAAGAATCCTTGATTCCGTCTGGGATAGGGTTGCCAGGCGAGCCGACAGCGCCGAGTCGTGCACGGATGAGAGCACCGGTGTAGATCTCTTCGAGCCTGACCTTCTCCCAGGATGCAAGGCGAATGGCGTTGATCCAGGCCTGGAGATGACGGTGACCGAGGTTGAGCCAGCCAATTACCGTGCGGTGCTCGGGTTTCTGACGATGTTCGGGGGCAAGCCATTGCTCGAGCGACTCGGGAGGGAAGGGAGGTGGGTCGCGGAAGCAAAAGATGGTGCGGTTGTTGCCTGCCGAGTTGATGGCAAAGGCGTGATGGTAGCGTCCGCGACTTGCTGGGATGAGCTTGGGATCTTCGATGAGGAGGCCGATAAAGTCGACAAAGGAGTCGGTGATGTTGATGTAGGTGGGAGGCACCTCTGTGCCGCGTCTAGCAGCGTCTTGCATCTGTTCTACATTCCATAGGCTGAGGACGGTTCCAGAGAGTTGTACAAAGCATTCGGTCCATCGACGCTTTTCGTCTGCGCCGTGAAGAGGTTTTCCATCGGTGCCGAGATCGTCTCGTTTGAGGAGATATCCTTCCATGTAGAGCTTCTTCTGTTGAGATTCTTGAAGGCTAAGTGCACTTCGGAGATCCTGGCTTTTAAAGGTGAGAGGGGTTTGAGGAGTGGAACGGATGGATCTGGCAGTGGAGCCGGTTGAAGGCGCACGCTGTAGAGTGGGACTGGATGCACCGCCGCCAGCAGCGTAGTAGTCAGGGTTGTCGAGGGGCTGGAAGGCGGACATGGGACGCATGCTGGTGGAACGATTGGCGGCGGCTGCTTGCTGTTGTGACTGAGGCTTGTACATTTGACGCGAGGACGAGTTGAGCAGGACGCTGGTGGACTGACTGTGGCTGTGGGATGGCTGGAAGTTGCGTGACGGAGCCTGGCTGGCTGGTGGAGCAGCTTGACGAGCGTTGAGTGCTTGCATGTTTTGGCTAGCAGAAGGCGGCATAGCTGGATCGCGATTCTGAGCGAACTGATCCGAGTCGTAGGCTGGACTGGAACCAGCCTTGGGGAAGTTTTGCGAAGAGAACGAGTTGTTCATGGTTGATCGAGGGCAAGTGAGGGATCTGATCGTCCTTTCTTTGCTTGTTACAGCAGCAGGGATGCTAGGGTGCTGATCCACGCAGCTGTGTGGTGAAGGGCGAACCAAGGAAACAAATGAAGTCGAAGGCGATGGGCTGCAGATGGAAGAAGAGGATGATGGAATGAAAGAAAGGAAGCAGCGCGCCAAGCACCTTGTTTGGACGAGGCTGTGTGGAGCCAGCGAGCCGACTCGAGTGAGACCGACACACTCTCTGTCTCCAAAAAATGCAGAATTTCCAAACCGAGCTTCGGCGTGTCCGTCCAAGCTCGGCGTGTCCGTCCAAGCTCGGCGTGTCCGTCCAAGCTCGGCGGCTGGACGGACACGCCGAAAATGCACCAGAAATCTGTGTCAATTTCTAGAAACGAAAGACAAAGGGATTCAGGGGACGAAAGGTGCGTCCGACTCCGCACCCTTTTGTTCCACCCGATTTCCATCCTCGATGCCAACAAAATCGGCGATGCCAAAAAACCCAATTTCGGCAGAGGCACTCCGCAAGCGGCGAGTTCGGTCGAAAAGTGAGACGTGAAAGCGCCACTTTGGTGTGACAGTCGAGCAGAGACTGCGCTATCAAATAGAGGCGCGCGCTTCTCACTGCAGCCGCTGCTTTCTGCCGCGGTCTCCACAAGCTCGCAATCGCATTCAACTTTCTTCTTTCCTCACCACCAACCATCATCACCTGCCCATCTTGAAAAATCTACGCTGGCCATTGCATAGCCCCTCTGCCATGGCGGTCCAATCCAAGCTGCGCCAGGATCCTGGCTGGCTTGCACACCTCCTCTCCCCCCATCCAAGAGCAAAGCAAGGCTTTGGTCTTATCGCGCTTCTCCTTCTCTTCTCACTCCGCAAGCGCCTCACTCACTTGCTCGACCAGCGCAATCTCCGCAAACTCGCTCGTTCGCATTCCGACTCGGATGGCCTCGACGTCGCTGACGCTCTCAAGCAAGTATACTATTCCAAGCCGGACGGATCCCGAGACCTGCTTGTCCCCAACCGCGGCCGCGTCTCCAAGGTCCCCATCAAGCCTACAACCAAGCGCAAATTCGACGCAGACTATGCTGCTTTCCGCAAACTCCCACCTACCTCCGACGTTGGAGCAGCCAACGCCAAGAACAGAAACTTGAGCGAACACGATGTCAAGCGATCCCAAATCGAAGATGCAAAGGCCATGCGTGCAGAGGGCGGCGCGGCTGCTGCCACAGCCAAGAAGGTCGGCGTCAACAAAGAATTCTTCCGCCAGCTCAAGGCCATCTTCCGTATCCTCATCCCCAGAAGAAACAGCAAGGAAGTCTTCATCTTCCTCCTACACACCTCCTTCCTTGTCCTGAGAACCTACCTCTCCATGCTCGTCGCCCGCCTCGACGGTGTCATCGTTCGTGATCTCGTTTCCGCAAACGGTCGCGGCTTTCTTCGAGGTCTTGGCCTCTGGTTCCTACTCGCCATCCCTTCCACCTATACCAACTCCATGATCCGCTTCCTCCAATCCAAACTCGCCATTGGCTTCCGTACCCGTCTCACAAGATACGTCCACGACCTCTATCTCAACGACAAGGCCAACTTCTACCGCATCATCAACCTCGATGGTCGTCTCGACGCTGCCGATCAGTACATCACCACCGACATTGCCCGCTTCTGCGAGACCCTCGCTGCCCTTTACTCCAACGTCTCCAAACCCGTGCTCGATCTCATCATCTTCAACTATGCACTCAGTCGCTCCCTCGGCCCCATGGGCATCTTCGGCCTCTTCACAAACTACCTCTTCACCGGCTGGATCCTCCGGCAAGTCACTCCCGCCTTTGGCAAGTTGGCTGCCATCGAGGCAAAGCTCGAGGGCGACTTCCGCTCCGCTCACAGCCGACTCATCACAAACGCAGAAGAGATTGCCTTTTACAATGGCGCTTCCATCGAAGCTGGCATCCTCAACCGCGCCTACATTCGTCTTGTTCGACACATCAACAGCATCTTCAAGATCCGCGTCGCCTTCAACATGACCGAGGATTTCGTTCTCAAATACGCCTGGTCCGCCGCAGGATACGTCATCATCGCTGCTCCTTTCCTCTTTGGTCAGAAGAAGCCCCAATCCGACTCGACAGACGCCGCGCTAGCTGCTGCTGCTACGGCCAAGCCAAAAGAATCCGACAGCACCGTCGCGGCAAAGACCGAATCGTACATCTCCAACCGTCGTCTCCTCTTGTCGCTCGCCGATGCCGGAAGTCGACTCATGTACAGTTACAAGGAGCTCGCAGAGTTGGCTGGCTTCACCAGCCGTGTTTACACGCTCATCTCCACTCTCCACCTGCTCAACAGGGAGCAGTACCAGGCCATGCCCCGTCCCGTCGATCTGCCCGCAGACAGACCCTTTTACGATCTCGGTCACATCGAGGGCCAAGTCGTGATTGGCTCAGAGACGGTTGCATTTGACAAGGTGCCCATCGTTGCACCAGCACCGGGCTTGGAGCGCGGAGGTGAGGAGCTGGTCAAGGATCTTACGCTCCGTGTCAAGCCAGGCGAGCACATTCTCATCACCGGCCCCAACGGTGTCGGCAAGACCGCCGTCGCCCGCGTGGTTGCTGGCCTCTGGCCCGTGTTCCAGGGTCGCTTGGAACGTCCCTCGATCAACGACATCATGTTCCTGCCGCAACGACCCTACCTTTCCGTCGGCAGCCTTCGTGAACAGGTCATCTACCCATACACGTACCCAGAGCATGTTGCATCAGGCAAGACCGACGAGGACCTGCTCGCCATTCTCAAGGACGTCCACCTGGCCTACCTGCCCACACGTGAAGGTGGATGGGAGACGCGCAAGGAATGGAAGGATGTGCTTTCCGGAGGTGAAAAGCAGCGTATGGGCATGGCACGTCTGCTCTACCACCGACCCAAGTTCGGAATCCTCGACGAGTGCACCAGTGCCGTCTCGACCGACGTGGAAGGTCTGATGTATGCCAAAGCCAAGGAGCTCGGCATCACGCTCATCACCATCTCACATCGACCGTCGCTGTTCAAGTACCACGAGGTGCTTCTGCGTCTCACCGGTGAGAACGGCGCTTGGGAGACCGACTTTATCGGCGCCGAGACGGAACAGTTGAGCATGGAAAACGAGATTGAGGATCTCGAGAAAAAGATGGCCGAAGTCGAGGGTTGGAAGACTCGAATCGGCGAGATCCAGAAGGAGCTTTCGTTCAGCAAGAACTAGTCGGTCCGCATGCAAAGCTGTGCAAATACGATAATATTTTATGACATTGCCACGACATGCTGTCAGCTGATGGTGAGCACCGCCCAGTTGCAATTGCCCGCCCGTTCAGCGTTCCAACGATCTGCACCACGAGCTGCGGCCCCTGCCAGCTCGATCTGCAACTTGAAGTCTCTATTCGTTCGTGAGCCTGGAGATGACTTGAGTCGAAGACTCCACTCTATCCATACAGCAGGGCCGGAACGGTCTCCGGCTCCACCGCCTTTGCGTTGCGGCTCGCCCAGGACGTCGACCAGATCTTTGCCCTTTGAATCGTGTTTGATCGTGATCTCAGCATCAGAGCTGGTAACACGTACTGACAACGGAAGGGCCGGAAAGCATGTCCACTTTTTGTCGTCCAAGCCCGAGTAGATGTCGATTGCGGCTAGACGTAGGTCCCGAGGAGAGCATTTCGAGGCATCTCTGCCGGCTGAGGTAGCTGCGTCTGTCGATATCAACGTCAAGTTGTGGGCCAAATTCAGCTTCAATGCCGTGGGCACGACTATGCAAAAGATCAGACTCACACTGCAGGCTGAGCCCTAAGGCTTTGTAGTTGAGGTAGACGACATCCGGATAAGCCTTGGTCTCTGGTTCAATCGTGGACGAAGACTCGTGGTCCTGAAGTTGACTGAGCAGAGCCTCAACATCTGCGTGACCAGAATGGGAGCCTAGCAAGGCAACGAGCGCATCCACTTGAATCATCTCGACCCTTCTTGCTAACGAATCGAATGCAGCATGGTGGTGCGGAGAGATGATGGCAACCTGTCTTTTGTGGAGACAAATGACCGAATTCCGCAAAGTCACATTTTTCTATCACATCACTTCATATCATCACTTCTACATTGACTCATCACACAGCACAGCCGCCTCTCTCCATGATCGACTCCTCATATCACCACCACAGCGGCTGAGTGGCAATCCAAGTCATCAGCCTCGCTGCAACGCCGCAGCCACGAACCCTTCCGACGCCATGGACGCCTGGTCCAGTCCATGGGGTGACGACAGCGTACATCCGAGCGCTTCTACATCAAAGCATACTCAGGATGGCAACGTTGATTCCGGCCCGCTCTCGAAGCCAGCTGCGGTGACTTTCTCGTCTCTTAACTCGCTTGATACGTCGGATCCATGGTCAACGGATGTAGCGACAACTCCACCAAAATCTGGTCCCTTGCCAGGTGCTGACACCGCTTCACCCATTCTGCAAGATTCAGCCATCGATGCACAAGTACCAAGCTTCCAGAGCAACGCATATTCATCTTCAGCTTGGATCGATGCTTCTAGCCACTCACATCCTCCAGCGCCGAAGAGTCCGATAGCGTCCACTTCAACCGCACCTCCGTTTTCTGGTGCGGATCCAGAGTCACAAACACCTCCTGGTCGCCACCAATCCCTCTCCTCCTACGATCCGTGGGCAGCCGATTCTTCTTCCGCAGGCTGGGGCGCCGAGACGTATGGCTCTTCCTCTGCGCTACCGACGTCAGATCCAGACACACATTCAACGGCCTGGGGCGCAACTCACCTCTCGGACAACCTCGAACACCGCCTCTCCTCCACGCATCTCGATAGCAACAATTCTAGCTCGGATCCTCGCCATGCACAGGACGCTGTGCCAGTGGTCGCCGATAGTCAAGAACACAATGACACAGGCGCCAATGTGGACGTCTGGGCAGTTGAAGCCTCTTCGAGAGAGGAAAAGGCACGTCGTCTAGACCGAGAAGAGATCGACAAGCTCAAGGTGGACGCTCGCAAGCTCATCAGCAGCGTCAAGACAGATAAAGAGACGCAAGCTAGCTTCGCCGATCCAAGCAGCAGCGAAGGTGGATGGACCGATCTCTTTGGTAGTCAAGGCTCGCAGCGCGACAAGCTCCATCATCTTCACACTCCTCCCTCATCGCTAATATCATCTGATGGCGCTCTTCGGTCGGACATTCTCCAACTCAGCCCCGCTACTTTGAACCGCGTACGCAGCTCCATCGCCAGCACCGAAAGTCGCGGCATCAAGCTCGTCTCGTTGGACAACAATTCCAGCTGGCAGAGAGGATCTCGACCAGTCACGAAAGCAGACTGGCTGCCGGATCAATTGGCCGCTGAAGCAGATGGCCTTTCTTTTGCAACTTCAAGTCCGGCCCTGAGCGCGAGTGCCTCCAGTATCATGTCTGGTCCCGGCTGGATGCAGACTTCGAGCAACGAGACACGATCTGCTTCGGGTCCCAGCTTCCTCGCTTCCTTCTTCAAAGGCCGTCAGGCAAGCGCCGCAAATGCTGCTTCAGCAGCCACCGACAGAGCTTCGAGTCCGACCGTATCTCAAGGGAAGGGGTCTAGAAACTCAAGCTCATCCTTCGAAGCCTCGCCAGGATTATCTGGAAGCGCGCAATTCGAGCCGTACCAAGATACTGCCGGAAGCAAATACACCGATGATCCCTCAGGACCCGATCTCATGTCGCTCGATACCGCTGCTGCATCTGTATCCACTGCGACTGCCCAGGCGGCCCAGCCTACTGCACCTGCGCAAGGCCCTGGCTTACTGAGCAGATGGAGAAACAGCGGTCTGTTCAAGTCGTCGGCAAAGAAGCAGAATCCAAGCTGGGCGTCGTCCTCTCTGCGAGGCGACGATCTGGACTGGCTCGAGGAGCAGGACACTACCGATTCAAAGACGAGCCGCTATCACTATGACGATGATGCGGACGCCGACGATTCATTTGCCAGCTTTCAGGATAGCAATGCTCCGCGACCACCATCTCCTCCCGCTAAAACAGAAGCTGCACGGGCGACACGTCCACTCGATTCGTTCGACAGTCTCTTTGGCCCAGCGGTGCAGACCAGCCTGCAATCAGATGCGAGTCCAGCAGCCACTTTGTCGGCACGTTCCAGCTTGTCTATCAGCCGTATGAGCAGTGAAGGGGGCATGATGACCATCACCACCAACCTGGGAAGAGCAAACAGCCTTGCGAGGAAGAGTACTGCGTCGCCGTTGCAGCCACCGCCCCAGGCGCAAAACAAGAGGATGTCCTTCGTACCATCACCGCCGACCAATGCTGCATCGCCGAGACTGGACAGCCCGGGCTCTGGCCCAGCGCAGAAGCCAGCACCGTCGATGGTAGATCCCTTTGCCGACTTTTTGACGGATGCACCGTCGAAACCTAATGCCAACGCAAGCACCGTCCAGGTACCGCCATCGATGATCAAGGCTCCGCCAGCAGCGAACAGCAAGGGAGGCGGTCTGACGGCCGACGACCTGCTCTTCTTTGACAATCTCTAATGGCATGTTGACCTGTCGCAAATGGGAAGTGCAAGCATGAATACTGGCGTGTCGTGTGGAGTCACTGTTTGAGATGACCAGTCGATCTGATACCGGTTCGGCTGTCGCAATGAGAAGAAGAGAGTCAAAGATGCATTGAGATGCGAACGAGTGTGGTGAAACAGGACCGTGTCTAGAAATGGTGATTGAGGGAGGACCTCTTATTTGGATCCTTTTGTTTCCTTGAACAAGACGTGCTTTCGTACTGCGAGCCATGGAACGGCAATCGTTGTCGATTTGTGTCAGCAAAGCGAAGCCATCACTTGACCCTCTCGGCACTTTGAAGATGGACTCAGCTTACCTTTGGGGTCGTATTTCATCATGCTGAGTCGTTCTGCTACTCTTGTTCGGCGTGTTGTGTACATGAATCCTGTACCTGCTGTCGAGACCAGGCGGGCGATGACCACACTGTTGCGAAAACGCAAGAATGAGAATGTAGATCCAAGACACTTTTTGGTCAGAAGGTCTTGTGAAGGGCCAAAAGCATTGCTACACGTCCTCTACGGATGCTTACCGAGCTTTGGACTTGGCCGCCATCGTTGTCAGCCGAATGAAAGAGAAGAGGTAGGGAGCGAGGTGGTGGGGTTGACGAGGTCGGGAAGAAAGCAGTTTGAGGACAAAGCCGACTTTTTCCCTTGCAGCAGGAACCAGCAAAGCGCGTCCGAGTTCCGAAATCATTTTTTGCTTGTCCCACTTTGGTCAGATGAACTCATTACTGGACAGGCCTTGCTTTGACACCTTACAGTATATCTGTTGCATTCTCTATCGCGACGATCTTCTAGCTCTATGCGTGCTATCTATTTGCGACATCAAATCGCCCAAGGTCGCTGGAACCTGTATCGAGAGCGCAGCATTTCATCCGCACGCGCAGCTCTGCGCGATTCATCGACAACAGCAGCCGCAAGCGACGAATTCATGCTCTTGTTGGGAGCATTTGTGGTAGTGTTGTACGTCGCATCCGGGGGCAGCACTTCGTACTGCACTGTAGCGTTGCCTTCGCGGTACGTGCTCTTGGCAGGTCCCGTAGTCTTGTAGCTGCTCTCTTTGGTGATCTTTTCCTTACCCGTGGCCAGATCGGTGCTGTTCAACACTCTCTTGAACATCTCTAGCGCAGCGAGAGGCTGATAGAAGGGCACCTCGTGACCACTTTCGTAGATGCGAACAAACGAGAACTGGCCGCTCTGCTTCACCTGGCCATGCACGATGCCGTCGGACGTCTTGAGATCTTCGTAGCCAGCCTGGTCGAAGCCCTTGTGCTGCACCTGCTCGGCAACCACTTCGCCTCCCAACCAGTTGCAGTTGTAGTCGGCATCGCCAGCGTACATGACCACCTGCACTCCTCGGTCCAGCAGCAAACGCACGTCCTCGATCGTTCCTTCTTCCCTCCCATCATCGCCAGTGTTGCCAAAAGCATTCGAAACGGTCGACGAGCTTTCGCTAAAGTTCTGGTATGCTCCAATCGCCTTTTGCACCGCTGGCGTGTTGAGGTAGTCTACGTAGAAGGTGTACGGGAACGGATCCGGTGAGAGCTCGCGGATGTCGTACTCGTCGCGGTTGGCGTAGTTGTCGAGGATCGCCTCGACGTTGTTGGCACAAAACGAGTCGGCAGTGCTGCACACCTGGTTGGTGCCCGTAGCATAGCAGTCGCGGATCTGGTCGAGGCAGTTGCCCGGGCCAAACATGTTGTTGTACATCATCTCTTCAATCGAGGCGTTGAACGGTCGGTAGTCGTAGCTGTTCCCCGGTGTTACAGTAAAATTGTAGTAGGCCGCATACTGTACCTCGGGCGAGTACCATCCGTTGCCGATCATGACCGACTTGAGCTTGATCTTGTGCGCCTGCGACTCGCCGTGCGCATTCTGCTCTTCGATGTACTTGTTGAACACGGGTCCGTAATGCCCGCCGTACGACTCGGTGGCAAAGTGGAAGTCCTCGCGCGAGTATTGCGGGAACGCTCCCATAAAGCCTTGCAGTGTACGGTAGAAGTTCTTGGCCGCCGATTCGGTCGAGTTAGCCGTCAGTGTGACGTTGGGCGCCGAGTAGGTTCCGCACGTTCCGTAACCTTGAGCATATTCAGGGCACGTTTTGTTCGGCAGCACCACCAGCGATCCCGAGCTGGGATCCACGTAGCCAGGCACCAGCTTGGTGTACGAGAACCCCGTCGTCGCGGGTTGGTCGATGAAGATCATGTTGCTGGCATTGTTCCAAGCATACGGATTGTTGACCACGGTGCCGTTCGAATTGACCGAGCATGGTCCAAGTTCCTGGAACAGGCCGATCATGGAAGAGGATCCAGGTCCGCCGTTGATCCACACGGTGAGAGGCGCATCTTCTGGCTTGCCATTGCGCGCTTCGAAGAACCAGAAGAAAATGTGCTCGTCATCTTCTACGTCCACGTATCCAGAGAAGCTCTTGACGTTGGTGTCCGTCTCGCAGGTGCCCGTTGGAACCTCTTTGTACCGCACGGGGATGTCGAGGTATCCCGTAACTGTCTTGAGATCGGCCGGGGATGCTACAAATTGAGCAGAGACGTTGCTGAGGAGCAAGAAAGCTGCCAGCACCGTTGCCAGCAAAGATTGTGCTACCATGCTTCTCGTCGTGACGATTCTTCAGATCGAGTGTGTGTGTGTGTGTGTGTGTGTGACTGAAAGAGGAGACGATGGGTGCCGCCTGACGATCGCAAGGCCACCCTGCTATCTATTTATACGCTCGTCACAGAGCGTCTCGCGCACCGTGCACGTCGGAATCTCCGTGGATAACAGTGCAGATGATGAGCAAGAGAAGATTCTTACCGTGCGAGCCGACGGCAGTTTAGGATCGGCAGACCTCGGTTAACTTCACACTAGATCCGCGCGGTCCTCGGCACCCTTCGCGGAAGCTGCATGCTTCCCGCCCTCTCTCCTTATCAGAGCATGGGACTTGCCGAAGCCGGCGTGCAGGCTCTTCTGATGATTTTGGGAACGGACAAGCGGCTTGGCCGGCCACACACCTGCTCGGTGGAGAGCCCTTGAGTGATTTCGGCGATCAACTCTTCGCTGCAGGAAAAGGCTGGTAAAACGCATCACGCCAAGACGCAGGAACCTTTTTTCGACGGAGAACAAACATACAGTATCCTAAGAAAAGGGAAAAAATTCGCACCCGGAGCCACCTTAGCAGCCACCCCCGATTGGCTGGCTGCTCTAGCTGGCTGCGCAAAGGACTACCCAGGGTGGCTCCGAGGGTGGCTCCGGGTGTGTATTTTCCTTTTTTTAGGATATGAAACATGAAGGCAGCAGCGTGCAAATCTAGTGATTCGTAGCGCTTTCTTGGCAAACTGAGAGTCATCAAGTAGTCACAAGTCCAGGGATTTATCCGTCACTTTGCCAGCTACCATCCGAATTGTGAATTGTTCGTCTGAAGCGGTTTTTGTTATCTTAGCAAAAATGATACTCAGCGAGCAGGCCAAGTAAGCATGAATGATTTTCATGAATAGCGTGCAGAGTGGTTTCGATCGCCTAAATCCACACAACATCGCAGAATGTCTCCTCACTTAGGAACAAAAACGATGCTAACTTATTCTTGATTCACAAACGAGCGCGGGAACACGAATTGTATCGAGTCGTTGAATGGTCTCACCTATCGAAAGCGACTCATATCGTGAAAAAAGGAAACATCCGTCCGAGAAGCCACCCCAGCAGCCACCCCGGGAGGGTGGCTCCTCGGGTGGCTTCGCGGACGGCAAGCCAGCTTGAAATCAAACACACAAACAAATGTTGGAAATCGTAAGATTTACTTTCACCTTTTTCGGCGTCAACTGGTCTCACCACACACTTTGCATTATCAGTGCGGACAATGCATCAGACGTGCAGAACACTCGAAGTACCGGCCGAAATCGTATAATGGCCGACGATAGCCGACCCTAGCCACCGGAAGGCAATACCCAACAGCATTAGCCAATAGGAGACAAGTACAATCAAGGGTCCGGAAGGGTCCGACGCGATGGGTGGCGTTCACGCCGCTGATTGGCCATTGTCGGCGTCGACAATGGAATATCGTGCCAGAGGTGCACGACAGCGAGCGGAGCATCCATACGATCCTCCGAGGACACCAAGACAACACGTCTAGAGCCATATGATTGGGTAGCGTCGAGTCAGGTTGGACTCATGCATCGACCAATCGGGTGGCGAAGGGAGAGGCAACCAATGAGACAAGGGATACTCGAGTCAGAGGACAACGTTATCGGTGAACGTTCGCAAACGTCTTTGGGAATAAGGAGGATACCGGGCAAAGAGCGCGTTCTCTGTACCGACAATGTGTTGAACAATGTGATGCCGTAGAGGGTGAGCTCGCAGGCGTCGCAGCTATCGTTTCCCGTCGTCGATATGTTAAGTATCGATAGGGTAAACAATTTGCAATACTATCTCTTCGGTTCCAACACTGAGCTAGCGTGTAGAGCTGAATCTGAGGATATTTCAGTCCAGATACTGCTCGTTGGTGCTGTAGATGAAGGGAAAACACTAGTAGGTACCGAGGTACAGTAAGCCGATGGAGGAAAGGAATAGTAGACGTCGAGAATGGATGGGAAGGAATGGCAGACCAGGTAGACAGGGGAATAGGAACGTATTCGATTGATTTTAGAGTAAGAAAGTAACTACAAGGGTCGAGTCTTTATAGGCATCGTTGGCCCGTCGTCGAGTGTACACGAGACGATGGCGGCAGTGTTGAGCTCGTATATGAGACTATTGAAAGGGTCAGGGAGACAGATGCAAAACGGGGAAGGGACTCGAATCCGTGTGATTGGCCATATGTTGTGGATGGCCGAGTTCGACCGTTGCCGAGTTCGACCGTCATCGCCGAGTTTGACCGCTGTCGGACTTTCGGTGACTCGGCGCCGGCGAACCATGCAAGGCACCGTTGTTAGGGCCGGATAAACTGAGGGACCGTGCCTGCATGTGTGGGAGTCCCCGATGTCGGGATCCGGACTCCCGCACTCGGTCCAGAATTTGTTGGAAATTCCAAATTCGACACGTGTCGAATTTGTTAGACCGAGGGATTGGGATTGCGAAAAGAAACCATCGAGATCGATTTGCCCGATAGTGACATCGGGCTGCCACGAGCATGATCGAAGGACCATATACACCGATACAATGGAGCTTCTGGCGCGTACACGACTGAAGGCGTACGCATAACAACGAACGCCGGAAGGGGAGAGAACGACGCTATAGGAGGACAAGGGAGCTCACCTCACGGAAGGGACAAGAGGAGAACCTAGGAGGACAGAATGGATAGGAGGAACCACGAATGCGTATATATATGACGCCCATGTATTGTCCTTACCGTTTTAGTTCTCATCGAATCTATCATCCATTTCCTCTACTGTAAACTCATTGTAGGCGCCGATAACCCACAGTTGACCCCTTCAACGAGTCCCCTCATCAAGCGGTAAGTCGCTAGGTCCAAGCTACCCAGCCCTTTCAATAAGGACGAGGCGTTCGGAACACATTCTCCCCGCGTTACTAGGCCACTGGTATAAGAACAGTGAGACACGCCCGAGGCTGTCAATTCCAGTTCAAGGTTATCTATTATCGGCACCGACTATCACCGGTCGGAGCATCGAATATTAGATCCGCCGATCTCCTGATCGACATCAAAACCTCGCTCGCCTCTACAATCTTTCACAACAAAAACACAAGCCTGTACGATTCGACGGAGCACAATGCGACTGATATTGCTTTGATAGACGAGAAAGCTGTTGTGAGATGAGTGAAGAAGGTCAGCTTGATGTCAGAGCGCCGAATGAAGAGCGTCGAAGACTTACGAGAGAGCGGCCCGGCCGAGCGAGCGAGCGAAAGAGCCTTAAGGCCCGTCGGGACGATGCTGGAGTACAATCGAGATGTTGTGGCCCTCCCACACTGGCATAGAGAGCACACCACCGAGCCCGATGGCTGGTAGACCGGTTTCGACCGGGTGTAGGATGACGGCGAGGCCTAACCGAGCAGGCTTGTACATCATGCCGATCATGAGCAGATAGATATCCGCATGGAACTCGAATAGAGCAGATGTCTTGCTGAGTACGACGAGGCAGCGCGCCCAGGCTGGTTGATTGGGCTGCGCCATCGTGTACAACAGCAGGATCGGGAGAGCGAGGGTTGGCATGGCTGCAGGCGTAGCTGGTATCGCTGGTATCGCAGCTGCTGCGCAAGCTTGGGTGTTGCTGGCGTTGCGAGTGTTGCGGGTGTAGCGGGTGCTGCGGGTGCTGCGTGAGCTGCTGGTGCTGCGGGTATCACGAGAGCTGTGGGTGTTGCTGCTGCTGCGCAAGCTGTAAGAGCTGCGGATGTTGCTGGTGGTGCGCGAGCTGCTGCTGCGGGTGTTGAAGTCTAGGAAGACGATGCAGCTGGTGATGGTGGTGGTCCGGGTGACGGTGGTAACGGTGGTGATGGTGGTGATGGTGATGGCGATAGCGATAGCTTTGATAGCGTTGACGAAGATGATGACGAAGAAGACAAAGAAGACGAAGAAGACAAAGAAGACAAAGAAGACGAAGAAGACGAAGAAGACGAAGAAGATGAAGAAGACGAAGAAGAGTTGGCTGTCATCTGCGTGATCGACTTCAAACTGTTAAGGTTTGCTCCGCTTGCTCGCGGCTTCACGCCTTTCGTGACCTAATCGACGGGCTTCAAGCCGAGCACACGTCGTCCCATTGCTTGGAAAGGCACGACAGCAAGCTGGCAATGCAAGCTGCTGAAGTCCACCACCACCTCTTTGCCATAGTCGCCATTGTTGTCAATCGCCAGCCGTATACCCATGCCAGCAATGAGGTCGAGGCTGGGATGACAGGCACCAAGGATATCCAGAGACACCTCTTCCAGCAAACGTATGTGCATGAACGTCTGTGCTACAGTGTCAAGCATTGTGCTGGATAGTCGAACCGCCTTGCTGAAGATCCACAGGATCTTTGCAGCCTGTGGCCTGCCATCCACTGACACCAGACACCAACAATTCATTCGATTGTCTCGACCACCTTGCCCTACACCGCCGATCTTCACCTTGTTTGGCATACGGCTGATGGTTGCGGTACGGGTGAACTCGGCAGTCGTGTCGATGCATGCAATGGCACTGGATGACGTTGTGTCCCAGACTGGCGTGTAGCGCGGCGGCAGAGACGATGCAATGGCGTTGGTGGAAGCGCCACTGTCGGCAAAGGCTCGATCTGCACGGCGGTTGAGATGGGCCAAGAGCAAGCCAAAGGAAGTATTGTCAAGCTTCCTCTTCTTGAGACGAGTGTCGAGACTTGGTAAGACGGTGGGCTCAGGGCCCTCGATCTCGCCTAGCAGTCTCGTCCTCAAGAAGGGCTCGTCACTCTGACCCAGCAGCCGTCGCAGCTCGGTCCTTTGGGCGGCGTTGCGCATTATAGTGGCCTCCAGCATACCACCCTTGTGCCCGCTGGTTGGGATCGTGCCCATGAGGCCATTGTAGCGCTCAAATGGCAATGAAGAGAAATGCCGAGGTGACCCAAACCGTCTGATGAACTGAGGCAGGTGAGTGACGTTATGGTTGTTGAACGTCAGCCACCCGGGTCCCAGCAGCTTGGCCTGACTACGGTTGAACTTGGTGATGTAGTCAGCCAGCTTGTCGACATCAGAATCGGTCAGGTCACCACTGACGAGCTTGACAATGCTGCAAAGAAGCATCGCAGACTTGAACACGCTGCATACGCTCTTCACCCCAGGTAAAAGTCGTCGCTCGTCTTGTTTCGCAACACCTTCATCAACCTCAGCATCGTCTGAATGAACATCGTCCATATCAATGACATCAGCGAGCGAAGCGGCATTGGATGGTGGCAAGCGATGGCGGGTAGTTGCGGTGGTAGTGGCAGCAGCGGATGTAGGGGCATGATCAGAAGCCGCCCGTGGTATTGACGGACCTAAGCGAGGCCTGCCAGGCTTAACGATGCCAAAGTTGAGCTCATCGTCATGCATACCACTGAGAGAGTGACTCCAGAGCTGCATCAGCACAAAAGGCAGCAATACTCTGAAGAGAGTCTCCCATTGCTCAGCCATCAGATTGCCACCGCTGCGACTGCCTATCAGCTTGTTGGGACCTTGCACCTGGCTTGGGAGGAGGGCATTGGCGATCACCGACTGCGCTTCAGGCAACCGCTTTCCAATCTCATTGCAGGACTCGATCAGGAAACGATGCCAGAAGCGCTTGCACAGTCCAAGGTGGATGGCGTGCATCATGTCGGGTGGGCAGCTATCAACGGCATTGAAGTACCTGAGCTGGTCAATAGCCACTGATCGAAACCCTGCTGCCGTCCGTGGAGCTGCACGGCGCTGGCTCCCAATGAAGCTCTCATCATCCTCTTCCACATCTGTCAGGCCGAGCCTTTCTCCTTGCTTTGGGCAGTATGCGCAGATTGTACCCTTCCGATATTTGAGGGCAAACCCAGCAACCTTGGCCCGAGCAGGTGTGTCTGCAACAACAAGATGTAGTCGCGCTTTGACGAGCTCGCCTTCCGGATGACCTGCCATCTTGATGACCTTTCCATTGTCGTTGAAGCCCTTCAGCTCGTCGACGATGAGCTGGAGGAACTTCTGCAAATTGGCTGCCGTGGTATCCTTGGGCCCAGGAAGCAGTCCAACAAGGTGTATACCAAGGCAGCGACGATCATAAGTTGTCAGTCGGGCGGGCAGGTTGTCGATCCTCAGCAATATCGCGCCAGTCGAATGCCATTGATGAAACTTTCCCTTGTGCGGACCGAACCAATCCACAGAGAGTGCGAGCTTGAGATTCAGTCCGGTCGCGACAAAGGGGGCGTGGCCAAGCTGGCAACGATATCGACAGGCCTCTGTGCTGTCACCACAGTCCTCCAGCCAGGCAGACCCCGAGGGAATCTCGTTGTACTGAGCATGGTTGGTGGTGGTGGCGGCGACATGAGCTTCCTCGGCAGGCGACGACCAGTCCTTTAGGGCATAGTAGTACTTTGCATCCATCAGCACTCTGGAGAGAATGGACTCTAGCGTGCGGTGGCAGTACAATTGGACTGGATGGCGACTGGGGTTGCAAAGCAGCTCTGTGCCGCAGGCACAGAGCACCTCTCATGTTGAGGAAGCTTCGACACCTTGCCACAGCGTCAGCTTACCACATTGAGGACACACAAGGTACTCATCAAAGTCGCTGTGCATACCCAACCGCGATCAAACCGATGCCGGAGTGACCAACATCAGAAGAGGTGGTGGGGGCAGCGGTGCGGGATGCAGCGACGATGAACAGAGAGTTTGAGGTCCTGCAGAGCTGAAAAACGAGTACGTGTCACCAGACACTTGCGACTGTATTTGCATCTGGGACAGGGACTCGGTACGGCTCTGCGCTGGGCTGGTGGTGGCGCGAGGTGACAGCTGTGGTGGCGTCGAAGCTTGCATCGACGGTGGTGGTGGATCAGCAGCAACGGGCAATCCAGAATCAACAGCAAACGCACAGAAGCAACTCAACACATGCAACACAAAGGAGAGATAGAGTGTTGCAATTGTGTTTGACAGCCTGTGGAAGGTCATGAGATACATGACAAAGATGTAGTTGGCCATCACAAATCGACTGCGCTGTTGCTGCAGAGGATCCATGACGGTCTCTTCCACGGGCTCAATGGCAGATGCGTCGGCTTTGAGTGTGTTGGCGTCAATGAGGAGAGCCCAAGCAAGCACAGCACGGCTCGCCTGTGACAAGACAGAGTCGTGGTCTTCGACAATGGCGCCAGAGCTACCGAGAGCGCTGCTGTTGGCATTGGCGCTGATAGTGCCAGGGATGTGGACCACCTCATCGGCAGGTAGGTCGGGATAAGGAGGAACAGCATCGCTGTCATAGGCATCGCTGCCGTCCAGCTCCCCATCAGCATCCACAGCACCCGGTGAAGAGGCCACCAGAGCGCCGCCATCATCAGCACCAAAGGCAGTGGGAGTGTTGCCCAAGCATGGCCGCGTACGTCACTCCTCTCCAGCATCAACGTCAGCCTCTCGGCAGATGCAAGTCTCGACTGGCTGAGACATCACCTCGTTGACATTGTGCTGCTCTTGCTGGTTCCGATGCCATTGCCACTCCTTGTATGAGAAGACCTGGCCATCTTCGCCGCAATCCTCGCAGCGACAGTGTCGAGGCCGACACCCCCATTTGTCACCCAGGTGATTGCTCATATCGATGGCAAAGAGAGGCACCTAGTGAGAAGGCGGTTGAAGTCAAGTGCTTGCTTGCTGCTCGTGAGGAAGAGACAGCCAGCATGGAAGCCTTCGACGCCAGGGGATGTTGCTGTTGCTGCTGATGATGGCGGGAACAAATCCTTTCAGCAAGCAGACAACAGAGTCACAACAACGCGACTGGACGAGAGCATAGACACCAGAGCAAGGGCAACGCGAGGATGCTTTATGCAAAGGAGCTGCCATCGACGATCAATCCACGTCAGTTGATCCTGCGAGGCTGCTGTGGCTTATCAGGAATAAAAGGGAGTTGTCGACAGGTCGGACGCTCAAGACTGCTGTTTGCCGACAAGCAGACCACCGCACGAGGGTGTTCCCGGTGTGTCAGACCAGGGGCATGTTACCTGTGTGCAAGGCCTGCTGGACGAAGTTTCATTACAACGTCAGTCATGTTGAGCTGTTGCTGGTGGACTGGATCAGTGGTCCACCAAGGGGCAACCAACTCCCAAGGCACAGCTTTGTCGGACTGCAGGGCACAACTCCTGCAGTGGCGTGCCGGTGGTATTTGCCCCGCTCGCCAAGCTGGGGGACCACAAGTCTTGACCAGGACGTGCACCTGAAATCAAGAAGTCTTTAACGTCCGGGGATCTAGCCAGACAGTGGATCGTGGAGGGCCGACCTAGGCATACTTGTCCACGAGAGCCACGGCGCTATGCAGAGCGCAGAACCAAACCAGAGCAAAAAGGCGCGTGTTGATGCCCGGCGCCGACCAAAGTGGATGGAAGTGATGGAACGGCGCATCTTGATGCCCGGCGCCTATCGAAGTGGATGCGAGAGATGGAGCCGCGCGTCTTGATGCCCGGTGCCTTATGTCATCGTTGCTGTTGAGCTAGACGAAGAAAAGTAGTGTTGATGGTGGTGGTTGAGTAGCAGGATGACAGGTTTCAAAACGAGCGCAGAAAAAAGCTGAGTCGAAATTTTTTAAAAAGAATGTTAGACCCTGGCCTCCTCAAACCTCGATCATCCTCGTCATACATACTCACCGACAGTACCAAGGAGTAGCAACACTCAGTCAGATCATGGGACAATCGAATAGCATTGACATATGAACAAGGCTGTGGCTACAAGAAGCGGTCAGATTCGACGGACTGAAGATGAGATTCAACGATGACGATGACGACGAGACTGAGACGGCGAGCTGCTGGGTCCAGCGGCTGAGAAGCGCTCTTCACCAGCACCAGAGCAAACCAACCTCTCAGCACCAGGTTCTTCGACATCGGAATAGAAAGCTTCGCTGCCAAGGAAAAGATTCGGATCAAGGTGGTGATTGATATCGGCTTCTTGTCGTCCAAGGTGGTGATGCACGCTGTACGGAGGATGCTGCCCCCATTGCTCGGGGTCTTGAACAACGCTGCTCTCGTCATTTGGAAGGATCATATTGAGCGAGACGCTTCTTACCGCTTCGGGGTAGAGTCTTGTGAACTCGAGGCTGACCATCCAGCGCTCGATGCAGCTTGGCAAAGGTGAGATGGCTGCGTCCAGAGGCGGGTACGTGACCGGCAGCGGGTCAAGTCATTGTCGAGACTGCACAGGTTCGACTGGCAGTGCTGACGATTCCAGTCTTCTCGTGGTATCCAGGTCAAAGAGAGCATTGTGAAGCTCCAATGAACGCCAGTACGGGATGATCTTGCGCAGCGGCAGCGCTCGGTTGCCATCATCACCAGCAAGACGACTGGTGAGTTCAGCTTCGTTGTTGCCTGGCTGGCTTGTGGATGACTTGGAATCGGTGTGCTCTGGGCTGGCTGCGTCGGTGATGGTGAAGTCAACTCCGTTGTACTGTCGCCGCAGAGCTTCGTTGCGAGCAAGAGCAGCGTGACACTTGGCACACTTCTTCTTGATTCGAGCTGCTCGTCGACGGTAGGCAGCTCGGTCACTCCTCTTGACGGGATCAATGATGTCCCGCTCCTGCTGCCTCCACTCTTTGATGAGTCGGTGAAGAGAGGCAAGGCATATCTGGACGGCGGCCTGATGTCCACCGATAGCAGTAACCCTCTCCAGCGTCTGGGCGTTTTGCTGTGAAAGCTCGCTTACCATGCTACTTACAAGTTCTGAATAGCTTTCGGCTTGCTTGCTCCAGTCGATTCGAAGGACAGGAGCTCCATGAAGAGTTGGAGGGCTCGGATCAAAGGGAGGGAGCAAGTCCTTGGGTCTGATACCCATTCGCCTCCAAAGCTCCTTCCGGAATGGGCCTTGGATGTGCTTGTCGTGTTTCCGACCGCCGCCACCTCTATGAGGAGGGTGTACTGATGGGAGGCTGGGTTGGGTGTCCGAGATTGCAGAAGAATCGATTCGACGAATGGCTGTATCGTGGGAATGAAGGACCTGAATGATAGCTCGGCGATCAGCAAGACCTTCCTCCAAGGCGCTTAGCCGCCTCATCGTGGCTGCGAGCTGCTCTCGCAGACTGGCAGCCTCGTCGAGAGTGAAGTCAGCGGAGGCATGCAAGGACGCAGTGGCCATAGCATTGTCGTGGCGAGGGCCAGTTGGCTCGGCAAGAGTAAAGTCGGCGGAGTCATGCAAGGCCGCAGCGTTGTCGTGGCCAGCTGCAGTTGGCTCCTCATGAGCAGTCGGTTGGCAAGAAGCGTTTGCTTGGCGAGGAGGTATCTGGAGGATTGGCTTGGAGCCCTGCTCGCGGCTCTGCGTTGAAAGCTGACTAGAGAATATGCTGTCAGGTTGATAAGAGTCAGCTTCCAAAGAGGTGATGCTGCTGACGCTGTTCTGCGACTGTGCTTCTGCCAATGCCATAGCCTGACTGACGCGAGAAGATCGTCTCTTTGAGCATGCCATTGTCGTTGTATCAAGCTTGATGCTCTGGATTCGATGGCATTGAGACGGTATGATAGAGAGAGGTGGGCAAGGAGCATCCGATTGGGTAAGTGAGTCACCAACCATAGAGGCCCGAGCGTGGCGCAGCAGTTTCATTAACTACTCAACTCAGGCTTTTGGCCTTCCTTTCGTACTCCATCCATCCGCTTCATCCATCTAATCGATCCATCCAAATGCTCTACCGTCAACACCTTGTATCGGTCGGACCTCCTTCAACAACATCGCTTTTGCATTTGGACAGCCTCAAGATGCAGGATCCACATTTTCACCGCGACAGTAGCGACAGACAATCGCAATGGCACCGGGCATCAAGATGATTCTCACATGGTGGTCATTCCTTGAAGTCACGGTGGCAACTTGCTCTCAGGCGACTCGCTCTTATGTCCATTCAACATCATCGATGCTTCATGATACCAACTCTGAACGCCGCTTGCTCTTTGTTCCTGCACAAAGAGAGCAGAGCAAATCCAAGCAAAGAGCAACAAACGAGTGGTTGCATCTACACCATCACCTGCTCTACATTCTCGCAACCAAGCATCTCACAGGCACCGATCAGGATCTTATCCACAAAACGCGGAACTCCATTAGACATCATCGATCCACTCCTAGCTTACACCGGGACCACCACAGAACGGTCGCCATCGAAATCATCTCACAATGTCGACCCCCGGCAGTCCGCCCAGCGATGCCGAGATGCGTGACGCTGAACAGCAAATGCCTCTCGCCCCAGCATCGCTCTCCAACCGAAACCCAACAGGCGCCTCGTCGCCGCTTGCGTTCCCTTCCAGCAGCCCACTCAAAAGCCAGCCGTCAGGCGTGAGAGCACCGCCAAGTTCTCTAGCAGGTACGTCAATCTCATGTTCATGCATCTCTTATTCGCTGCCAATACTGACTTTGAGTTCTTCATCTCCTGCCCGCCAGCCTCCTCACCATTACACTTTCCCACTTCGTCCCCATCGGCCAGAACGTCAAGGGGCCAGAGGACACCCCTTGCCTCGGCACGACGCAGGCAAAACGCAGAGAACTGCCTTCCCTCGAGCAGCAGCGGCACCTCTCGACTCGACGAGCCGCTCTTCTTCCCCAGCTCTGGCGGCACCACCCCACGCCACCAGCGTCGTGGCAAGATTCACTCGTCTGTCGCCCTTTCCTCGCCATCCCTGCTCAGAAGGAATCGATTCGACAATGCTGCCGCGGGCAATGCCAGCCATACGCCAGGTGTACCTGCGCGTGCTTCTTCCGTGCTTGGTGGCAGTCAGCTTACCACTGATGGTCACAGCGATGCCTTGAGCTTCTCGCAGCATGGCGTTACCAGCGATGCCTCTGCTCCTGGCCAGGACGGCGTCTCCAAGGTCATCTGGGGTACCAACGTGTGTCCATCGGAGAGACCATGGAGATGTTCCGATCCTTCCTTCGCGGCTTCCACCTCAAGTATCGATGGGCCCACGCGAAGAAGCTTGGCCAACCTCTTCCCCCCGCTGCCACTGGCAACCCAGCTGAAGGCGAACATCTCGTCTACAAGGGCTACCTGCGTCGCATGAGGATCACTGACCAAACCAACCTCAACCTTCGTATCTCGGACCTCAAAGCCTACCCTCCTTCCAAGCATCTCAAGATGCAACTCATCCGCTACCCGCAGGAGATGGTGCCCATCATGGACCAGGTGCTCAAGGACAAGATGCTCGAAATGGCCTACGAGGATCAAAAGGAAGGCCACGACGGTATGGGCGGCGACATGGGTCTCGCCGAGATCGAGCTCATGGAGACCAAACTCTACAAGGTGCGCCCTTACGGTGCCGAGGCCATCAACATGCGCGAACTCAACCCCTCGGACATCGACAAGCTCGTCACCGTCCGCGGTCTTGTCATCCGAGCTACTCCCATCATCCCCGAGATGAAGCAAGCCTTCTTCCGCTGCCTCGTCTGCAGCCACACCATACCCGCTGAGATCGACCGAGGCCGCATTGCCGAGCCTGACCGCTGACCTCGACTTGCCGCCAACACTGATCACTTGCCAACATTGCCTTGCTTGCTACCAGCTTGGACAAACTTCAGCCATTTTCTTGACAGACACCATCTTCGGCGCTCGATCTTCTTCTTGGCATCATACGTAAGTACAGCGTTGTCAGGCATTGCTGCAGCTGTCCTTGCTAGCGCTGTACGTTGCTGACTGTGGATTGTATTGTATGCTGCCACCAACTACCCTGCCGGACGCTCCTTGCCTAATGATGATCTCTATCGCCGCAAACCTCAACATGCTGAAAATGGACGCCCCCGCTCATGGTTGACACACACATGTACATGTATGCTTGCAAGCTGCCCTCATCAACGCTTGCAAGCTTCGTAGGACAGCTTGCTATTGGGCTAGGAGGATGGTGGAGGAGGATGATCGAGGCGCTACTGCTGGGTGGACGGTTGAGCTGGCTGTGTCAAAAACCACCCCAGCAGCCAGCAAAACGGGTGTGCCTTTGGGGGTTGGCTATGGCTTCGCAGCCACCCGGGGTGGCTGCTGGGGTGGCTTCTCGGACGGATGTTTCCTTTTTTCACGATATGACTGTTAGAAATCCAACTCGGCCCAAAAAAAAAAAAAAAAAAAAAAAAAAAAAAAAAAAGGGACCGACTCATGACTCATACGAAATTGATAAATCACTGCAACTAACTTTACAATCAACTAAGTTACGGTAAATCACATCGTAAAAAAAGGAAAAATCCATCCCCGCAGCCACCCTAGGAGCCACCCCCGATTGGCTGGCTGCGCTTGGGTGGCTCCTAGGGTGGCTGCGGGGATGGATTTTTCCTTTTTTTACGATATGAATACGTTACTGGGAATCATGAATCTGATTCGGGACTCCAGTGTGACTTAGCTAGGCTGATACGAACGAGCCAATGCTCGGACTTAAATGAGAAGTACCGACAAAGTAGAAACAACTGCATACAGATACGTTAATGTGTTAGAATATGACGAGGAAAATCACGAAAATTGTACGCTAGCCACATGTTCCTCATGTCGATAGCTTCCCCGCTCAAGTCTCATGTCTCAGTTGCTTTACTTCGTCAGTGCTCCTCACATACACATCGTAAAAAAAGGAAAAATCCACACCCGGAGCCACCCAGAGCAGCCACCCCCGATCGGCTGGCACCCCGGAGCCACCCTAGCAGCCATCCAGGGTGGCTCCTCTAGAGCTGGCTCCGGGTGTGGATTTTTCCTTTTTTTACGATGTGTATGTGAGGAGCACTGACGAAGTAAAGCAACTGAGACACGGGGAAACTGTTTGGTGAAGAGGACATGTGACCTGGCATACATTTTCGTGATTTTCTTCGCCATATTCTAACATATATAGCAGCTTCACACTAGGGCCCGGAGCCTGAATTTCAGTTACGATTTAACTTCTTACAGATCACGCCTAATTGACTTGGTTCACTCTGATAATCTTGGTTGATGGCGCTGCCAAGGTTGCGGAAATTACATTGCAAATGAGAATAAAATTATGGAGGCAGGGTGAGGAAATTTGTCCGCTCTCCGTCTGCGATGCTGGCGACGAAGCAAAAGTTAGAGAAGTGTTTGTGCTGAATTGCGATTTTCATGCGATTAACGTTACCATTTAACTTAACTTATTTGCGAAATTAGGAGGTGTTTCCATGAATATACTAAGCTTAAGCGTCTGAGGCGTTGCGTTCTGCATTCATTTGAACAGCCGAAATTGGCACGTTTGAGAATTATGATTTTTTGCTAGATTCAAGGCGAAAAATAAGCGAAATTGAAACATCGCTACTCTCACGAGTGACTGATGGCACCGACTCTTGCGCTCCCACATCTGAAGTACAATCGCGAGCAAAATTGCCCCAGATCCTAAAATGTATTTTCCAGGCAGCACACCTGTCTAATTACCCAAATAATCAAATTGGTCCCTTCCAACTTCGATAGCACTCCATTCAAGACTGAAACTCTCCTACTCTTGCAGGAAGAGTTATAGGCCTGGACTTGATCTGTAGACACCAACTTTCAGAAAAAATCTAGCATTTTTTGTGCAACTCAGAGGATGAATTTTGTGAGGGACACCCAAAAAAGCGAATTTGACTGCTCAAGTGCCTTCATGCACATTCATGCATGTGTTTTTTAAGGCTTTAATGCTCTAACTTTAAGAGCATTTCCCCCTACCTTCAGATGACTGTTTTGGCTTGCAAAGTGGTAGATTGCTAGTATAGTATAGCAACTAGATGCATACCGACTTTCAGCTATGTCCATCAACATTTATATTAAGGCAATATTTGTTTTTACTGGGAGACCCAAAAACTTTGAATACTGCACTGTGCTGTTGAAATTTCAATTTTGAGGTGACCATTTTTAGGTCTATCTTTGCACTGCTACTGCATTTTGCTCGATTTTTTCTCAGCATACAGTTGCAGAGCAACTTGTAGCTCTGCATAGCATCTACAAGTACCATGTTTCAGATAAATGTTCTGACAATTTTTTGTATACAGTCGCGTCCAAAACTGTCCCACATAATTCAAGAATCAATATTCTGGTCATCACCAAACATCAACCTTGCCCAGGTGCAAGTCAGTCCTTGTCCAGACCCCCTATTGCCTTATACCGTTGGAAAGCTTAGAATCCAGGCTACACGAATATCAAATTTTTGTGGCCATTGCTTTAGATTTGACTGCGCTAGCGCTAAAATAGCATGTGCAAAAAACTCGGCTCCTCCTCATCACCTATATACATGTCTTTAGTACTTTGTATGGCCGCCTCTGGCCTTCCTGACTGCCTCTAACCTTTTGGGCATGGACTTTATGAGCGCCTGGACTGATTCCTTAGGAAAACTCTCCCAGAAAGCAATGATAGCCGCCACCAGCTCAGCCTTGTTGCTGATCATAGGTTTTTGCTTCCCTAGCCGCTTTTTGAGCTGTTGCCACACATGTTCTATAGGGTTTAGGTCAGGAGACATCGCAGGCCATGGAAGTACATTCCACCCAACCTCGTGGAGGTATTGTTTGGTGTTGTTTGCCCGATGTGGACCAGCATTGTCCTGCATGAAGAGCATCCTTTGCTTCAGCGGAATCTGTTGTATACTCTTCCACTTGAGGAGGCTACCAGGCAGCGCCTCCTCTAGCAAATCACAGTAGGACTCCGACGTTATCTTCCCATCAACAAAGACCATTAATCCCAGGCCTGCCCAGGTCATGCAGCCCCAGATCATGACGCTGTGGCCACCACCTTGAAGTGTAGGTATATATATGGTGTAGCTCGCTTTCTCTGACCAGTACCGCTTTTCTTGCCCATTCCCAATGCGCTGCACCTTGCATTCATCACTCCAGATGATGTTCTTCCAGTGGTAGGCGGTCCAGGCCCTGTAGCAGTTTGCAAAGGCAAGCCTTGCCAGTTTATGGCGCTTCTGCAGAAGTGGTTTTTGTCAGCGGTATTGTTAGATGATAGCAGTTGAAACTACGTCGACTAATACGAAGGCAACGTTAGTTTTATCAATACTTGTATACGACTTACAACATCTGATACTGGGTGTTGATACCCAGTACCTTGTTTCCTAAGTTGCGATCTTGGGAGGACGTTGCAAGGATCTTAAGCCAAGGTCCAAGGGTGATCCGACTCTGATGTCTAAGATCTGTCCTTGACAAAGGCAATATAAAGTAGTGAGATAGCGCAGTCGGCTGGAAGCCTGGGGTACAACCGTAGACTATAGACACCCGATGATGGGTGTGGGATATCGCTCTGGGATCTAGGGATGTGTTAGAGAGGTGGAAGATTCGATGTATTTCTGTTCTTCGGTGCTACAAAACTGGACCTTATATACACATGCGTCACTGGTTGGTTTTACACTAAGTCGTGCTACTCTCTCCAGTGAAGTCTCCCTATACAATGTTTGGGAACCTGTCCTTCCTCTATGGAGCGTAACGCCTGACGTCGGGTGTTGCCTCCCTTCGAGTTCTCAACGTCCCGTTTTCTTCCGTCTCTCGTCCTATGATTGGTCTGGTCCACATATGCCCGACCATTGTTCCTTCTCGTTGTCCTGGATGACTCGTCATCGGCAGGTGTCGGAAGCAAGCACTCATCGTCGAGTCTTGTCATTGGTCAAGAGGTACATTGTTCCGTTGAGGTGGAATGTGATTCGCTGGCATCACTCAACACCCATTGTCGGGTAATGAGGCCCACGAACCAATGAGCGCGTCCGTCTGCGCGCCATGCGTAAAGGTGTTTTCCAGTTGTCCCGAAAGTTTTCCCGTTGTCGTTTTCTTGATTTAATTCGTCGTTGTTCCAACACCCATTGGTGGGTGACTTGCCGCGTGAATGAAACGCCGAAGTGGGAGACGGGTTCGGATTCGCATTGTCGAATCCAACAGGTATGAGTACCGAAGACTGAGCTCAGCGATAGACTGGCCTTAACGCCTACTTCGATTGACGTCGGCGCTAACTGGTTGTTAACGCCTGGGGTGTTTAGTCGATGTTAGTGCCTGACTGAGGTGAACTGGGCGTTTGCGAGTCACTAACGCCTACTTCGGCTACCGCTGTTGTCACCCCATTCAGAGGTTACACAGCACGCTCGAAGGGATTGTTGGACACCGTCGACCACAGGGGTGAGCTGCTATGGTCCCGACGGCGGTAGTTGGTGTTGTAGTCGAAACGCTGGAATGTATGTGTTCTCCGACTCGAACGGAGGCACACACACACTGGACTGTCATGTTCTCCGACTCGAACGGAGGCACACACGTAGATGATAGCAATCGACTGTATTGCTACCTACTGACAGAGATGATCCTCGTTGAGCTTGTGAGCTGAAATGTCGTTAAGTATAAAGTATAGTATAGAGTGGATGAGCCTCCAGCTCCTCCACCCGCCAATGAGTGAGTATATATATATGTCTAGCTGATCCCCCCACCTCCTTATCTCGACCTGCGTGTGGTCAGGGGGACCACGCTCCTTCTCGTACGACTGGCCACTCCCTTGGCTGTTGAGCCCACCTACCTCGTCAACCCTCTCAACCAGCGAGAGATACTCGCCAAATGACGCTGATGCTGACGTAAGTGCCTGTGGACCACGATTGGTATCAGTCGGCCCGCGAAACTCGAACCAAACGCGAGATAGGCGACAACCCCACCGTACCGCCTGTTTCTAGTGACCCAGGCGCTAAAGCGCTTGTATCGCCGATCTCATCAAGCCCACCTAAACACCTGGCTCCGTCGACCCCGGCGTTACGACTGCCTAATCGCCTATCACGCTACTCCTGTAACAGTTTTTTTCGTTTTACATAGAAGTTGAGTCCAGCGCGCTTAAACTCATGCGTGATGGTCTGTCTGGACAATCGAAGTTGATAGGTGTGTAGCCAGTATGCTGAAGCTTGTGTAGCCGAAGTATAGGATTTCTGCTTGATGCCTCAGATGAGCAATGAGCACTGGCGTGAGGAGAGGAGGGGGGGTCTTCCTCCTTTGCTTTTAACAAAATCAACCTCTGTCATGCGGTTTGCAAACCTGGTGACTGCTGATTTGCTGATAGAAGTCTGCTTAGCTATCTGGCCAAACGATAGACCCTGCCTGAGCAGCTCTGCGATGTGTCTGAGGTGTGCTGTGGTCCATTTAGTGCGGCCCATCTTGGATTTTTACCCCCTTGACAAGAATGCCTGAAACTTTGGTCGATGTTGAGCTGAAGACCTCAATCCTTTTCGCACATGCTGTTCATATATCACACTAACACCATATGAAGTTTCAGCCATGGTTGATTGGCGTATTGTGGTGTATGATGGTACACAAGACATAGTAAAAAACAAAATGATGAGGAGGGGGGGGGCAGAAAAAAGTCGTGAATGCTTTGTGAGTTTTTTTTTGCATACAACACTCCAATTTTCTCACATATTCGAACAGAGGAGCTTCTAAGCTTTCCAATGATACCAATCAAAGGGTGTCTAGAGCGAGAAACAATGGTGTAATGGCCATCATCATCAAAGGGACATGGTTGAGTATGGGAAAATCAAATTATGTGGCACAGTTTTGGACGCGACTGTATGATGGTGATCAATCTAATGAGGTAGGGTCATGCTGGTATACACTGGTGAATTGCCTGAATTACTTGGAAAAAGATCTGGGGCAATTTTGCTCGCGATTCATATCGTGAAAAAAGGAAACATCCGTCCGAGAAGCCACCCCAGCAGCCACCCCGGGTGGCTGCGAAGCCATAGCCACCCCAGCAGCCAGCAAAACGGGTGTGCCTTTGGGGGTTGGCTATGGCTTCGCAGCCACCCGGGGTGGCTGCTGGGGTGGCTTCTCGGACGGATGTTTCCTTTTTTCACGATATGATTGTATAAGGAGATCAAGGGGATTTCCTTTGCCGCAGTGACCCTGAGGTGATTGCCTCGTCAGTGGTTCAGTGGTCAGGAAGAACATAGTCGTCAAGAGTTGTGATCCGTATGTCGTTAGGAAGGTCCACACCAACGCAGAGTTCTGCATCGCAGTGTGGATCATGGCAAGTCAATTGCTACGAGCTTGGCATTACGGTTCTGCGAGACCACAGGCGAGAAGACCGCAAGCGAGCCATTGGGACCGCACGTGGTGCAACCCGGGGAGGCCCGTACGCCGAGATGCAGAGGAGAGCACGAATCAGAAGTTCAGGTGGAGGACTCGCATGGCTGACGACAGCAAGAGCGCCATGTGGACCGGTTGAAAAAGGTCATCGTCACCAATGAATCGACACGATGCCGTCGATGGAAGGCGCCCGTCGCATCGCACCAGCGGGGACCGGGGGATTCGTGAGGGTCAAAAAGAGTCGAGCACTCATTCCAACGACGCCGATCGCGCGGAAAATCGTTTGACAGAAGTCAGAGAGGGCTCCGTAGATCGCTTGACGTGCGATGACGGGTCGCTGCATCAGATTTTCTGCTTTCGAGGGATCGCCGCGAACGGCCATTTCGTACCTTGGCAACATGGCAGCGAAGAACATCGACTGTGCTCATAAGATGGGAACGGCTCCGAATGCTGCTGCTTCGCTTGACGGGCTTGATGTGAGCGAATGACCAACAGCTGCATGTGTGTGTGGGGGGTCCTGGCAATCCGCAGATTTGCAAGATGAGTGTGTATGAATTGACAAGCGAATGCGAATGCGACTCTCAAACTGTGGAGGCCCGCGCGCGCGCCTTCCATTTGACTGCTGGAGTCCGCTGCTGCCGCTGCTTGCCATCGATGTCGGATCATCCGTTCGCGAAGATCACAAGAAACACAGCGCGCATACAGCTCGGATGCACTTTCTCTGCAAGATTACTCGTCTGTTTTCCTGATTACCCTCTCGTCGGAACATCCGCACAGAGACACCTTCCACCTCCTCTCCTCTCCTCTCCTCTCCTCTCCTCTCCTTTCCTCTCGTTTCATCCTATCCTCCTCCTTCTCTCTTTTCTCCATCCTACTTCGCCTTCCAGAGCAGTTCTATTCTCGCGTCTCGGTGCATAGTGGCTCCATGTCGCCCGCAAAGGTGACCGCCAACGGTCACACCCAAAACGGCCACGCCGAGCCTGTCAAGGTGTACGAGCTCGTGCTCGAGCAGGACGGCAGTCCCAACGAGCAGAGGTCCTACGTGAGGCTTCCCGCTCCTGTGCAGCCCTATGTCCTGCGCTTCTCGCTCGAAGCCGGATCCACCGCCTCGAGCGATGCCTACCTCTGGACCAACTACTCAAACAAGCGCGGCATCTTCGAGCGCACTTCGTTCGAAAAGACGCCATTTGCTTCGCCTGCGTCGTCAGCGAATCGAGTCGACCTCCTCATTAAGTCCGCCGGTGTCTTCGAGTTTTATGTCGAATACACCACCGATCAAGACGAGCAGCCTGATGCTGACCTTTTCGAGGCCAAGGAGCACGCGCCTGCACGCAAGAGAGGCAAGAGCGGCTACTTCAACGTCGACCCCATCCTCCAAGTAGCCGTTCGTAAGCCCATCCTCAGCCAAGATGGAAAAGCTCTTTCTTCCAAGGAGGGTGGCGGCGCCGTCACGACCAAGCAAGACTTCCTCGCACTCGACGGTATCGTCCTGCAGACCCTCATCTCCAAATGGGCTGGTCCTCTCGCAGACTGGGGCGTCCATCTCGACTCGGCTCGAGACGCCGGCTACAACATGATCCACTTTCCACCGCTCAACGTACGTGGCGCCAGCAATAGCCCTTACTCGATCGGCGACCAACACGACTTCTCCCATGATCTTTACCCCAAGCAGCTGCAGGCTGAGAACCAGAAGGCAGAGCGCGTCAAGCAGCTCAAGACAGTACTACAAGACATGAAGACCAAGCACGGTATCCTCAGCATGAGCGATGTCGTCTGGAACCACACCGCACACAACAGCGAGTGGCTCAACGACCACCCCGGTGCCGCCTACAGTCCTGCCAACTCTCCACACCTTCAGCCCGCCGATGAGCTCGAAAAAGCGCTCTTCGAGCTCAACAGCCGCTTGCAGGACCACGGCATCCCTGACGAGATCAAATCCGATGCGGATGTTGCCAAGCTCATCGACGCAGTCAAGCAGCATTCTATCAGCCCTCTTAACCTCTGGCAATACTACGTCATCGATGTCAAGACCGCTAAAGAAAGTTTTCAGGCTGCCCTGTCATCTGGCAAGCCCCAGTCCAGCTCAAATGCAGCCACGCAAGCCTCCAGTGCCTCTCTCAAGGACGCTGCGGCCAAGATCCGCGAATCTGCTGTGCAAAACGAGATGACCTTGGCGGGTCGATTCGCGACGACAATTGATGCTCAGGAAGCAGCTCGAATCTTCCAGTCCGATTTCGGCCTCACTGATGTCGAAGAATCCATCAGCTTCTTTGCCAGGGTGGTCGACGAGGTCAATGCTTCTTACTACGCCACGTACGACGACGATGTCAAGGCAATCCTCAGCAACCTCGAGGGTCGTCTCAAGTTCACACGACTCGATCCCAACGGCCCAAGGCTCGGAAAACTGTCTCCCGAGAGCCCCTTCTTCGAGCCTTACTTCACTCGACTCGACCCCAAGCATCCAAGTGCAGCCGGTCGTGACCCCAAGGAGCTCTCTCTCGCCAACAACGGCTGGATCTGGGCGGCCAATCCGCTCGAAGATTTTGCTTCCAACAAGTCACGTGTCTACCTCAGGCGTGAGCTCATCGTCTGGGGAGACTGCGTCAAGCTCAGGTACGGCTCGGGTCCAAAGGACTCGCCCTACCTCTGGAAGCACATGGAGGATTACACCAAGCTGCTTGCTGCCAACTTTGATGCTATTCGAATTGACAATTGCCACTCGACGCCGATCCATGTCGGAGAGCATTTCCTCGATGTTGCTAGAAGAGTCAACCCCAACCTCTACGTCTGCGCCGAACTCTTCACAGGTAGCGCCGAAATGGACGTGCACTTTGTCAGTCGCCTCGGTATCAACTCACTCATTCGTGAGATGGAGAATGGTCACGACCCCAAGGAACAGAGCCGTCTCCTTTACCGATTCGGTGTCAACAAGCCCATCGGTTCCATGGACGGTGCCTGTCTCTCTACTGCAGGCAAGATTTCGCTGCCAGAGGCCAATCTGCGGGACGCCAATTGCCTCGTCGAGCAGCTGAGCGGCTCCAGTCCTCACGCGCTCTTCATGGACGTCACTCACGACAATGAGACTCCCACAATGAAGCGCACAACCGAGGACGCCATCACTATGGGTGCTCTCGTAGCCTTTTCCTGGTCTGCCATCGGAAGCACCAAGGGCTTCGATGACCTCTACCCCAAGACACTCGACGTCGTGCAGGAAAGTCGTCTCTATCGCCCCATCAGCAACCCAGAAGAGAGCGGCATCGGTGCCATCAAGCGCGTTGTCAACCACTTGCACGTCGAAATGGTGCGCAACGGCTTCTCTGAAGGACACGTTCACCAGGAGAACGATTATCTTGTCATGCACCGAGTCCACCCACAGACTCACAAAGGTTTCGTGTGTCTCGCTCACACTGCTTTCCACAAAGGCTCCAAGGATCGCGGACAGGCTGGTCCGTTCAAGTTCGATCGAACACGCGTTCGGTATGTCCTCGGCAAGTCGCTCGAGGTAACCAGCACGGAGGCCACCAACGATGCCAAGTACCTCGACGGCCTGCCTTCAAAGCTCGTGGACCTTGCTCAGCCGGAGGTGCGCGTCACCCAAGACAGCGGTCGCCTACGCTACTCCGAGATTGTGGTGCCCGACTTCTTCCCTCCTGGTAGCGTGATGCTCTTCGCCACCGAGCTGGAAGACATTGACCGCGATATTGACTCACAGTGTCTGTCGGGCGCAGATGAGGCCATGGCCAATTTAGACCTCGTCGATCTCAACGCCGTCCTCTACCGTGCCGATGGCGAGGAGAAGGACGTCACGGAAGGAAACGACGGTGTCTACGCCATCCCAGGCTGCGAGCCAATGGTCTACTGTGGTCTGGAGGGCTGGATGGCCGTGCTACGTCCGGTTATCCAGTCGAACGACCTCGGTCACCCGCTGTGCGGCCATCTGCGAGAAGGTACCTGGGCTCTCGACTATGTGCACAATCGGCTGGTCAAGCAGTTCAATGTGCTGCCTCGTTTGGCCGAACCGGCAAAGTGGCTGTCTCAACGCTTCGACCTCATCAAAGACACTGCACCGAACTTTATGCGCCCCAAGTACTTTGCTCTGGTGATCAAAGCAGCCTATGATGCTGCTGTCCGAAAGGCTCTTGCCCGCATGTCTCCCATCGTCAAGGATGGCCACGACTTTATCAAAGCGCTGGCCCTCTGCTCGGTGCAGATGAACGGTTTGGTCAAGTCAGCGTCGCTGTGGCCTGACAAACAGGTGGCTTCGATGGCCGCTGGTCTACCTTTCTTCGCAGCTTCATGGGCCAGACTGTGGGGCCGCGACGTCTTCATCTCTCTTCGTGGTCTTTACCTCGTCACTGGAATGTTTGAAGCGGCGAGAGAGCACATTCTCGCCTTTGGATCAACGCTCAAGCATGGTATGATTCCAAACCTGCTGGACTCTGGCAAGACGCCGCGATACAATTGCCGAGACGGTCCTTGGTTCTTTGCACAGAACGTGCAGGATTACACCAAGATGGTGCCCAACGGCGAAGCCATCTTGACCGAGAAGGTTGCTCGACGCTTCCCGCTCGACGACGAGTGGGTTCCGTGGGACGACCCTAAGGCCTTCGCCCACAAGAGCACGGTGGCCGAGCTCATCCAGGAGATTCTTCAACGCCATGCGTCTGGTATACACTTCCGAGAACACAACGCTGGTCCAGCGATCGACAATGACATGCATCCCGAGGGCTTCAACATCGACGTTGATGTGGACTGGGAGAGCGGTATCATCTTTGGCGGCAACGAGCACAACTGCGGAACCTGGCAGGACAAGAACGGATCTTCCTCGAAAGCCGGCAACAAGGGTGTTCCCGGCTCGCCTCGTAACGGAGCTGCGATCGAGATCACCGCGCTCCTCAAGAGCACCCTGAGCTGGGTCACGGAGCTCGAGAAGAAAGGTGTGTGGAAGGAGGGCAAGGGTGTGGAGGCCAGCATCAAGGGTCAAAGGACGCTTGTCACGTACGCACAGTGGGCCGATCTGTTGCAAAAGTCGTTCGAGCGAGCCTACTACATTCCTTTGGACGCTAGCGAGGACAGCTCGTACGACGTCGACCCCAAGCTCGTCAACCGTCGAGGCATCTACAAGGACGTGTACGGCTCTTCCAAAGGTCGCGAGTGGGCCGACTATCAGTTCCGCTCCAACTTCCCCATCGCCATGTGCGTAGCGCCCGAGCTGTTCGAGCCTGAGCACGCCAGGAATGCGCTCAACAAGGCTCGCGAGGTTCTGGTCGGACCTCTTGGAATGAAGACACTCGATCCGTCTGACTGGAACTACCGTCCCAACTACAACCAGCTCGACACGGACGATCCGGCCACGTCGTGTGGATGGAACTACCACAACGGTCCTGAATGGGTGTGGCTGCGCGGCTACTATCTACGCGCGGTGACCATCTTTGGCGAAAAGGCAGGCGTGCAGCGTTCGGTGCTCAACCACCGCATCAACAGCATGATGCTTGAGCACCGAAAGCACATCCGCTCGTCGCCGTGGGCAGGCTTGCCAGAGCTCACCAACGCGAACGGTGCCTACTGCTCGGATTCGTGCGCCACTCAGGCCTGGAGTGCTGCAGCGCTCCTTGATGCACTCGAGCAGATGGCCAAGTAGGACAAAAAAATCACGCATCAGTCTTGTTCATTCTAGATCTTTAGAACCAATTGTTTGCCTCGGAAATTGCAATTGCGTCGTTAGTACAGGAAGACCGAAACGCAGATCGACTGCCCGGAACCCAAATGATGAAAGAGGCGTGGCCTTGGCCTTTAGCGTGTTACAGACAAGCTATGAGCGGCACAGACGAGAATGTACCATTGCCAAGAACTCTGCTGACAATCTTGGATGCGTCCTATTGTTTGCGGCGACAAGAGACAATGCCAAAATTATGCTTGGGAAGATTGGTCTGTCGAGATAACAAACTCATCGAGGACGTCCATGAGAGCTGCTGCGTTGTTTGGGTTGCTTAGCTGTCGAGCCGACACGGACGGGCAGAGAGAGAGAGAGAGAGAGGAGAGAAGGATCTAATGTCAGAGCCGAGTCGGACTTCGCGAGACCATGTTCTGGAGCGCAATACACACCTTGATGGCATAATGAACGGGTTTGGTGTCTTCCAAGGCGACGATGCGGACGAATTTTTCCTGAAGCTCGCACTTCATGCCCTTGAAGAGGGGCACGTTGAGGATGACTCTGAGGATACCATCGGCTCTCATGACGAGACGAGCGGGGCGTTTGTCAGAAGAGTACTTGGGAACGTTGACACGGAGAGTGCCGGTACCGCGCTCTTTCCAGGATTGATCTGGCGCCATGGTGTATAGCTTTGCGCGGATGCTGTGGATACTTTCTTCGTCTTCCTCGCCGGTTTTTGCTGTTGATAGGAGTGAGAGAAACGGTCAGTGAACGTTTGACAGAGGAAAGGGAAACCAAGGCGAATGACTTACTTTCAGTCTCGGTTGCTTCAAGCAATGGCTTGATCTTGGTTTCGGATGCAGCAGCAGAAGCGTCGTCGTTCTTGCTAAGGAGCTTCTGTGTGAAGCTAGCCTTGTCGTCAGTAGACTGGGACTTGTCGGTTTCCTTTTCAGATGCAGCGGGAGAAGCAGCTTTTGGCTTTGCTAGCGGACTGGCACCGGCGAAGGCGCCAAAACCGAAGGATGAGCCTTTTACGATTGGTTTTGAAGGTGGCGCTGCAGAAGCGGCGGCGCCAGCGTGGGGAGATGCGGAACCGTCCCCGTCGTGATGACCGCCGATGCTGGAACCGAGGCTGCTGGGCTTGATTCCTGTTGCTCCAAGAGGCGAGGAGCTTTTGGCAGCGAAAGCAGAAGAACCGCTCTTGGATGCGGCAGCAGAGGAGCCTGATGAGGAAGGAACCGAGCTGAAGGGTGACGACTTGGAGCTGAAAGAGGAGAAAGTTGGCTGCGTGCGGGCGGGTGGATCTTGGGACGCTTTAGGTGCCTGTGGTTGCGCAATTTTGTCTTGTGCGGGACTTGCAGTGGGTTGTAGCTTGGAATCTGTTGTGGATACAGGCTCGGGAATTGATTCGGAAGCGGCGTCTTGCTTGCTGTCCGCACCGGCTGCTGCTGCTACAGGGTCGGCATCGGACGCATTTTCGGCGGACTTGAGCTCGAGCTCTTTGGTGCTTAACTCATCGACCTTTTTGCGGATGTGGCCGACCTTGTCCGTTTCGACCGGATGGGTGGGTGCGTCGTCATCGTCTTCCTCTTGCAAAGAGTCTTCGAGACGGTTCTTTTTTGCGGGGATAGTTTCAGCAGCTTTGGAAGGGGTGAGCTGAGAAGGTTCGAGACTGCCTTCGCGTTCTCTCTTGCGACGCGAAGTAGTATCCTCTGCGGATGTTTTGGAAGGAAGCGGTTCAGCGGTGGAGGTGGGGGAAGCAGGCTGCGGCGAGGATGACGGGTGGCGAGGCGGAGATGTAGACTGCGTATCACGAGGTTGATCGACCCGAGCTATAGGTGCTTCCTCGAGCTCAGGTTTGGTGTCGGACATGGCTGACGAGCGGGAAAGACCGAGAGTATGATGGGTGTTGTGGTTGAAGGGAGAGATCGAGAAAGCAACCGGAAGCCTTTCCAAGGCTAGCTGTCAGCTAGAAGAGAGTTCGACCCGCAGATGCAAAGAGAAGCAGCAGCAGCAGACGCTGAGAGACGGGAGAACCGATGGTGGTTGAGCGTCCAAGAGCAGCGCAAGAGAAGGATGACAAAGTACAAGCAAAAGTGTGCCAAAAGTGTTGTTTGGTCGTGAACGGGGCAAAGCACAGAGAAACGCGCCTTTTTTCCTCCACACTTATGCTGGTTCGGCTCCGATCGCAGTCACAAGTGGAAATTTCCAACTTAACTTATCTTGTTGAATTTCGAGGAGAGAACAGCATCTGTCACAAGCTCGGCTGCTTGGCGCGTGCGTTTCGATAGAAGCTCCTCGGCCCCTAGGCACTGCAGCTCAGTAGCCTGCACGCAACTGCATTTGGAATTGTGGTTGATTGCGACCATCATCATCACCTCTCTCGACATACATCTCACTGCTCAGCTGTCTTCGGGTCTCCGAACTATTCACGGCGCATCAGCACATCATCCAACCAAAGGCACACAGTGATACCTACGAGTGGCTCAGGCCCATTGCAAAGCATCATGTCGAGCCGACCCATGAATGATGAGGAGGTCCTCTCCGAGATGAAGAAGATGGTTCGTTTCTCACACATCGACAGCAAGCCATTTCTTGATTGAATTTTCACTAACATCGTCGCGATTGCACTCATACGGCTTTTCGACTACAGGTCGCCTTTATCAAACAAGAGGCTGTCGAGAAGGCTCGCGAGATTCAGATCAAGGCCGACGAAGAGTTTGCCATCGAAAAGGCCAAGATTGTTCGTCAGGAAGCTATCAACATCGACTCGCAGTACGACAAGAAGATCAAACAGGCCGAGGTGGCTCAGAAGATGTAAGTCATGGTTCGCATTGGTTGGTCGTCGAGGAGAATCTAAGTGCTGATGTGCTCCTTCTTACTTCAACTTGTTTGCAAAATAGTGCCCAGTCCAATCAGACGAATAAGTCACGACTGAAGATCCTTCAGACCCGTGAACAGCACCTTCAGTCTCTGTTTGACGCTGCGCGCGACAAGCTCAACGGCATCGCCAAGGACCAGGAAAAGTACAAGAAGCTTCTGGGCGAGCTCATCCTTCAGGTATGTCTCTGTCTCTTCTCCTCTCGCCTTTAAAGATAGCATGCCCAACAGCCGATGCTAATGCGTGCAACGCTCTCTTCATCCCCCCATTGCCTTCATCCGACAGGGCTTGCTTCAACTCATGGAGCCCAAGGTGACCGTCACTGTCAAGTCGAGCGACGTGCAGCTCGCACAAGATGCTGCCAAGCAGGCCGAGAAGCAATTCAAGGAGAAAGCGGGCAAGTCGACCAGCGTCACTGTCCAAGAAGGTCTCAACAAGGACAGCGCCGGCGGTGTGGTGCTTTCGGGTCACGGCGGAAAGATCACCATCAACAACACGCTCGACGAGCGCCTTCGCCTTCTCGAAGACCGCATGCTTCCCGAAATCCGTCTCGATCTCTTCGGGCCCAACCAGAACCGAAAGTGAGTAGCATCGCACCCTCATGGCAACTGCCCGGAATTGCGCATCGCATACTCACCTTGCACTCGCAACTATTTCCATCCTCTCGTCCTCTCGACACAGGTTCAACACTTAGACATTTTTCGCGCACGCCGCTCACAGTACAGCTCACCCGTTCTGAGTTTCGTTTTCACACCCATGCAACATGGATATTCTGCTCTCAAAGCGTGGTCGAAATTTCCTCTTACGCTCGCAGCAGCACACACACCGCGAGCAACAATAGTATGCAACCGAATGGGTAACAGGAAAGCTAAGCTTGACTTGCTGGGACGGCAAAGTAACATGAACCTAAATGTACAGAAGCGGGCGAGAGCCGGCCGACACCAGAGGCGTGGTACAGGCTGGCGTTTTTGGAAGATGGGAAAGGGCGGAGGGAGAAGAGCATCAAGCGACCAAGACGATCAAGGGCGCTCGCCACGAGGAAGCGACCACTGACAGCTGAGGATGAGGTTGTCGTAACCCCTGCCGTCCACCTTTTGCCTGGCACGGTCGGCGTCTTCCCTGTTCTCGAAGCTGACGAAAGCATAACCCTTGCAAGCACCAGTCTCGCGGTCGCGACCCACGTAGACACGCACCACACGGCCAAAGTGCATGAACAGCTCCCTGAGATCGTCGTCGTCGGCATCCTCGCTGAGGTTGGTGACACGCAATGTGGGCAGGTCGTCTCTGGACATGCCTCCGAGGCCGCCCATCTTCTCGCCGGGCCCCTTGGCGCCGCCACGCATGCTGGGTGGAACGTACTTGCCGCCTGCGCTCGCAGCAACCGCAGGGTTGGTGGGGTCCATAGCGGCAAGCGGGGTCATGGAGCCCTCGCCAGCCTCGGGAGTGTCTGCACCGGCACCCGGGATGGCCTCGAGAGTATCCTTGTAGGGACACTTTGTGGTGAAGTGGTCTCCTTTGCAAAGTCGGCAGACGATGCGCTTGTTGGCGAGCTGCTGTCGCATCTTGTCCATGTCATCCACCTCGGGCTCTGCGGTCTTGTTACCGGCAGACATCTTTAGAACGACATTCTCGCCGATGGTGGTGGTGGCAGAGTGAGGACCGGCGGCCTTGCCCTTCTCCTGGCCGAACTTTGTCCAAGTCTTGCGTTCTGCGACTTCGTGGTTGACCTTGGTCTTGACCAGTGTCCTCTTGACTCTTCGGGTAATCTGTTTCCAACGATGCAAAAGAGAAGCGCGTCAGATGTCTGCGGAAAGCTACAGCGAGCTGCGCACACTGTGCGGCAAAGAATACATACCTTGATCTTCTTGCCGTCTGGGTTGGTGCGGTACTCAATGACGACCTTGACACCGTTTCCCTCGTCGCGCTCCTCGATGCGGGGGGCGTCGCCGTCGACGGGCTCGTCGAACTCGTCTGCCCAGTTCATGGGCTTGCCGCCAGCAGGCTGGCTAGTGGAAGGTGCCGCAACAGGAGCCATGATGGGCGTTGTATGAGAGACTATAGTATGTAAAAGGTCGGGTTTTTGTCGTTGCCTGATCGATGCTGGGATGCCAGGATGCTTTGTCGGGCTGAGTGTCGAAGCACAACTAATGAGAATCGAAAGACCAGATATGCTTCAGGTAGGTCTCGAAGATTGATGGTGGAAAGGTTGAGTGAAGAGCGTCGACGATTGGCTTGAAAGGGCTCAGTTTTGGAATGCAGCTGAGCCTTTGCAGCAGGGTTGACCCAAAGGCTCAAAAGAGAGAGAGAGAGCGAGCAAGCAAGCGCGCCAGTCGAACCAAAAAGCGTCAAAATCGCGCGTAACGTGTGTCGTTGCTGCTAAATTTTTGTTTCTTTGCAGATTTTTCCTAATTTCTTCTTGGCTATCTCTTCCGTACGAAAAACCTCTCTGCTGTGGCAGCCAGAAGGAAAATATGGGGGTCTCGTGAGTCGGTCCCGAATTGGCTGAGAAGAAGAAGAAAGGACAAAAAGTCAAAAATTGCCAACATCAACTCGATCCGACTGAGGAACCCCTTCCGACTTGTCGACTTGACTCAACCTTCCTCCAGCTCCTTCCACCTCTCGACAACTGCTCCACGCAGTCGCAGCCATTGCACACAATTGCTCTTCCAAAGGATCGATTGGCAATATCACTACCGCCTCGATCCGATCTGGCCGGATCCAACACGAATCGCGGACGACTCACTCTCCAAGTTCAGCATCCTATCATGGCATCACGTCGTGTGCAAGCATCGCTTCGAGATGCAACACGTAGCTCTCGTAGCGCTGCACATGTCAGCAGCAGCTCCTCGAGCCGTGTCGCTGTAGCTTCGGTGGCTGCTGCTCCATCGTCCACTTGGTCCTCTCAAGCACGAGCATTCGCTTCGGCGGCAACCAGTACGGCTTCGTCTTCCTCGTCCTCCTCTGCAGCATCACCATCGCCCGTCTCTCCAAGAGGCGCCAACTTCCGACTGTCTCCCTCTCCTGCCCTCGGTACCAATGTCACCGGCGAGAAGGTGCTTTCCCACTTTTCCTCGGCGCCTTTCTCGTCGTCATCTTCAGATCTGCTTGGCTCGAATGCAGAGCTTGCACTGCGGGCCGTCACACACGAGTCGTACCTCAATGCGCGCGAAGGTCACAATCGAAGGCTCGCATTCGTAGGTCGTAGAACGCTCAAGCTTTTCACCACGCTGTTCCTTCACTCGCGGTTGCAGACCACCTCGAAAGGAGATGCGGCACACGACTATATCAACCGTCTGCTCGAGTCGCCCACAGCCGTCGACACCATCCTGGCCACACATAGGCTCGGAGACAAGATCGGCAAGGGACTTGGTCTGGAAAAGGTGATGCGATGGACGCCAGCAGTGGCAGATGGGCAACTGGGGCCCAAAGAGACGGGACTGTTCAAGGTTCGAGGCGTGGCAGTCGAGGCGTTGGTAGGCGCCATCTACCATCAGAAGGGCGCATCTGAAGCTTCGCAATTCTTCCAGAGCTGGATCCTGCCGTCACTGCTACAAGACGGCTTCCCCGGTGCTGTTCCCGAGGAACTCAAGCAGGGCATCGTTTCGACGGCTGCTCAGTCATAAGCAATTCACATCCGTCTCGCATCTGGTACTTCGGCCCTGTCGCCGATCCCAAAAACGGGCTGCGAATGTCTTGACGCAACCATGTACTTCTAAGCAAAATGCAACACTCATTCAAACACATTTGTCACGCAGACACACAGCATGTTAGGGCAGGGTTAAGCCGAAGAAGAAGCTTCATTTCCCACGTTCACTGGCTGTCGGTTTCGCCGACTTGATCAACCTCATCTGACTGTTTCTGGCTTGACTGCAACGCCAACCAGCAGTTGCGCATCCCCGTGCCCATGGTTTCTGCCTCGACCTCGTCGGCTTCGACCCACCTTCGCAATGCAGTGTCGCCGAGCTTGCTACCAAAGTTTCTGTTCTTTTCTGCTGCCTCTTGCTGCTGTTTCTTTGGGCTGGCTTTGGTTGGCCTCTTGTTCACGCTAGCGTTAGCAATTGCTGACAGGGAGACGCTGTAGACATGCATGGTGAGATGTAGATGCGAGAAAATGTGGGTGATGCTGCCGACTTTGTCTTTTGTCTCGATGGTGCTTTTGGCGTCGATGAGCGAGGCGACGAATGTGTCGATGAGTTTGGGGATTGACGTTGTGGGGTAGACTTCTTCAATGCCTTGCGAGCTTGCAGCAGCGGTAGTGGAGAGAGTGAGCGAGGGGAATTGCCACATACTCGCGAGCAAGCCAGAAGCAGGCCGCTGTTCCAGCAGGAACTCTCCGTGTGGACTGCGGATGATGCAGACCAGGCACTCTTCCTGTCGAATCTTTTTCTTTTCGAGCTTCATCGGATACTTGCGAATGTGCGTTTCCAACAACTGTGTCACTTGCACTTTGTCTTGCTCTGCCTTGCCTTTCGACTTGGAACTTGACGCAGCGGAGAAGCCGAAGGAGAGCGTCGCTTGGCGTAATCTCGTGACTCCGTTTTGTTGAGCTTTGTCTTGCTGCGCTTTGGCAGTGCGAGGTTCTTCTGCCTCCTCTTCGAATGGGAAAGGCTCGCAGTATCGACACAGATCTTCCAGATCCACCACCATCGTTTCATCCTTACTGCCCTTTTGCGTTACCGCATCTGTCTGAGCAGCTTCGTGATATGCCCTGCACGTCGATCGGATCGGACACTCGCCACATCCAGGCCTAAGTGGCGTGCACACTGTACTGCCCAGCTCCATCAGTGCCTGGTTCCACTCTCCCGGCACCCTGCCGGTTTCACCTCCCACCTCGTACGCCTTTTTGACTAGCACATCCGCCGCAGCCCACAGCAGATCTGTCGTCTGCTTGGCTTTCGGGTTGGCGTACAACGCGAGCTGCCTCGACAAGACCCTCGCTACATTGCCGTCTAGGATGGGCGCTGCTTGTCCGAATACGATCGACGAGATCGCGCCAGCCGTGTACGGTCCGACGCCGGGAACGTTCCTTTCGAGTTCTGCGGGGGTTTCGGGTAGCAAACCATTCATGGTCGGGTCGGCGACGACCTTTTTGGCTGCCGTGTGGATGCGAGTCGCTCGGCTGTAGTATCCCAACCCTCGCCACGCAGCGAGCACTTGATCTTCCGGCGCGGCTGCTAGCGCTTCGATGGTGGGCCACTTGGACATCCAGTTGAGCCAGTACGACTTGACCGTCTCGACGCGCGTCTGCTGCAGCATGATTTCGGAGATCCACACTTGGTATGCTCTCTTCTTCCTCGCTTCTCTCAGCTCTCGTGTGTTGGTGTAATCGGAAGCGTGGATGAAGGCAGCACGCCACGGCATATCTCTCTTGCTCGAGACGCTCTCGAACCATGAAAGCAGCGCAAGCACGCCTTTGTCATCGTCGACAAGCAAAGGTCGGTGGTACGACGGTCCATGGCGTCGTGCAGGTAAACCTGCTACCGCCTTCGCTGCTGCCCCGGTAGAGTTCGGCGCGGCAGCAAAGATGTCGCCGAACTTGCTCGAGGAAGCCGATGCCGAAGCTGTCGATGTACGATTGGCCCTCTTTGCAGGTCTTGTGGTGGTCGATGGTGGCGGGGACGGCGAAGGAGAAAAGTCGCTCGCGCCCGAACTAGCCGCACGACGCTTGGTCGAGACCGCCATGATGGTCGTCCGGCGTCCTACCGCTTGTAGCAGGGCCCGAATGACGGTAAGTGATCTGTGCTCCTCCGATGAAGCTTCTATGGAAGGAAGGATTCAGAGCGATGGTGAGAGAGTCAAGGAATTCGAGGCGGCTAGAAGAAACACAAGAGCTCGTTTTCTCTTAGAGCTTAGCTCATCCAGTGTTGGTCTCGCGACACCGCGTCGCGTAAATTGAGGCGTTTCCGTTCAAAAGCTTCCTTCATCCCCGTTTTCTCACGCTCAGATCGAATGAAAGGGTAAAAGGCGATGGTGATACACTACATTTGTATTGACGACATTCTTCACGGGGGTGGATGGCCGAATAGCTGCTCGCAGCGCCGCCGTGTTTTGGCGATAGCATTGAGCAAATGCCAATTCCTCCATTGCGCGGATTTTGAGCTTCCCGCAGTGGATTCGAGATAGTCCAGCACTTCTCGCCAGTCCAAAGCGTAGCTTTCCAACTGTCCGATCTCCTCGTCGAGCTCCTGCTCGTCCAACTCCGGGTCATCCGTTTTCGTCGCATCGTCGACGTTTGTGATAGTGGACGTGGCCTCTTGTATCGTCTCTGATGAAGCAATGGCTTCAGACGAGGCGCGCACGTCTTCGCCATTGACACTTCCTTTTGCTACTGGGTTGTGCGTTGCGATGGAACCCCTTTTCACACCTGTTACGAACCTAGCCAGCACACTTTCGACCAACGCTTTGGCCGCTGATGCGCTCTCGTCAACTTGATCTGGATCGACAATGATCCGTTCCAGATGATCCTTCCTGATTCGGTGCTCTTTTGCCCATGCTGGTGACCGAAACATGGCATAATCTGCATCGAACGTGTCCCGGACCACTTGATGCACCAGCTCGTCGACTCGATCGCTTGGTTTTTGCGAGTAGACCGGTAGCTGAGGAAACGGCACCGGCCAAGTGTACGACGATACGTCTCCCACAGGATAGCGCTGTCGGAGTCGTTCGAGCTTTCGAGTTTTGGCCTTTGCTGCTTCGTCTGAGATGGAACTTCGCTTGCGAGTGGATTGTGAAGGAGCAGCAATGGGCTCGTTCAGGGTGTAGCGTGTGAGCGAGTCGAAGAGCGCATAGTGTTTGAGGAGAAACGAGTCGGGCTGAGCGGCTCGCTTTCGTGGCCGAATGCGAGCAGGTGCTGGGAGCAGTGATGAGCGTGGGCGACCCATGCTTCGCTGCTCAGACGATGGTGGCTAGTAGCCTTCAGCCTGCGCTGAGGCCGAAGCAATTCAGGGTCCAACTGCATGGGATTTGGCTCACGGCCGAAAAATACGAGCGTTCCAACTCACTCTCTCTCGGCACACGCCGCAACACTCTGTCTGCACTGGCCATTTCTGGACATGCGCTCCGGATCTTCTCGTCTTCTCTTGTATCCATCAGCTTCTCGATCCTCACCACGACTCGATTTCGAAGATGATCAGCGACGTGACCCTGTCCGCGCTGGCCAACTGGCTTGGCAGTCTAACCATGATCTTGATCGTTCTATACCATGTAAGTTGCAGGACATCCATGCCATGGACGACAAAACAGACGCCAATGGGAAAACGTTTGCTGACTACGGAACACATCCCTTCACACCGTTTAATGCTGATGCCACAGGCGCTGAGCGTAAATGTCAAGAGGAACCAGGAGACCGCAAGAAGAGTTGCGGCTTCGTCATGAACCGACGAAAACTCCACCCACTCTTTCGATCCACAACAAGGTTCGGCAGGCTCATCGTGGACAGTCGCCGCTTGCCCACATACATAACTACCTCGTCAGCTCCGCACGCAAACTTGTACAATACCTCCTTTTCGAAGCTCGTTTTCCCGTCGCAACTATGCATTCTGCAATGCGTTTCTGCGTTGGAAGAGCGTGCATGTTGGATCTGGCATGTGCGCAAGGACCTCAAACGCATGTCACACTTTATGAAGGCGGGAACGTGTGTCACCAGCATCAACACGGACCACTGATGGACTTGACGAAACAGCCAAAAGCCGACTCGCTGAGGATAGGCGTTTGGTCGTAGAAGTATGGCTGCATCCTCGCCTCGTCACTCATCTTCGCCTTGCTGTCCCGTTGACGCTCACAGCATTGCCAAAGATCCGAGAAACGTCTATCGAAAAATAGCCTTCTCGATGCGCTTGATAAGGATCCTCCACGCGCATCTCTCTCGGTTTCTCTCGGTCCCAGCGCCGTTCACGCTGCCTGACAATGACAACCAGCGTGGAAAAGACGCGCCGGAGAAGATGGCCTCAAGAAAGCGAAACTGAGGACATGGCTTCCCATCCGAGACTGAGCTGTCAAGTACGTGGCTACACATGGTTAGCGGAGAGCATCGCCAATCTTTCGAGGCGGTCACCGTGTGAAAAGGGCCAGCAAAGACAATCTGGCGCTTTCAAAGGCGTGATCCTGCTCAGTCTCCCTGAAACGAAGACCTGATCTGACTGCAAACGCTCTGAACATGGTGCTGTCCCCAGACCATCTATGCTGATAAAGTCCGGCCCGAGCTTCTGTGATCCACAGACAGTTCTTCACTTGACCAGTGTTGCGCGTCTTGAATCTTACCTCCATCTTTGCCATTTCAGACGGTGGTGAACTGGTTTGAAGCTTGGCGGGGACGTCGCTGTGCTTCCGTGCCAAGCGCTAGCACCGGCTTCTTTTGCGACTCCGTGAACGCCTCTGCCAACAGCACTTCCGGTGTTCATTCAGCAAGGGCGAGTCCAGCTTCGAATGTCAAATCTTCGGCCTCTGTATCGCTTCTGTTGAATGCGAGACAAACGTCTGAAGCGCGAAATAGTCGTCGATGAGATGTAAATTGCAGAACCGGTGTAGCATGTAGGATTTGGTTGACGGGAAAGGTCTACTCGTCATCCTCTTCTTCCTCGTCTGCGTCTGCACTGAATGCACCTTCCTTGGGAGCCTGATATGTTGTCAAAACGGATTCGAAGGTGTTATGGTCAGGACGCTGAAATAGCGGAATCAGCGACGCGGTCCGATGAAACTTACAGCAACCTGCTCGCCGCCAAGCTCAGTGGCGAGGCCATCTCGGGGGTACGTCTGTTAACGAGATGCAAAGCAAGCAAGGACGGGTGAGCAAAATAGCAGGGCTCGATGTACATGCCAATGAATTCGATGTGCTTACCCTTGGAAAAGCAGGCTTCTCGGGCGTAGCAGCGTAGACTGTGGAGCCGAACAGAACGACAACACCGATAGCGACGAGGAATTGACGGAGAGCCGAAGAGGCAGGAACGGCGTGAACGTCAGGTGCCCATACGGAAAGCACATCGTCCTGCTCGTGCGGCTGTTATTGCGAAAGGAGGAGAGAATATCAGCAAAGCTTGGACATCGTATTTGTTGTACGTGGAGCGTGACCGTAGATGCTTACAGTCTCGCCAAAGTTACGCTTCTCTTGTGGGTCCCACCATTTGGGCGAGTATTTGCGCTGTTGGTTGCTGATGAATGGGAGATCCGGGTAGTCACCAAGCTGAGGATCCTTGCGCGCGACTGGCGAGCTGGAGAGGTGGCGGAGAGGAACCGCGGTGGTTCGGAGCGCAGCGCTCGAGCGAGATGCTCCTGCGACAGCCTGTCGAAGAAGGGACATGGTGTGATAGAGTGCGGGGGTGATGTAGGGTAGGAAGGAGGGAGGTGAAGGAGAGAAATGCGATGCGATGGATCCTCGAATCGAGGTCCCTAAATCGGATTTTTGGCTATACTCGTATTGTTAGGTCGCAACTATTTGCTACTACGAGGGAAGAGTCGCGTGGTGATCGATCTTGGGACTGCGAAGAAGTGCAGCGCTTAGACCAAGTTTTTTCTTGCATCGGGGCTCCCTGAAAAATGTGTTGTTTTTTTTTCCAGCGAAACTGGGGAGAAAAAGCTGGCTGGCTGAGTGCGCTCCGACGCGGGTGATAATCGACTGCTGCAAGCGCGAACAGCATTTTTGGCGAGAATGAATTGGCTGGCTGGCTGGCTGGCCGGCTGGCAGTCGCTGACTGACTGAGCGCCGCGCCTCTCTACTGGGAACGCCATCACGGACTTAGATTGTGCTTGGCTTTTAGTCTCAATATTCGTCAGTCGAATCACACCGCCATCGACCCTTGACCTTTCACCATTATCTTGCGGTGTTTTTTGATCTTCTCCTCCACCACCACCACCACCGCATCGTTCCTCTGCATTCGTCTTTCCTCCAGCAAAAACATCCTAAACCATCACCCACTAGTTGGCTCGACCTTCGATCCTATCTTCACAAACTCGCGCCCTTACCTTTTCTCTTGGTCCGAATAGGCAGCTTTTCTCCGTGAGACGAGCAACCGACATCGCATCCTGCTTTCGCAGCAAAAGTTTCGTTGCACTTCGCTCCACACTCGCGGCGTATCTATACCCACTCGTTTTGGAGCGCCCTCTTGCACCTTGGATCAACTTGAACCGTCTCTTTTCGGCATTCTCCAGCAAAACCTTCTCTTGGACTCAGCAGTATTTAGAGCACGCGCATCATGGTCGACATCACTGAGCAGGACGCGTGGATTGCGCATCTCAGCGAGTGCAAGCAGCTCTCGGAAAACGACATCAAGCGTCTGTGTGACAAGGCGCGCGAGATCCTTCTGGGCGAATCCAACGTCCAACCCGTTCGCTGCCCCGTCACCGTATGCGGTGATATTCACGGTCAATTCCACGACTTGTCAGAGCTCTTCCGCATCGGAGGCAACTCGCCCGATACCAATTACCTCTTCATGGGCGACTATGTGGACCGTGGATACTACTCGGTCGAGACCGTCACGCTGCTCGTCGCGCTCAAGGTGCGATATCGTGACCGTGTAACCATCCTGCGCGGCAACCACGAGTCTCGACAGATCACCCAGGTCTACGGCTTCTACGACGAGTGCCTCAGAAAGTACGGCAACGCAAACGTGTGGAAATACTTTACCGATCTTTTTGACTACCTTCCACTGACCGCTTTGATCGACGACCAGGTGAGTTGCAACCGAACACCAGCGCCTTTGTTCTGCAAGAGACTCTGTACTGATCTCCTCTTCATTGATTCCGTAGATCTTCTGTCTGCACGGTGGTCTTTCACCCTCGATCGACACGCTCGACCACATTCGCTCCATCGACCGCATCCAAGAAGTGCCGCACGAAGGTCCGATGTGCGACTTGCTCTGGTCCGACCCAGACGACCGATGTGGATGGGGCATCTCGCCACGAGGTGCAGGCTACACGTTTGGCCAAGACATCTCCGAGGCGTTTAACCACAACAATGGGCTCACGCTCGTAGCGCGTGCACATCAGTTGGTTATGGACGGCTTCAACTGGTCGCAAGAACGCAACGTCGTCACCATTTTCTCGGCACCAAACTACTGCTACCGCTGCGGCAACCAGGCGGCCATTATGGAGATTGATGAGAATCTCAAGTATACCTTTTTGCAGTTTGACCCTGCTCCGAGGGCGGGTGAACCGTTGGTCTCGAGGAGAGTGCCGGATTACTTTTTGTAAGAGTAGTAGCAAGCAGAAGGTTGGATGTTGTAGTTCGGTTTTTCGGCAATTCAGAGTTTATAAAGGTTGCTTTGCAAGAGGGTGGTTTGAGGGTGTGACGGGGGTTGTTTGCGACTCGTACTGGATTTCGCGGTGGCCAGAGAGGTTTCTGGACAACCAACTCGCTCTCAAACACTGAATTCTCAACGCTGCACTCGGCTCAGATTCGACCTTACTCCCGACACATGACGGGCGCGTTCAAGACGATTCGGAAGATTCATCCAGCAGGACGAGTGGGGGGGGGATCTATGCTGTTGGTCTGAGAGTGTCTAAAATTAACAGCTCCATCGATTGTGGATTCAGTGATACATTTGTGAGAACGAGTCAAAGAGCGTTTCTGTGGTGTATGTGTTTTGGGTGAGGGGGGCAAGTGAGCGAGGATGGGATGGGGGGGTGTGTATGTACAGATGAGGGATAAACCCCCAGTGTCTGGTTGGTGTCGAGCCTTGTGCTGTTCCAGTGTGAGCAGGTGAGATTGTCGTCCCGGCTGCGGTTTCCCAGCTAAACTCCGAATGCAGCGTTCCTTGACCAAAGATCAAGCTCTGAGCGCGCTCCGAACACAAAACCTCGACCTTCTCCTGCAAAAGCTTTTCAACGAGTCTTGCCGTTGGCCTTGCCATTCGACTTGCCGCCGTTCAGCTTTGCATTAGCAGCCGCAGCCGCCGCCGCCTTGCGAGCCTTGTCCTTAGCGTATGTCTTTTGGTAGAAAGCGATAAACAGGAAGAGGTAGCTGGTAAGGCAAATGATGCCCGAGAAAGCGGCATGCTCCTTACCGGCGCAAGTGCCCCAGTGAGGCGCACGGGGGAAATACGTGTAGGCGAAATAGTTATATGAAGCGAAATAGACGACGGCTAGATTCCTAGCTCCTAGCATTATCCCTTTCTGCCCCAATATAAGGGGCGTCACCGGTCCGCCGTCCTCGGAGTAGATGTCTCCGACGGACAACCACACGGAAGTGGTAGGGTTGCTGAGGCGTTCCACCCCTCCCCCACCCACGAAGCACTCCCGGCATCCGCGAGTGAGGTAGAGGATCATTCCCGCCACCCATGCACCGAGACTCGTCAGAGACGTGTCTCATGAGGGCGGGCGCCTCCCCTGCACTTGTGAAGCCCCTCTGAGGAGGAGCTGTGGTGCCCTTCAAGGAAGGGCGTAGCTGATGGCTCCCAGCTGGAGCCATCAGGGCCCCTCATAAGGGGCCCGGCGATGACACCCACCATACTGGCAGATCATCGCCCCTAGATCGGTCGGACGATTTCGCGACGACGATGGCGACAGGGCGACCCGAATTCCTCAGTTGAAACATGGTGCCATTCACGTATGCAATGCCTTAGCTGTGTCGCCGCACAGGTGGGAGGTCGAGAAATGGCAATGTCGGGGCCGGACTGCGAAGAGTCGCTGGATGACGAGGTTGCGTCGGATGATCCTAGGCCGTATCGGACGTTCCCTCCCCTCTGGTCGTCCATCGGGCGGACGAGTTGGTGATGCCAAATGTGGGGTTCTGCACGTCGCCACCTAATGTTCCCACTATCCCACCGCTCGGTGTTTAGTCGGAATCGGTTGCACGCCCGCCTTTTTGGAACCGTGTGCGTTACCGAGGGAGCTCTCTCCTCTTCCCCTACCTGTCGCCTGATAACCTGTACACCTTCCCGCTGTCGTTCGCCGGCACGATGCACATTCTCCAGAATAACACGGGCTCGCGCCACGACGTCGATCAATTTTTCGTTACTGATGGTCGCGCGCCTGCAGTTGACGTCGCTCTGCTTCAAGATTGCAATCCTGCCGCTCTGGATAGATTGGAGGCCTCAGGTGCCGCTGTCTTTAGTACTAGGCTAGAACGCGCGGAAACGACCTCGGACGCAGCAGTGGTGGTGGTGGGAGTCCGGAGCGACAGGGTGTTTGGGCTGACGCCAACCTCTGAATCAGTGGCCGGAGTGTGTATCCTGCCTGATCGAAATGGCTCAGATCGCTCAAAGCTCCTGCTGTTCTCAGCATACCGGCGGCCGGCTGCACCCGGCGAGAGCAATGCGCAGTCCCAAATTCGCCTGTCCCTGGGTCGAGTGTTGGCTGACTTGGATGCCATGATCGCCAACGTTGAGGCGCCCTACCGTATTTGTCTCGGAGGCGATTTCAACATCAAAGAGGGCCCGTGGGCTGCCGACTCTCCTACCTGGTTCTCGCAGGCATCAACTGCCCTCATGGAATGGGCAGACGCACGTGGACTCGTCTTGGCAACACCGGCGGGGACAACCACCTTCACGCGCCCGGGAGAGTCGAACACTACCATCGATCTGACGTTCTCGTCTACGCCTGTGTCAAACTTCTGCGTGGACCTTGGCAGAGGGTTCGATCATCTCCCCCTCCGTTACGTGCTTGGGGGACTCCCGACGCAACGATCTCACCCACACCCATTTAGCCTCCAGGGCGCCAACCTGCATCGCCTTCCCCTAGCCCTCCATGCTGCGCTATCGGCAACAGCTGCGAGGTCGGCAACAGAAGACTGGACGCGCATTCTAACCTCAATTCAGACCGCTATCGGAGAGAGTAAGCATGAAAGCGGCGGTAGAGGGAGAGGCAGGAAACGACTGAATCAGGAGCTACTGGGTTGGTCAGAAGAATGTCAGCGGCTAGTGGAACGTCGTAATGCACGGTCAGATGCCAACGCGGCCGAGGCCTTTCCAGGCGCAAGGCCAAGTCGCACCGAGTTGAGCACCGTCAATCGAAGGGATCCAGTGTACCGCTCACTGGATGCACAGTTCCTGAAGGCCAAGGAACGAGCCGACGAGGAAGCGCTCGAACGGTCGATCGCGAATCTCTCCACCAAGGAAGACTGGCTCCGTCTCCATATCCTCCGCGACCGCAAAGGGACAAACAATCCGCTCAGCCCGCCTTTTAAGACGGGCGACGATGACTTGGTTCATGACATGCAGGAAAAGCTGCGTCTCTTGGTGACCACAATGTTTCCTCGTGCGGGTTTGCTGGCGGCAGGGCAGGAAAACGAGGGAACGAGCTCCTCTAGTCCGCCGACAGGTGTTCCGCCAGCGCCAGATCAAGATCAAGAGGGCACGTGCTCAACTCGGCAGCAGTCGGGTACAACGCAATCGCTTGGTAGGACTGGGCTCGACGCTGTGACCGCCGACGAGATGATGGCCGCTCTCCAAGAGATGAACGGTGACAAGGCTGCTGGACCCGATGAGGTACGTCCTAGTCTCTTGAAGACGCTGTATTCCACCTGCGACACTTTTCGAGACCAGTTGCTCCGCCTCGCCAACGTCTGCGTGCAAGAAGGGTGTTTTCCATCAGAGTGGCGACGTGCGGTGGTCCATGTCATCCCGAAGTTGGGCGATCGTGATCTCAGCCTGCCCTCCTCATATCGTCCTATTTCATTGCTATGCACGGCTAGCAAGGCAATCGAAAATATCATTCTTCGTAGGCTTCAGCATGCGTTGGTCAAGAAAGGAAGATTAACCCGTCAGTATGCCGGTGTGCCTGGGATCTCCACTGTGCATGCCGTAGGTGACATCCTCGAGGCTGGGCGACGAGAGATCATGGAGAGAATGCACGTTGCGGTGTTATCAATCGATGTGGCCAGTGCGTTCAACCAAGTCGACCACGAGCGCTTGCGTCAGGCGTTCAACGACTTGGGTCTTCCCTCCTTCGGCAGGTGGGTGCACCAATGGCTGCAAGGAAGGACGTTCACCGTTCACTTGGAGGGTGTGGCCTCGGACGTCTATAGTATGGGCGACCGTGGTATACCCCAGGGATCCCCTCTATCGCCTCTACTCTGGGTGATGTATTCGGACGCGCTCTTCGGTAGTCGAGTGCAGGCTCAGTTGCCGCCCATCGTGGAGGGATCCTACGTGGACGATCTCTTTGTGGTAGTCTCATCGCTGTCCATCGATGAACTTTTCGTGGAGTGTCAGGAGTGGCTGGACCGTGTAGTAGGGTGGGCGTTAGAGCGTCAGATCAGTCTGGACAAACCTGCATTCCTAGTGGCAAGCGGCTCTGCTAGCCAAAGGCGTGAACTCTCCGATCGGACACTCAAGATCGGTGAAGTTTCTGTCTCAACCAGCCAGACAACGGTGACGGTGCTAGGGGTTCAAATCGGTCGGCACTTTCGGTTGGCGGAGTTTATAACCACCAAGTGTAAGCGTACCATGCTCGCTGCAAATCGCATGCACTGGGCTTTGCTTAGCGCAGGCAGGATCGATCACCGTCTGCGTCTGCGCATCGCCAAAGCAATCCTATTTCCAATCCTCGACTACGCTGCAGCTCTGCACCCGTTAATACCAGTTGGGTTGGAGCAGCTCGTCAGTCAGGCGGAGAAGGCTATCTACACGTTCGTCACCGGCATCAAAAACACAGCCTCGCTGCCATCCGGTATTGCCTTGGCTCATGAACTGGGGCAGCTGGCCGCTATACCTAGATGGCGTCGTCAGTCGATGTTACATTTGGGCCGTCTGCTATCGAACCGGACACATGAGTCGTCATCGAGGGTATACGACCTAATCGAACAAGTATCGAACGAACAAGGACACCATGATCCCCAGCACGCTAGTCTCATGACGCCCATCGGTGCTCGAACATCCAGAAACATTCTGCTGCAGCGTCCGCTTCTGCCACCCCTCACCGTGGCAGCGCGGAGTTTTCCGTTCCACGTTATGGAACCCATCGGTCTTCCAACTGACTCGCCCGCAAGATTTGTTCGAGTCAAAGGCGAGGTTCTTCCACGAACTGATGCACTCCGGACCGAGAAGCTGATTAGTCAACTCAAGACGAAGCAGGCCGTGAGAATTTATACCGACGGGTCAGAGTCGGGGACGCATCTCGGATCCGCCTTTCAAGCATACCTCTTCGATGGTTCTGCCACCTGGAACGAGTCTGAGCGATTGGACCACGATCGGTGGAGTAATGCGGAGGCAGAGCTGTATGCGATCCTGATGGCCCTGCGATTCTGCAACCGGCACGTGCGTGAGGGCCACGTGCGCAAATGGAAGCGGGTAGACATCTTTTCGGATTCTCAGCATGCCATCCAGCGCATCTCGGTCTCATGGGCAAAGGAAAGGGGCTACCTACAGCATCTCACAACGGAGGTACGTTCCGAGGTAGCAGCGTTATACAAGCTGGGCACCGAGTTCCACCTCCGTTGGATCCCTGGTCACGTCGGCGTGCGAGGCAATGAGGCTGCAGACCTGCTGGCAAAGGCTACAAAGGACTTGCCTCCGGTGTCGGCTCCATTCGGTAGTATCAGTGTGCTGCGCTCCATCTCCCAAGACTGTGCAGAGACGCTGCAGCGGATCTCTTGGGAGTATTGCGGGTCACGCAGCTTGCAACAAGTCATGCCTGCGGTTCGCTTTAACGACATGACCCTGTTACGAGATGTGCCGGTCTCACTCTTCCCCCTCCTCTTACGTTTCCGTTCCAACGCTCTAGCGCTTGGTTCGCACAGGGCGCACGGCAAGAAGGAGTGCATCTGTAGAATTATGCTGCGTCGAGCTCAGCTGGCTGCGCCAAACGGAGGGGAAGAAACCGATGTGATTGGAGAGGAGGTGGAGCAGGACAGGGAGCACCTGCTTCTCGATTGTCCACGCACCGAGGTTCCGCGAAGACGCTTGCAGTCGTACCTGCCAGCAGAGGACCAGCGCAATCTGAGTGCAATTCTCCAAGGTGGACACTATGATGATCAACAACGAAGGAAGGGCTACATGAAAGCTCTGTCTGCGCTCCTTCGTCAAGCGTATCGGACACTAAATGCAACCCTTGTGGAAAATGGCACGTTCCAGGGGAACCCAATGTTGACGGTTGCCGTGGGGGAGGATGACGATCGGGAGGAGGTCGAGATGGAAGCGTGGGTGGCCGTACAGCAGGCCGCCATGACGGACTGGGATCCGGCGACTCTGTTCCACGATAATCTCCACGACAACCTCGATGATGAGGAAGACGTAGTCGACTTGGTCACCTCTGACGCGGAGGGTGATAGCAGTACCCACTCTTCGGTCAACGTGGTCGCTGTGTCAGTGCCTGGCATGCGCGATGCTGACGGTCGCAGGGTCCTGATGGCTCCTAGTGGTCGAGCATTTGCTAGACCTGACGCCGAAGGTGGGAACGGTCGGCACGACGCATTAGCGTTTCGAATAACCGACAACGATTCTTCTGGAATTGCGTCGGTGGCGGACAGTTCCGTCATTGCACTATCTAACCACTCAGTCATCGTCCTATCGGACGACTCTACTGACGCGATGTCTGACTCTTCGGTTGCGCAGATCGCAGACACAATCAACGACGATGGCTACCACGACCCAGATGCCGACGATGTGGTGGAGGTAGCGGAGTGGCGTGCAGGTGCTGTGCTGGACGTACATGATTCGGACGAATACTAATCTCAGTGGTAGCAATCCCCACCCACGTCTGCAGACCGGACTCAGACTCGCACATAAGAGAAAGTGGAGTGAGGAAACGAGTAGAGATCGAGTTAGGAGATGAGACTATCTACATAGAAACTGCTGCTAGTAGTTGGGCCGGACGATGGAAGTGAACTAATGGTTAACATGCTGGGGAGATGTGGTGAAAACTAGGCTTAAACGAGTTGTGTGGGCAGTTTAGAGGTATCGCCGAACAAGGCATGAAGAACCTCGGCGTGTTGCTCCGCAAAGACGCCTGTCGTAGTCGAGGTCTCGACGGCCAAATGAAGGGTACGCAAGGCATTACCGTTAAAGGCATTGCGAAGAGGGCAGGGGTCCGCCTTGGCGTGCGACTGGCCCATTCCCGTGCACGTGGGGCACTGAGAACCATCCAGGCGAGGTTGGGCTTTGCAGCGGACAGCGAGGTGGTCGAGAGCTCCGCATTTGTCACAATGCTCCACAGGCGTAGGGCAGTAGAACATCTGAAGCGGGTCGGAACGACGTTCAGCGCGATAAGGCCAACCGCCCTTTCCATATGTGATGACCGTTTTGCCAATCATCTGCTTGGTAGACGCGGGGGAAGGAAACGTTACCTTGGCCTCGAAATCTTGGACGCTGAGTCTGGAAACCAAGACCGAATCCGACATGAACTCGTTGTTTGGGTGGAGAAATGCGCGATGGATCATGAGCGGCAAGGTGCAGCCCGAGCCTGTGGCGGTGGCCTTGAGCGCGGACAGAGGGTGGAGCCCAACCGCTTGCTCTACGTAGACATACTTGGGCGTGTCTCTAAAGTGAAGGTGTGGAAGCCAGAGTGGGAAGAGAAGACAAGCAGAGGCATAGTGTTCGCGGCTGGCAAACGTAAGGCAGAGCTCGGTTGTGCCAGTTTCGCGACGGCGGTACGCTGCCCGTGTGACAATGACTCCACAGAAGGCAGGGTACAAGTACGATATGCCCTGTTTCCAGACCTTGTCGATGATAGCAAAGTCGCTGACTGGGGCGCCATCGGCAGTTGTCTCACCGCGTAGAACCATGGTTCGGTCCAGAGGTATGGCGTCGCCGTTCTCAAACGCGGTTCGAATGTCCACCAACGGTGTAGGAAGATCCTCGGTGTGATTCTCCGACTTTACCTGCGTTCGCTTCCTCTTGCGGTCCGACGTGATAGTGTGGAAGGGGAAGACGATCCAAGTAGGATCACGAAGCTCGTCCAAGGACATATGAAGTTCGGGCGCAACTCTGGCTCTGCACTCGAGAGTGTCACTGTCCATCTGCAGCATGCTCCCAACAGGGCGGGTGCCACCTGCTGCACGACACGCCAAGAGCTTGGTCCCAAACCGATGGCTCTTAAGCGTGGAGCACATTTCCTGTTTGCGGGCATTCAACGTGGTGACCTCGGGCGATTGACCGGTGATTGGGAAAGCCGACTTGTAGTACGCGTTGTACTTGTCGCCGAAGCCTTGAAAGGACATCATGACGTTCCAGTGGTCGAACATATACATGCCGATGAGGTTAGCCCATTCGGTCAAGCGCAGATCTTTGACTGTGAACCAGCACTCCTTTTTGACCTCTCTAGGACAATGGCCGCTATTGACAATGTCGAAGATCCTGAGCAGTGCCGCCAACGCAGAAGTCATTTGTGAGTCCGTCGTGTATCGGCAGAACCTCATCGCAGGACAGTGTTTTCGATGAGGAACGCGTGTGAACCACGTGAAGGGATGCATAGGCTGGATGCCAAACTCGGCGCTGAAACGTTTGGCGATGTCGCGAAGGTGATCAGCCCCTTGGACCTGGGTGGTGCTGCTCCTCTCCAGTTCGGCTCGACTCCAGGCTTCTTGCTCGCCGGTAAAGAAGGCACGAGCTGGCTTGCTGGTCGTATTGCCCAGTGCAATCGGGTAGAAAGGAAGGGACCCTTCCACATACTCCTGAGCCATGATGAGAAGCTCACTCACCATCTCTCGTACACGTTCCGCGTCTCTCTGTAGAACCTGAGGTTCCAAGACGGGGACGGGGTCAGGCAGAGGAATGGTGAAGTTTTCAAACGCCACACCGCAGCGTTCCAAGATCATGTTGGCTCCGGCTCTGGCATAAGAAAGCAGGAAGCCCTGCTCTCCACGGACCAGAATGCGAAGGCGAGAAGTGACAGGGATGGCCAGGTCAGTGACCGGTGCCGCGTCTTCCGTTGAGCGTTGGGGCGGCTCGACACGCGCCACAATGGCAGGGGCTCGTTGGACAGAGGAGGTGGTGAGGGCGGTGGCGGTGGTGGTGCGCGATTGGCGTTGGGTGTCGGAACGGCGGCTGGACGAACGATGAGGAATGTGGAGACTGAGCGAGTCATCAGAGTCAGAGGCATGCTGGAAGGTCTCAGGAGAAGGGGACGCTACAGTCCCTGATGACACCGAGATCACCTCGGGTTCATGGAAGCTTGATTCTCGGCCTCGTGAGGTGGTCTCGCTGCACATCCGAAAGAGGGGCGTCGCGGGCTGAGCTGGGGAACGAGGCCGAGCAGTCTGAGAAGGGGGATCCCACTCATCGTCGCTGCTGACAATAGAGAGGACCTGAGACACCGACACTTCGTCCGAGGCAAGGCGGTAGACTTCCCGGCTGACGACATAAATGCGGATGCCAGGGTACTTCTGACGAAGCTCGTCGGTCTTACGGAGCCATGCCTGGGAGACTGAGTGAAAGACCATCCCCAGTCCGAGGACAGGATCTGGTTTCATCATCAACATGCGGCTCTGCTGGTTGTGGGTGACCATTGCCTGGAGGTCGTACAGATCAGGCATGGCCACGGGGATGAACCCGATGTGGATGATGGCGTGACGCATACCCGAAAGAGAAGGGGCCATGGTGAGACGCTAGGTACAGAAGGGATGAGGGAGGTAGATCCTGGTCAGAGAGGCCTGGTAGAGGGGGGATGGAAGGCAGACGGGGATGGGGGAAAGGGGACCTCCAGTATTTGTAGGTCTCGGGGTAGGAGCGAAGAGAGTGCGTGAGCGCGTAATGAGGGAGATGTTGAGTGGGGCGTAAGCGTCCATCTACCGAGGACGAGAGTTGGCCTCATAAGGTAAAGTGGGCAAAGTGGGTCGATGGCGCGCTGTGTGCTCCTACCACCTTTAAGAAACAAGTGTTGAGAGAATGGCACGGAAAGGAAGCGGCGTGGAAGCGGCGTCTTGAAAGGACACACTGAACGCGGATTCCATTAGAACGAGACACATGACCGCACGAGCCATGTGGCGGAAGAAAGATTAGTGACACTTCGCTCCCCGTGGTGTTGGGACGGGGTGAGTCTATGCAACGAGGCAGGGTGCAGAATCTATCAGACAGGAGAGGGGCTAGGGCCCGACGTCAGAGACGCCCAGAAAGAGACAGTGGAAAGCAGATGGCAGGGGTCAACAAATGCAGAGAAGGGGGCTATCGCCCCGACGCCAAGAGGCGCCCGGTAGGTATTCGGTAGAAGGTGATCGTCTTGGCGCTAGGAAGCGTTCGGTGGGAGACTGGGTGTCCAAGTGAGTAAAACGAGACGATGGGCGCTCAGAGAGCCTTGTTGCTTTCCTCACCGTTGGTACGGGCGTAGCCGTCGAGCCTACCCTTGGTCTTGGAGGCCGTTTTGCGCACCTGATCCTGAGCATAGGTCTTCCGGTAGAAAGCGATGAACAAAAAGAGGTAGCTAGTGAGGCATACCACTCCTGAGATGGCGGCGTGTTCTTTGCCCGCACAGGAGCCCCTGTGCGGCAAGCGAGGTAGATAGGTCGCTGCCACGTGATTCCAAGATGCGTAGTATACCACGGCCAAGTCAAGAATGAATTGTGCAATCTGGGCGGTGGTGACCGACTTCTTCCATGGGCAGGGGATCTTGAGCGAGGTGAGGGCGTAGTAGAAGTACATGAGTACGTGCACTGCGAGGTTGAGGCAGATGACAACCCACGAAACCGAAGTCTTTCCGTGCAGCTGCGAGAAGCAGAGCACAGCGGTCGCCGAGTGGTGGTAGACGTGCAGGAACGCGAGTGGCTTCTTCTTGAGCACGAGAAAGATCGTGTCGACGAGTTCCCAATACTTGAAGTAGTAGTTGATGATGTAGTACGTCTCGAGCTTCATGGTCCAAGCGCCTTCGCCGCAGATACCGTAATAGAAACCGTTTCGACGAACGATGGGCACAATCTCCTCGAGCATCAGCGCGAGCAGCAGACCCGAACCGAACGTGAGTGCCAAATTGTGCAGCAAGAATGGAAGCTTGATGCTGGTGGTGAAAGGAGCGCGGTTCTTCATGAGTTCGCGACCACCGAAGATGACGGCGAGGTAGGTGACGATGGCGGCCACCAACGAGGGCACCGTCGAGAGAGGCGACTTGCCGGGGACCCATGCCAAGAGGTGGACGGGGGTTTGCGCCTTGATGCTTGGCGGGATGGCCGCGACGACCGTGTCGTAGATGACGCTCGAGACCATCGTTTGTGTTTGAGAATAGAACCGACGGGAGTGTTTACGATGGTGATGGTGAGAAGGAAGGATGGAAACAGAGTCTGGCAACGAATCTAAAAGTGAATCAGATCGACCAGTGCTGCCGCTTGTACGGCTTGATGAGTGACTGTCGAGAGGAGCACCACCAACGCGCGCGCGTATGTGGGCTTCCGTCGTACCCTCATTTTTTATTTTATTTTTCGGCGCCCACAGTGTGTGTGACGCAGCAAACAACAGATCAACACACACAAACACACAGGCGCACGCTCGCAAACGCGTTTTCGGCCTTGCACTCCGAACGAAGCAGAAAAGGCGAGCGAAAACGTCGGCGAATCGCTGCATTCCAAACTTGGTGTATCGCTGAGCAAATTCGGCCGCTTGCTCACGCTCGGCATCCTTCCAAGTGACCACTTTTTCCCACGCCACATGAAGCTTCTTCTCGCTGTCAAAAGAGACAGGCACGCAGGTGTTGGGTTCATTTCATCCTTTTTTTCGGATTTCCAGACAAAGGATTTCAGCTTCGCTTCCACATGTCAACCGCTTAAGCGAGCGAGCAAACACTCAAACCAAGCAAAATGCGGACCACCAGCTCCGTTTGGCTTCTCACTGCCGGCCTTGGAAGCAAACTCGCGGGAGCGGATGCGATGGAGTGCACTCGTTGCAGCGCGATCAGGTGCCGAGTGCAAAAGGCTCGTAACACTTTGATGTTTCTGTGTGACACAGGCACAAGAGCGGCGTCGATCAGGCGGCCTTGCAAACATGACGATTCGCATTTGCATTTGCATTCGCATTTGCATTTGCGTGCTGTCGTGGCGACGCGCGTGTCGTATCGCGATACGCCGGAATTGCAATAGCCGCCAAACTGTTTGGATCGACGGTGCATCGTTTGTTGTTCGGACTTTAGCCTATCTTCTGCCGTTGGCTGGCATCAAAATGGAACGTGACAAGAAGGATTCCGACCCGACCGTCTCATCATATGCCGTCTTGACATATGAAAGCTGTCGATGGTCCATGCAGGTATGGATGGGCAATCAATCTTTCCGCTCACCGAACGTGGGAGGACGTGTCATGCTTGTGTAATCAACATATTATTTAATTGTAACTCAGAGAAAGTGTAACAGCGGCCAAAAAATTTCCCATCGTGGAAGATGGAAGAAGAAGAAAGCGCTGCGCGCCGAGCAACACTTTTTCGAAAGCAGAACGAGCTGAGCGCGCGTCTCTCTGAGCCTTCTGTCACTTTGAACCCTCTCTCTCTCGAACGACAGAAATCGTGTTCGAGTGAAAGCGCAGCGAGAAGAACCGCAAAGAGAGAGACAGTCAGACGCAACGCACAGCTCAGCTTGTTTTGTCTCCATTGCATCTTTGCAGTCTACGCCATCGATCCAGACACATCTCGACGATCGCAACCATGGCCGAACCACAGATCGCATATGCTCAGGACGAGTACGGTCGACCTTTCATCGTCGTCCGAGAGCAGGGCAAGAAGACCCGTGCCAACGGTATCCAGGCCATCAAGAACCACATCTCTGCCGCAAAGACGGTCGCCAACATCCTCAAGACATCGCTGGGGCCACGCGGTCTCGACAAGATCCTCATCAGCCCCGATGGTGATATCCAGGTCACAAACGATGGCGCCACCATCATGAACAACATGGAGCTCGACCATCAGATCGCCAAGCTGCTCGTCGAGCTCAGCAAGAGTCAGGACGACGAGATTGGAGATGGCACCACCGGCGTCGTCGTACTGGCAGGTGCATTGCTCGAGCAGTCCGAGGCGTTGCTCGACCGAGGTATCCACCCCATCCGCATCGCAGACGGCTTTGAGCGCGCATGCAACCTCGCCGTCCAGGAGCTCGAAAAGGTTGCCGATGTTGTCGAGTTCGACAAGGACAACATTGACGAGCTCATGAAGGTCGCAAAGACCTGTCTCGGCTCCAAAATCGTCTCGAAGGCGTCCGACAAATTTGCCAAGATTGCCGTCGATTCGGTGCTCTCTGTAGCCGACCTCAAGCGACGCGATGTAGACTTTGAGCTCATCAAGGTGGACGGCAAGGTAGGTGGTGCATTGGAAGACACACAGCTCGTACAGGGTGTAGTCATCGACAAGGACATGTCGCATCCCCAAATGCCTCGCGTCGTCAAGGACGCCAAGATTGCCATCCTCACATGCCCCTTCGAACCGCCTCGTCCCAAGACCAAGCACAAGCTCGACATCACCTCGGTCGAAGAGTACCGCAAGCTGCAGGACTACGAACGTGCCAAGTTCGAGGAGATGATCAAACGCGTCAAGGATTGCGGCGCCAACCTCGTCGTCTGCCAATGGGGATTCGACGACGAAGCCAACCACCTGCTGCTGCAGCACCAACTGCCCGCCGTGCGATGGGTCGGCGGTCCCGAACTCGAACTCATCGCCATCGCCACCAACGGCCGCATCGTCCCACGTTTCGAAGACTTGTCCTCCGAGAAGCTCGGCCGGGCAGGTATCGTCCGCGAAGTCGGCTTCGGCACCACGCGCGACCGCATGCTCATTATCGAGGAATGCGCCAACACCCGTGCCGTCACTGTCTTCGTTCGCGGCTCCAACAAGATGATCATCGACGAAGCCAAGCGTGCGCTCCACGATGCGATCTGCGTCGTGCGCAACCTGGTCGTCGACAACCGCGTAGTGTACGGCGGTGGAGCTGCGGAAATCTGTGCTTCCGTAGCCATCTCGAAAGCAGCAGACGAGATCGCCACGTTGGAGCAATACGCAATGCGAGCATTCGCTTCTGCGCTGGACGCTATCCCGCTGGCGTTGGCGGAGAATTCGGGCTACTCGCCCATCGAGACGCTGGCCGAGGTGAAGTCGCGACAGGTGACCGAGAAGAATCCTAAGCTGGGCATCGATTGCATGGGCGCTGGCGATAACGATATGAAGAACTGCCGCGTCTTTGATCCGCTTGTCAGCAAGCGACAGCAGCTGCTCTTGGCGACGCAGTTGGTCAGGGCCGTGCTTAAGATCGATGATGTGATCGAGCAGCACAACATCGAGTAAGGAAAACTTGCTGGTTTTTTTTTTTTTCGGGCCGCCAAAAATTTGTACCATCACCAGAGGTGGTTGTAGTGAAAACAGGAGGAGGGGTGGAGGTGATGCCAATAGCCAAAATCCTTCTCGACGTACAAAGGAATGGTGGTGTGATCGTCTGCAAGTCGAGCCGATTGATATTGAACTTGCTGTTGTTAGATGAGCTCAAACATACACGGGAAGACAGACGCACGGCACGGCACTTTGGAACTGCAGCTTTCACATTTGGCATTGCTGGCAACGCGGCGGACGGTCACTGCGGAACATGTTGTGGTGCCTCCTTCAGTGATGCAGACCGCGCTATTGTAGGAGGAGAAGAGTTCGAGACCCACATATTCAACCGGTACAGAGCAATACCGAGAGGCGCTGTGATGTGCGATTGTTTGGCGTAGAACAGCCCCGTTTTCTCCTCCGCTTCTGACTGCGAGATGGAAGTGGTGAGGCTTCGTATCGCTGTTTCGAACCGAGTAGCTTGTTTGGGATCTTTGAAGATCGGTTCGAAGAACGCTGTTGAACCACTTGATGCCTCTCCCTTCTGCGCCTCTACTCCTTGTTTTGCCGTATCTTCCACCCGTCCCGGCAGACGGATGGCAAACGAGTTATTCCCTTCCCCCCTTGCGTGAAACAAATCCAGCCGCTTCCTACGCCCAAATCTCTCACGCAACAACTCGACCTCCTGCACAACCCTTTCGCCCAACTGCATCCACACCAACCCCCCCATCTGCTCCCCCACTACCGCCCTCGGACTAACAATCTTCCAACTGCCCCTCTCCTGCATCCTCCCCACCACCCGCGGATCCAACGTACACCACACACCCCTCCCCATCCTCCGCGGTGCGAATTTGGGATGCAAAATCTGACTGGGAAGCATCACCATCCGCCGTTCCTGCGCTTTCGCTTTCCCTGCCACTACGTTGGAAGCGGGTCCGGTTGCGGATAAGGGGAGAGTGACGGGTTTGAGTTGCAGCATGAGGGATGTGGGGAGCACTTTCTGCGTGACGATGCACTTGCGTAGAGGGTGTGAGAGCATTTGGAGGTACACCGAGCCGGACCAGTGGGCTTCGAGGGTGGAGAGATGCGCTCGTGCGGTGCCGGTGAGTGGTTGGACTGCGCAGCCTGCCATTCTCTCGTCAGCGGTTGTGGATGGCACCCCGATGCGAAGCTTTGGCCTGATGGTAGCCGTTGAAGGGTGATTGCGGAGGAAGAGGATCGTCTTGGACCCTGAAGATCTAGCACAATATGAGAGCCCCGATTCGTATTGCCTCCACACCCGATTGAAGCAGTGTCCGAGTTCCGAGCTCGATAGAATTTGAAAAGAGTGGCAATTTCTCTCTTCGACGTTCTACAGCGTTCAACAGCCTTCCTCCTCCATCTTCCTCGACCCGGCTTACCTTCCCAGCTCGTCGCATATATCTTCCTAACCAACAGCACTCATCCTCTCCCCCTTCGGCTCTTATCTCGTCAAAGCATCCCTTCCACCCCCTCACCATGTCAAACGATAAGAACGCCCAAGAGTTGCTCAAGTGGGGGCTCGCCCACTCCTCCACCTCCGCAACCGCCGCCTTCTCGGGCCCGTCAGTCTCCCAGATCTCCGCAGACATCGAAGCGGGCCGACGACCCGATCTCGCGGACCCCAACCTCTACGACGCAATCATGGGCAAGTCCGAAGCCCAGATGATGCGCGAAGAGCTCTCTGTCGCTGTCGACACCTCGCGCTCCCTCCCGGACCGCTGCACGGCCCTGGACAACTTCGAGATGCTCATCGAACAGATTGACAATGCGAACAACATCACGTCGATGAACATGTGGGCGCCGATTATCGCCCTTTTGTCCGCAAACGAGCCGGAGCTGCAGACGGCTGCGGCATGGATTCTGGGTACGGCGGTGCAGAACAACGACAAGGCGCAAATGGCGGTGTTGGAGTACTCGCCTGTGAGCGCGTTGGTGGATTTGCTGCAGAGTGGGGATGCAGAGGTGAGGGCCAAAGCGATGTATGCGTTGAGCGGGTTGCTGAAGCATAACCCGGCGGCGATGGATGCGTTCGATAAGCTGGACGGCTGGAAGGTGCTGAATTCGGCGCTTGTGGATCCGAACATCGGGTTGAGAAGGAAGACTGCCTTCCTCATCAACGCACTGCTCTTCCAGGATCCAAACCTCCTCGACTCTCCCAAAGTCACCTCTCAAACTACAACGAGCACAGCTACCGCAATCGCACCCGTCCACCCGACAACCACCACACCAGGCGCACCATCAGCACCCCTCGAACGCCCCCCCGCAACCCACCTCACCTCGGCCCCCCATCCCAACGTCTCCCGCGCCTTACTCGCCTCCGGCCTCCTACACACCCTCATCTCCTCCCTCCTCCCCGACCACCTCCCTCCCTCCGGCCCCGACGGCGACGCAGACCCCCACACCGACCTCGACTACGCCGAAAAGGCCGCCACTGCCGTCCTGACTTTCACCGCTAAACTGCCCCAATCGGCGACAGCGCAGTTGGACGGCGAAAGCAAGGCGCTGCTCAAGGCGCTGCTCGAGCAGCTGCAGGGTGCGGCCCTGGATGCCGCTGATGGTGCTACAAGCAGGTGGGCGGAGCTGGGTATCGAACAGCAAGACTTGGAGGCGTTCAAGGATAGAGTTTCGGCTTTGTAATGCGCTACACATCAATCTAATCACTCGCTTCTGTCCCATTTCAGTGTGCGACATGTGCGTAGGCGTTTCTGTGAGTCTGGTACCGAGCAATGGAGAACGCCGCGCTGAAAAATCAAAAGTTAAAGTTCCACATAGGATGAGAAGATGGACCGCCGATGGGAGCTATTCTGGACGTCGCCGTGGTCGACGATGACTCCTCAAACGGCAGAGCTGGCAGGCTGATCTCGTCGAATGCATCGGCTCGACACAGTGGGCAGGTCTTGGCCGTTTTGAACCACGTCTGTTGAGGCAGAAGAAATGATCAGCATGAAAATAAGGAACTTTGCACGTCAATTTGGCATACCGGAGCGAACACCCACCTTGATGCAATCGGCATGGAAAGCGTGACAGCACTTGTTGATGCTCATGAGCATATCCGAATCCAAATAGTCTTCACGGCAGATGGGGCACATTGTATCTCTCGCACTGGGAGTCGGTTCCACTTTCTCCTTTCCTTTCCCCTTGCCAACCAGAGGAGGCGAAGCAGACAACGCATCGCGTTGCCGACACGACCCACCGTCCCACTTGCCATACTCGCACGTAGGCAATGTATCGATTAGACTCTGTGGCACGCAGATCTCGGCAGCACCCAAGCGTTCGCTGAGCTGCATGAGCCCTTCGTACGAGTTGAGCCCGGCCCATTCTTCGTCGGGGATAAAGTTGCGTGCGTCAGTCGCGAGATGTGGCGACTGACCAAACATGCTCGAGGTCGAGGCGGGCGTGTGGCCGAGAAGGCGCAGATGCGGGTACAGCTGCAACATTTCCGACTCGATCGCCATGCGTAGGAACGGTCCGTGAGGATCGCGGGCCATCCACTCGTCGAGCATGGTGTCGTGACTCATGAGGCGACCGAGGTACTCGAACGCAGACTCGTTTTCATGCCTCTCTCGATACAACGAGGTGGACATAATGGAGCTTCGAGAGCCTGCCAGCCCCGTAGCTCGTCTAGGCTCCACGTTGGGACTCGGATTCTCGGCAAACGGCTCGAAGCGTGGCTGAGCAGTGGATATAGAGGCGTGTCGTTCTGGCAGACGAGAGGGCACGCGAAGGCCAAAGTGGGTTCTTCTCCAAGCAGGAGGGGAGTCGCGCTGTTCGAGTGCTTCGTCAGCTTGTCGATCCGTCGAATGGTCTGCATCTCGTCGCAAGGGTGTACTAGAGACTTGCACAGCTTCTGCAGCAGCACTCGGACCTGAATCCAGATTGTCGTCGGCCCTCGACCTGTAGGGCCGTCTTGCGGGTCTGGTACCTCGGAGTCCAAAGGGCCGCTGCACTGCGCCAAAGTCCTCTGGGGCAGCCTGGTCCCTCGTTTGAGACTCGAAAGCGTTGTGTGCAGAAAACGGAACATGGTATGGTCGGTGAGCATCGGTTCGCTCCGAGTCTGGTGCCACAGCAGTATTCGCAGCGGCTTCAGCGCGGCGCGTTTCCACTCTCCAGGTAGGACTCCCCCACTGCGTCGATGCATGACGACTGAAGATTTGGTGACCACTTGGGGAAGCGACGCCAGACGTTTCAGCAAGCTGGTACGCCGGGGAGGACTCCCAGGAAGCTTGACCGTGAAGTGCTCTCCTCGATGTGGCTGTACCTGACGTTGCGTCCGGATCCGTCTGCAATGATGCACCATGAGTCGGCACGGGGATGCGTCTGCGCGAAGTTGACCTGGCGGTCAAACCTCGTTGAGCTTCCTGTCTCAACTGGTCGGCTTCGACGGCGGCGAACGAGATGGTGAGGGGAGAAGCGGTGCGTGGGTAGGGCAATTGTGGAGCACTTGGCTGTGTGTTGGCAGTGCGAGGTGGCGGCTGGTGATGCGCTTGAAGAGCATTTGCCGGGCTCGAGGTGAAACTGGTAGTCTGATTGGAGTCGGATCGGGCAGCGAGCCTCAGATCAACCGCTCTTGCAAACTCGGCCATGAAGTTGTCAGATGTGCTGCTGTTGGGCCGGTCGGACGAGGAGACCAGGCTCTCTTCCGAGGGGTCATTGCGCAAAAGATCTGCATCCCTTAGGTAGAAGCCTCTGCGGCGACGGATGGAGCTGCTCGAGCGCTGCGCTCTGGCGCTGGCGAGGAAAGCGGTTCGACGGTGCGACAGGTCGGAACTTGCTTGTTCTGAGCGAGGAAGACTGTCCAGGGGCTCTGGAGAGACACAGAGAGTGGGGTTCGATTCAAAGGAATGGAAGTCACGGGTGCTGCTGTTGACAAGTAACGAAGCACGACGAGCGTGCCTCTCGGAGCGAAGGGATGTGTCCAATGGTGGAGTCTCGACGGCATGAGTTCGCGGTGTGTGCCGATCGCTGCGATTGACGAAAGCGTCATTCTCGTCGTCGCCACCGGAACGGAAGGATCTTCGCTTCTTGTTTCGTGTGCCTGGTCGTCGTGCATTGGTTGATGCCGAGGCTACGGGCAAGAGAGAGCTGGATGGCTCATCGCTGGTGATGAGGTCCAAGCTGAGTTGAGACGTTGAGCTGCACGCTTGTGCGTGGGGCAGAAGACGTGTATGTTGGCGAGGCGAGCTGGAGGGGGAAGAACCCATCTGACGAATGGAGCGCTTGAGGGATGCTTCGTCGTGACACGAGCAAGCTAGGGATGCGCTGCGCTCACACTGTCGACTGTGACTTGAGGTGCTAATGCGAGGCCTGCGCAGGAAGTGAGAGTCAGAGGCGGAGGCGGATGCAGAAGGCTGAACATCGCTGAACAGCTGCCTTGCTTTGCCCTTTGAGTCCGAGTGATCTGCAGATCTGGTATCGCGCAGACGAGAGCTGTTGTCGCTGGTGAGTGCGGAAAGGCTTCGACCCGAGCGGCTAGACTCGGCGGGCGCGGAGACGACGGGCTGACAGATGGTATCGTCGTCAACGTCGTCGCAGGCGCGTGCTTTGCCCTTGTCACTGTCTCTACGATAGGATGAAGAACAATCGAGGTCAGCTGCGGCAGGCAAGTCGGCGAGGTCCAACGAGGTGGGGGCGGCGAAACCGTCAAAGAGAGCGAGATGATCCATGGCGGTGAGGGTGGCGCGGCGATACTTTGGAAAGGCAGATAAGGTGTTTGCGAGCAAGTAAACGTAGCTTTGCCACGATGAGGATGGCAATTACGGAGAGGTAAGGCCAGGCGTCATCTGTCGAGGGACTGGGTTAAGCTAGCGCAGAGGAGGCAACGTCGGGGAACAGAGAGACAGAGCCCGGAGATACGATACCGAGGTCGGCGAGGAGGTATGATGGGGGGGATACTGAGATGGGAGCAGCAAGTAAATAGGAGAGCGCCATGAGGCGAGTCAGTCAGAGAGGTCTAAAAGGGCAAACGAGCTCGATCTGAGGAGAGACAGACCAAAGCAAGGCTAAGCTCGAACCGGCCAAGAGCGCAAAAGTGGGCGTGGGCCAAGAGGAAATGACACTGCGCAGCACACAAGCGCCTCTCCATCTCCATCTCACTTCCCCCTTTCTCTTTCCCTCTGCAAAGTCACAGTCACAGTCACACTGTCACATATGCTCTTGCTTTGTCACATTGTCGATTTGTCGGCCGTGGCTTCCGTATCTCTGCTGCGTCGGTTGCTCCATTCTTGAGCTTTTTGAGCTTTTGGGTGCGCGAGTCAGGGTCCATGCATGCATGCAGTCAAAAAAGCACCTCCCACGCAGGCAGCCAGGAAAGAAAAATGTGACGTTTTGCGAGTCGAGATTGCGAGTTTGCGTGCAGCCGAGCACATACTGTATGGGAGCGTGCCGTACGCACTCTCGTCTAAAATCACACGATGCTCAATCAAATCGCCAACTTAGTCTGAGAGTGGGCAACAGACACATTCGCTGCTCTTCATGTCGAGGACCACGCACCATTGCAAGACTGAACTGCAGGCTGGACACCGGCAGCCCAACCTGGTGGGCCAGAGGAGGACACCGCCAAGGTTCCAGCAAATGAGGACCGCTGCAGACATGCTGGTGAGTCCTGAAAGGTGGGTTTACGCTGCTGTTCATCGGGGCATTGTTGTGAAAGGCTGGCTGGCATTCCATGACTATGCAGAGGAACGTCCAATTTTAGCTTTCTTTTTCGTGCCGCACTTTGGTGCCATATTTTCTGCACTTTTTTTTTCTGACCACAAAAACATGAACTCGGAAGTCGGATAGCTTGTGAATGTGAACTGAAAGTCGACAACTAAAAGTGACAAGTGACACTGACACTTTCGATCCACCAGCATCTCCATCCTTCTGCTTTACCGTCCACCCCTTATCTCTTGTTGGATATCAGCTAGGGGGCGCACTCTACTGCAGAGTCACTGCAAAGCGATCAAATAGCGGCCCTCACTTGGCCGCAAGACCGCCGCCGCGGCATCTTCGAGCAGCTCAAGCCACGGGCTCGTCTTTTCCATGACCTCATCATAACACCCTTGTCACGATATTGGACGCGTCGGTCAAGATTCGCATCCAGAATGGACGCGGATCGCAAACCTGTTACGCCTGTGCAGCCGGCTCCCGCACCACAGCAGTCACCATCTATCACCATCCAGCCCTTGATCTCCTTCTCCACCATCGATGCGCCATCCCAGCGCTTCTACGCAGTCGGCATCGCAGTTCTCATTCAGGCTTGGAAGTACTCAAATATCCTTCGCAGCCTGCTCTCTTCCACATCACCATCCTCAATAGCATCGCAGAGCAGTCCAGCCTCTCCCTCTCTCTCGACAGCACTCTTCCTCAACTTTGCCGTCCTCTTTGTCCTCTCTCGTCTCGGCGTCCCTTTGCTCGACCCACGTCTTGCTTCAGCAAAGCCTCCGACTTCCAACGGCAATGTACAGCCCCAAAAGAGCGTGCTGCAGCCAGCAAAGACCGTCGGTCTCACCTACGCCCACTACCTCGTCCTCTTTCTCGCCCTCTCCTTCACAGACGCGACTCTCGTACGCTCGGCATCCACAAATCCGCTCATCTTGATCCTCAACGGCTCTTTGAGCCTTCTTCAGCTCGCTGCTTCTGCACTCGGACTCAGCGTCCCCTCCGCTGGCCTCTTCCCGGACGTGCTCAGCCGTCAACTTTCCATCAACGAAGGTCACGTTCGCATTCGGGACCTCATCCAACCCAAAAGTCACATCCTCGGACAGCACACTATCCACATCCTTCCGCACAGCACCGCAAAGCTCTTACCCTCCAGCGCCTGCTACTGTGTTGGCCCAGAGACGCCTCAAGTCACCATCCCTGTGCTGTTCAGCAACGCACATCCGGATCTGCTCCAATACTCGATCTCCGACTTTGCTACTGGCCATGCGAGCTACTTCAACGTCAGCGTAGATCATCTCATCCCTTTTGGTGCATCCAATGGCGATCGTCAAGTCGACGAACTCAGCGCTCTCAATGCTGCCTCGAGGTCGCGCGACTCCAAGCACAACAGCCTTCAAAACGATCTGCTCGACGATGAGGATGCTCTCGACGATCCCGCCTCTTTGCTTCGAGGTGTCTCTTTTGCGGAAAGGGCTCGCATCCGCGCCGAACGGCGCGCACAGTCGCTCACCAAGCGTTCTGCAACTCTCGACACGCCCAAGTCCAAACGGATTCGTTCCGGTCGCAGCAACCAGCAGTTGCTTTGGCATCTGCCCATCACACAGCCCGGCCGTGTTCGCCTAGAGCGCGTACTCGACAAATCCCGCAACGACGCGCGCATCTCCATCGCCGAAGCTCTGGTCGTACAGTGTCCCTCCACCAAGCTCATCGCCGCCTCCTCCATGGCTGCTGCCGGCTTGTCAGACCCGCTTCAGACACAGCACAAGTGCCCCGGAGATCGTGCTGACTTTGCCGCTCAGGTCAGCGGCGTGGCTCCCCTCGAGCTCGAGTATCGACGCATCTTTGATCCTCTGCCCTCCATCGGCGGAAACGGCCGTCAGAGGGACTCTTCCCGCCAGGACAACAAGCGCAAGATCTCGCGCATCTCGCCGCCGCACCATACCTCGCCTCTCCTCTTGCCCGAAGCGGAAGCGCTCCTCTCGCCAACCGAACGCTTGGCCCTCGCACGTGAGCGTACCCGTGCTGCTTCTCGACGCAACAACGCGGGCCACGAGGACTTTTCCTGGGCTGTCTCGGTCGACGTCGACATGCCCCTCAGCAGCATCGATCTCGACCACCCGGGCAACTACACCTATGCGCTCGAGAGCGTCACCGACGCCTGTGGCAACCGCGTTGCTGTGCGTGCCGACCACCATGCAGGCCTTTCGCTCACTCAGAAGGCACGCAAAAAGATCAAGGGCAGCGGCGACTTGTCCTCTTCCACTTACCAGCAGAGCGTCGTCGTTCATGCGCGTCGCAGCGTCGCCTTTGACCCAAGGCAATGCCGACCAGGTCACCCCCTCAAACTCTTGAGGAACATTAAGGGCATTGATCTCACCATGCAATCCAGCCCCGATGCTGAACAGAGCGGCGACTGGAACGTCAATGTCTCGTTCCAGCCGGATAACAGTGCCGCTGGCAAAGGTCTGTGGGCTCGCCCGACTGCCAAACCATCCGCGATGCAACTCACTTTGCCTGCAGACAGTTCTCTCGTGCCCTTCACCATCGAAAAGCCGGGCACATACCGCATCGACGACATTGCCGGACCGTTTTGCTCTGGAGAGGTAGGCTCGCCATGGACGTGCGAGGTGGTCGATGTGCCGCCTCCCACCGCACAGATCAATTTCAGCAGCATCGAGGACCGCTGTGCCGGCCCCGTGGGCGTTAAAGCCATGTCGGTGCTCACTGGCAGCCCGCCTTTTCAGCTCGAGTACGAAGTGACCAAGCAGGGCCGTCATCCAGAGCGCAAGGTCCGCATCATCTTTGACCAGACACGCGACGAGCTCGACTTCCGACCCGACATCGATGGCGCCGTGACGTACAAGTTCGTCAAGCTGCATGACAGTAATTACCGTGGCATTCCGCTTGACGGACCTTCCTTCACCCAGGTCTTCCACCCGCTCTCGAGTGCCGAGTTCACCGCGCCCATCCGAGCGCACGACGACCGCGCCGTGATGCAGAGCTGCAGCGGTAAACAGGCACAAGCCGACGTGCGATTCAGCGGCGCTGGACCGTGGGACCTCACCTATGCCGTTCGCGCGGGTGACAGCGTCGAGACCAAAGTGGTGCAAGGCATCACGCAGTCGCCGCATCAGCTCAAGATCGACATTCCCAAGTCGGTGGCTGCTTCGGGCGGACTAGTCACCGTCAGCCTGGTCAAGATCCGCGATGCGAGGGGATGCGAAAAGTCGCTTGCTACTCGTGACCTCAACGTCGAGGTTCGGCGCGTCCAGCCCAGTGTTGGCTTCCTGCCCCTCAAAGCGGATAAGGGCCGTCACTTGGAAGTGTTGGCCGGCAAAGCAGCTCGTCTGCCCATCCGACTGAGCGGACAAGGTCCGTGGCATGTCGACTACTCGTGGAAAGCCAACGATTCTGCCGACGAGGTCGACCTCAGCGCCTCGCTGCACAACGTCGATGGGGAGCTGCTGGCTGAGCATCCCGGTCTGTACAGGATCAAGCAGATCCGCGATAGCTACTGCCCCGGTACCGTGCTGCAAGGACAGGAAGATTTCCGGATCAGCGTGCGACCCCAGCCGCATGTGCAGTTCGCCACGGATGCTGGCGTGCCCGCGCGCAACGGCAGCTTGGTTCGTGCGCCCGTCTGCCGTGGCCAGCCGGACTCGGTCGATATTGTCATGTCCGGCCAGTTCCCGCTCGACGTCGAATACGAACACATTGCACCGTCGTGGAGCGCCAGCGCCGAGCCCGAAGCTGCGGCGCCGCTCGCATCGGCTGCACACGAAGTGGCGCTGCACGGCAAACGTCGAAAGACCGCATTCACTTCGGCACTGGGCACCACCAACTTGGAGCTCTCGACGGCTCTACCCGGCTGGCACACGTACATCATTGATTCGGTCGGTGACGCAGTCTATGCTCCCTCACGCTTGCAAGGCTTTTCGATCGAGTCACCGAGACGGCTAGAGCAGATGGTGCTGCCACTGCCTGGCGCATCGTTTGGCAGTGCGCCGTCCAAGCACCGCCGACCCTCGCTGTGTGTTGGCGACGGACTCGATCGGCTGAGCAGCCTGCCAACGTTAAAGTTGCAAGGACAGACGCCGTTCACGGTGACGTTCGAGGTAGTATCCACGTCAAATGTGGCAGCGTACCGGTTTACTCGAACTGGCATCAAGACGCACGAATACAAGCTCAAGCTGAGCACGGACGAGTTTGCGTTCAGCAGCAAAGGCGTTTGGTCTATCCGTGTGATTCAGGTGACGGATGGAAACCAGTGCCAGTCTGCGCCGCTGATGCAGGAAGCCAAGCGCGGTGGACAAGACGACAAGGTGATGGCGATCGAAGTAGCCGAGACGGCGGATATCGCGAGCGTGTCGACGCGAGAGGACTACTGTATCGGCGAGAGGGTCGAATTTGCGTTGCAGGGTAGTCCACCTTGGACGGTCTCGTATGAGTTCAACGGCAAATCGGCACAGGCAGCAGTGACCACGCCGGAGTTCTCTCGCGTCGCAGAGAAATCGGGTGTGTTGACGATCAAGAGCGTCGCACACCAGCAGAACCAGTGTCGACGCGATCTCGACGCGCGTGTTTCGCAGGATATGGTCAAGACGATCCACGATCTGCCGATGGTCCGCATTTCGGAGGGCAACCATTTCGTTGAGGATCTGCGAGAGGGGAACCAGGCCGAGATTATCTTCAACTTTAAAGGTGTGCCGCCGTTCTCGTTCACGTATCAGAGGAGCGAACCGGTGGACACGCATGCCAGGCCGAAGGTGTTGGAGACGAACACGGTTAGCGGGATTTTGGAGGAGAAGTATAGCATTTGGGCGGCGGTGGAGGGGACGTGGAGCGTGACGTGGTTGCAGGACCGGTGGTGCCAGGTGTCGTTGGACTATCAGAGTGGCGCAGCGACGCCGCTGGGCAAGTCGAGGTTGGCGATCAAGAATCAGGCTCATGTAGAGGAATGAGGCGCTGAAATACTCTGCTCTTCCATTTCGCCGTCACAAGATGTCTCGCTCTCGCACCGAATTTCTTCCAATGAGGTCAAATACAACCACTAAATCCTATAAAGGCGCTCAAGATGTGAGAGGAGTGTCTAAAACCTCAATCAGTGTTGACCATATAGGATCACCTCGAAGCTTGAGGAGAAGCTTTCGCGAAAATTGACCGATTTCCGAAATTTGGTTTCATGCTGAGCTTTTGACCTCTTCCTTCCCCTTTCTCCAGTTCATCCACCATCCGAATCGACCGTCATCGGATCACCATAACAGGCATACGCAACAATGCCGCCAAAACGTCCGATACGCAACGTATTCGGCAATGACGACGAAGACGACGACTACCCCTCAGCGACCGACGACACGCAGAACGGCACTCCGCCTAAAAGGTTTCGTCCCGATTCAAGGTCCACCACTAGCCACCGCGTAGGCGTTCCTCCACCCGCCACGCAGCGTGCTCCGTCAGCACAGCAGAATGTAGGAGACACGAGCATTCAGGCGCAGGTAGCAGCGGCCAAGGCGAGGGCACAGGCGGTTGTGAGCGCACTCCATAACAAGGGGTCTGCTCCTGCAACGGGAGGAGGTGTGGCTGCGGCTCCTGCAGCGAGTTCGACTTCAAGCTTTGCGCCTGTGGGGAGTGCTGTTGCTGGTAATGATAGGTCGATAACGGCAGCGGTGTCATCACCAGCATCTGCGGGTGCTCCGAGCAGTACTATAGCAAGACCATCTGCAGCGGGAGGGGGCAGCAGCATTCAGGCGCAACTCGAAGCGGCTCGTGCTAAGGTACAGGCGCAAATGGCTGCTCTCAACAACAAGAGCAAGCTGCCTACCGCAGCCACCACCGCATCGCGTTCAGCATCGCAGCCCGGTAGCAGCTCGAGTGCTGCCGCTCCAACAGCATCGTCCTCCTCCTCAGCAGCCGCATCTGCATCCAAAGCGCCAACAGGCATCCACCCACTCCTCCTCTCCAACGACCTACCCTACAAACCCAAAGCTGCCGACTCCAATCTCAAAACTCCTTCAACCACGTACGTCAAAGGCCGAACCAATGTCACCCCCGAATCAAACCCATACTTGCAAGCGAGTCGAGAACTGGCCGCCGAGACATCGAGCCAACAAGGACCCAAGCAGCGATCCATGCACAAGGGGTTCCAATTTCACAGGCCGGGGCGACACGTGCGCGAAGCTGAGGAGCTACGACGCGAGCAGCAGATGGAAGAGCTCAAGCGGCGCATCGAGGAGAGTGCACGCAAAGCTGGGTTGCAGGACGAACTCGGCGGCGACGAAAAGAGGCTGCTGCCGCCAGCTCCGCCAGACGTCGAGTGGTGGGATGTCAACTTGCTCGCGCAGGCGTCGTATGAAGGTGTGCCCGATTCCGGCACCGCGGAAGAGATGCTCACGCGAGCACGGGAGGCAGACTCGCCCATACTTCTCTACGGCGAAGCCTCCCCGATCGACCAGTACATCCAGCATCCGATCCCCATCCCCGCGCCCACGGAGAGTCTCAGCGTCAAACCGCGTGGACTGATGCTGACCAGACGCGAACAGCGCAAGCTGCGCCGTCAGCGGCGTGCGGCCGAACAACAGGACAAACGTGACCGCATCAAGATGGGACTGCTCCCTCCCGACCCGCCCAAGGTGAAACTGTCCAACCTCATGCGCGTGCTCACGTCTGAAGCCGTCTCGGATCCCACCAAAATCGAAGCGCGAGTTCGACGAGAGATCGCCGCGCGCAAGGAGGCCCACGAACGGATGAACGCCGAGAACAGGCTCACGGATGAACAGCGGCGGGCGAAGGTGGAACGCAAGAAGCAGGCGGATGAGGAAAAGGGGCTGTTCTGCCAGGTGTATCGGGTGCAGCACCTGGTGAGTCCGCGGCACAAGTTCAAGGTGCAGCGCAATGCGTTGGACCACGCGTTGACGGGCGTCACGATCTTTCACCCGAGTATGGCGGTGGTTGTGGTGGAGGGCAGTGCGAAGGCGTTGAAGGCGTATAAGCGGTTGATGACCGTTCGCATTGACTGGACTGATCCCGGCGCACCCAAACACGCCTCTGAGGATGAGGCAAAGGGAGAAGAACCGTCTGCGAACAACACCCCGCTGACAGGCTTTAGACATCTCACGACAAGCACAGAGGAGGTCGATTGGTCCAACAACTCTTGCCAGCTGATCTTTGAGGGACCGATCAGGCAGCGGTATTGGGCGGGGAGAGGGTTTAGGGCGAAAAGTGCGCCTACGGATCAAGCGGCGAGGGAGGCTCTGGGCGAACAGATGCAGGGGTATTGGGATGTGGCTAAGCGCGCGGTGCAGAGTCAGGCGGATGCGTTTTGACGCTGTGTCAAGCAAAGAAAAGCACAATGTGAACGGAACATCACTCCAAGTCTAGCGTGTCTGTGTGTGTCTGCAGTGTGTGCATGGCATTGTGTATGGGTGTGCGTCTCTAGAGTGGCATGCGTTTTATTGTGTCGACGCTGTTGGCTTTGCGGCTAAAGGCGAAGCATTCTCAACACGTCCCGCACGCTCCAGCTTGCCATCCTCCAACATGTACGCCGGTCTCCACCTCCCCTTCGCCGTACCATCCCCTACGACCACGTCGAGCTCCACTCCGTTCTCATCCTCCCCGCTGCTCACTCTCAACTCCGGGTTTGGCTGCGTATTGTACGTTGACCCAAGCGAGGTATACCCCTGATCATACAGCAAGCAGTAGGGCACGCCCTGTTCGCCTCCACCCGCTGTCCCCCATTGTTCTGCGAGCTGGCTCCGCGGCATCCCGAGCGCAGTGTCCGAGGAGGCGAGGTGCGGACAGCGGAGGAAGTGCCATACGTCTTGGTAGGACCAGTCCAGGATGGGATGGATGCGTTCTACGCGTGGCCAGTCTTTGTCCGTCCAGGAGCGCGAGGAGAGCTGCGGGCCGTGTGGGTCGTCTCTGCGTGTGCCGACGAAGATTGCGCGGATATCGCGCGGGTGCACTGGAATGTTGGAGGTGGAGGTGTCATCGGAAGAGGAGAGACCGACCTGTTCGCGTCCCCCGCCGTCGAGGTAGGTGCGGATACCTTGCTTCATCCCGCCTGCTACCGAGATGACCTTGAGGTTGTAGCCGTGGATAGGGGAGACGCAGTACTCGATGAACTTTTCCACCGTGGGAAATGGCGACGGACATGTAATGTAGAGCGACGGTATCGATGGGATTTGCGCTACCGAACTCGCAGCACCTCTTTTCGCAAGCCTTCGCAGTACGGCGGACAAGATGTGCACCAGAACGGTACAGTCCTTGCCACCATTGAAGCTGAGCGCGCAATGCTGCTGACCCACATCTTGGATCACCTCTTCGCACAGCTGCACCGCATTCTTGACTTTCTGCGATAGTTGAGGATACCGTTGTGCTGCTGTGGGATCTTCGAACAGGCTATACACTGCATCAATCGATGCTATCCATTCCGGCGATGGCGATGGTGTTGTCGAGGAGCAGGACGAAGATGCCGCTACTGCACCCGAAGACGAAGTATGTGTTCCGTTGGACGTCATACTGTCTTCGAGCCGCCGATGCAATGCAATACGATGCGACCGTTTCGAAGCGAGGAGTGACCGGAGTGTGATGAGGGAGTGAAGACGTTGCGGTGGAGACGATGTTGGTTAGACTGAGATGGTTCAAGCTGCAACTACGTAATCAAGAATCAGAGGACGGACAGAAACCAATTTCCTCTTTTTTCCGCGGTCGATTCACGAAACAAAAAGAAAGTTGGAAAGCGCTGTCGGCTGCTGCTGCTTCTGCCTGGCCATGTGGAGAAGTGCTCTGGGCACGGAAGGCCCGTGGAGGTTCGGCCAAGCCGCCGTTGCGCTCTTGATTTCAGTCGAAATCCAGGGTCCAATCCGAACTGAGAGAAAACAAAATAGTCTTCCCGGGCAGCTTTTCACCTTCGCTCCCTCTCCCTCTCTCACTCATATCACACTGACCACCCACACGCACACGCACATGATTCAGCAAGGCAGTGCAGCACTGTCGGAACAGCCGCGAGCCATCAGTCTGCGTGCGTGACTGAGCCTGCGCTACCAACGGTCCTCGTCGTCAGAGGCGGCTCAGCAGCATCGAGGGAGCCTGGCCTGCTCCCCGCTTCCCAACCAGCCTGACTCGTCGAGGCATCTGGTCTATATCTACAACACTGCATCGGCGAGAGACGCTCTCCCTCCCCTCCACCACGATGTCCGACAGCAGCTTTCGTGGGATTACCCCCGTCACCGCTCGATCCAGCATGGTTCCCGAGTCTGTCACGCTCACCGATGCCGCCGCTAGCCACTATGGCGCCGGACATCGCAAGATCCGCCTCCGCGTCGTCACCAGGCATCCCTTGCCTGAGTTTCACTTTCTAGCGCCCTTCGATCCACACGGTCCACAGTGCTTCGCCAGGCTGCAGTCTTTTGTTCATGCTCATATGGTCGCCCGCTCTCAGCGAGCAGGTCAGACCGGGATGCTGCCTCCTTCTCTTAAAGCAGAGGCGCTCCAGTTTCAAATGGACAACTTTGAGGTTCCCTTTGACGATCCAGAGATTCTACGCGATGGCGATACGATCGAGGTGCATCTGGATCAGTCGGCTGCATCCTCAGCAGCCGCAAACGCAGCAGCTGAAGAAGAGGTGATGGAAGGGCGTCTGGAAGCTGGCGATGACAATGATGCAGACGAGCATCAACTCGCCCTGGATGCGGAAGAACGCGAAACCATTCTCGAGGCGACTCGTCTGGCTGCTCTGTTTCGTGCTGGCGTGCACAACCTGATCAGCGATGATGCAGGAGACGTTGCAACGCAGCACACAACGCTCGACGATCTGCCTCGTATGCCCCACTCGTCTTCACTGCCACCGCCTCGGGCGCCCAAGCCCAGCAAGAGCAGTTCGTCAAAAGCATCGATGGCATCAACACATGCTCTGCCACTGCCACCGATACCAACATCGTTCGGACAAGGCATACTCCCGGCAATGGCTGCCTTCGATGCAAAGAGGAAGCAGATGCAAGCCTCATCGAAAGCACAAAAGCCCAGCGCGACTGCATCGGCCAAAAAACCTGTTGTAGCGAGCACGAAACGATCACCTACATCATCGTCAGGCTCGCTCTCCTCCTTCAGCAGCGACGGCAGCGGCATTTCCGACTCGGACTTCGACTCCAGCTCATCCTCGGCAGATTCATCTTCGGCCAGTACAGACTCGGACTCGTCCGATGTATCTTCCGGCTCGTCGGATAGCTCTGAAAGCTCGTCTTCTTCTGACTCTGCGCCATCCGAGCATGGCATTCAGTCGGATCCGAATAGGACTGGCACAAGGCAACAGGACACGGCCTCTATCGACACGGCGCGCTCGCCGTCTCCACATCCACCTGGACAAGGTACGAACCGCACCAAGCGTCGGAACCAGATGAGAAGGAAGAAGCTGCAGATGATTCGTGATGCAGAGAACCTACTGCAGTTCGAACAGGCAAAGGACCGCGCTGCTCGCCGAGAGCGTGGCGAGGCCGTTGACAGTGTCGACCCTGTTGACCAAGCCCTATGTTGGATTGACGATCGAGAGCCTATGTTGCAGATCAAGGGAGTTGGTCTCGCAGCTCTCCATGCCTTTGAGGATCTTGCATCAAGCGTAGCTGGTAGTTTGCCTCCCGGCGGCGGCAGCTTTGGTCTCGATGGACCGACTGCCGCCGCAAGTCAAATCGCCTCGAGCTCCACCAGTGAGCCGCAGAAGGGTACAAAGAGGAAACGCAACTATGAGGCGGCTGATTCAGCGGCCGGAGATGCTCCGTCACAGCCACAGCAGCCTGCGCCAAGGGTGGAAGAAATGCAGCCTGGCCAAGCACCATACGGCGGAGAGGTTCCGGCGGGCATCTCGATCCGTCACATTGACTGCCAGACGTATTACGACGAGGAGGTCGAGAAGCTCGAAGCCGAAGCTCAATGTGAAGCAGCCTCGTCGAACCGAGCAGAAGATGTGGGACAGGCTGATGATGGCAATCAGCGCCAACGAGGCAAGGACAAGCGCAAAGGCAAGCATCGACACGTGTATCCAGAGGAAGGTCGACATGATATCCAGGACGAGGTCGGTCAGCTTGACTACGGAATGCCCGACGAGCAGCTCGATGAGGATCAAGCAGCGCCGCGCAAAAAGGTCAAAGTGGAACAGGGCGAACCTATCAGCGTCAGCTCCACCAGTTCTGAGGAGCGCCAGGCTTTTGCTCTTCTACCTGCGTCCTCGGCTGCTGCCGCTGTGGACCATGATCTTGTCGAACTCGGTTCCAGCCAGGTCCAATTCGGCAGTCCCACCCGTCGCAAACATGGCCCCCTCGACCCGGCCGTCACCTGGATGAAAATCCTCGGCGGTCCCAAACCGTCCACTGTCGCCCGGAGGCAGGATATCGCCGCAGCCCAAGTCGCCTGGTCCGAGATCCGCCCTGGGATGGGTCTGCTCTGGAAAGATCTCGCTCTGGATCCAAATAAGTCGACGCCGGCCGTTATGAATTTTGTCGGCGTAGTTGCTTCGGTGCAACGGGACGATGGCGACGGGGAGAATGAGGCTAGTGTTCAGGTGGACGTTATGGGTCCGTTGGAAGATGATGCTGAGAAGGATTGGGCTGAGTACGAAGTGGATAAATTGACGTGGACAGACGAGACGAGGCCGGCACACGTTTGGCTCGTTTACTGATCTGCTTTTCCGATTTTCTTTATGGTTCAAGCACGAAATGTCTCAGTCGCAGTTGCAATCACACACACACACACACTCTCTCTCTCTAACTCGCTCGATACTTTTGGATACACACGTGAGAAAGGGGTGTTTGGTTTTTATGAGGTGGATTGACAAGACGTTGGATACCCATTTGCCGGCGGTGGGTGTGGGAAGGGTGCGTTTGAGCAGGAAGATAAATGTACGTTCCACGCGATAGAGAGCGAGACGGGAAGGTTGTACGACTGGACTAAACAGACACGATATCACTGCAATCGGAAGCAAGCATTGCACGCTCTGCTCAAACGCTAATCTGTGCAGCATCCAAATTGAGCGCATGCAGCAACAGATTGACGTTGCGGATCCTGATATCGGGACCGATATCGTTCTCGGCGCGGGCGGAGCCCATCGGGTTTCGCTTCGCCCACTCCTTCGCAGAGATGACGTTTTCCAATATCTTCTCCCTCAGCTCCTGAACCAGTACCTGCTGCTGCTCCATCGTACTCCCAATCGCAAGCGCCGCCATGAGGTTCCACGTCGGCTCGTCCTCCAAATCCACATTCCGATACCCACCGCGCACAGTCTGCGCACTTACACGCTGCCCCAATCCACCGCCCATATAGTAACTCACCCCAAACGGCAGCGTCATCTTGGTACGCGTGGAGGGGAACAGCGTCGGCAATCGCCCCTGCGCCGTCAACCGCGAAAACAGCAGCGCAAAGATCTGCTTGAACTGCTCCAGCTCGTCCGCGGGCACTCCACCCGCTTGCTTGAGCGTCTCGGCGCGCGACAGGAAGATTGTCAAAAACGCCACCCCCGGTCGCGTCTGCGTCACGCGCACCGGATCGTTCCGCTCCACAAACAACGCCAACATGCCCGAAACGATCCGCATAGGCGCAGAACTCGCCATCGCCATCATACTCGGCACAATCGTCGTCGCAAACACCTCCGACTGCCGCTCCGCATCCCGCCTGGCTTCCACCTGACTCGGATCATCACTCAGATCATCGAGCAGCGCCCCGTTCTGCACAACATCAAGCGACTCGAACGACGCCACCACCATCGTCAGCGCCGTGAGCGTCTGCTCGCTCGACAGGTGACGCAGCGCCCGCGGCAACAGTCGTTTACCCTTCGCCGACGAGAGCAGCGACACGAACGGATGCGGGTCCGAGATCTCCAGCGGCTCCAGCACGCGCAGCTCGGTCCAGAGCGTGTTGGTGACACTGGCGACGTCGGCCTGGTGCGCGTCAAACGCGGACTTGGCCGCACTGGCAGCTTCGTCCTCCGGGTTCACATCGGCGGGTGGAGCAGGGGGCGCGTTTCGACGCAACTGCTCGAGCTGCAGCACGAGATCGTACAGCTTTTCGAGGATCCGCAGCACCTCGTGCTTGGTAAGCGGATCGCGTCGCAGTCCGGCATTGGTGCCGTCCCCGCCGAGCGACGCACCCTCAAGCGCCTGGCGCACCGCATCCCTCGCATGCCCCGCGTCGGGCGTAGCGTCGCCAGAAGAGCGTTCCTTGTTGGCCTTGGCAGCATCCGCCGAGATCTGGAGCATCTGTCGCGGGTTCTTGGTGGAGCTGAGACTGACTCTGCCTAGAGCGCCTTCGAGTGCAGCACCGGAAGCGGACTTTTCCATCCTCTCCTTGCGACTCTGAACGATGCGCTCCACCTGCTGCTGCATGCGAAGCATGGCGTTCTGCTGCTTGTTGAGCTTCTGCTTACCCTTTCCGCCCTTGTTCTGCGCGCCGTTGCCGTTGCCGGCAGCAGTGCCGGGTGCAGGCAGAGGCGGCATCCCCGGCCGCCTAGGCCCGCCGCGAAGCGCAAAGTAGATATGCGCATAGAAATCATCTGCGTACGGGTCGGCAGTGATGAGCTGCGAAATCTGAATACGCGTGATGAAATCCTTATCCGAACCCGACATAAGCCCGTTGTACTTGGCCATGGCGTTGATCTTATCCATCCTGCGCTTGCGTTTCGCCTCGACACGCTCGAATTCGGCAATCTGCGCGCCGGCTTTCTCCATCATGAAGCGCACAGCGTCCTGCTCGGCGGAGGGCGCACGTTCGCGCTGTGAGGGGTCGAGCAAGCCGGGGAAATTCTGGGCGACGGTCTCGAGCGAGTCGAACTGCATGGGTGGTGGGAGGGAGAGGATGGATTGCTGGACGAGGGGGGGCATGGCTTCGAGGAGGGCGCGCATGCGGGCGAAGTGGGCGGCTTGGGCTTGTTGTTGTGCGGCCTGGACGGCGGCGGGGTCGGCGTTGGGGCCGAGGGGGGGTGGGACGGGACCGGGGCCGGGGGGACCCATCGGGGGCATACCGGGGGGCAGGCGTTGGGCGTTGGCAGAGTCGGAGCGCTGGTGGGACTGCAGGATAGCTGCCATGGTAGGAGGAGGGGGAGGGCCACCGACGAGCGGCTGTTGAGGCTGTTGGGGCTGGCCAGGCTGCATGGGTGGGGCACCACCGGTAGAGCGTCGAGCGCGCAGCTCAGCTTCGACTTCCTCGACAGTCATGGGCTTCCTGTCGACAGGAGGCTGCTGCTGCTGCTGGTTCTGCTGCTGTCTAGCACGCATGGCGAGCATCTCTGCTTCAACCTCTTCGAGCGTCTTTGGTTGAGTTCGAGGTTGCTGCTGCTGTTGTTGCTGTGGCTGTGACGGCTGTTGGGTTTGCTGGCCACCGGCACCGCGAGTAGCGCCGAAGCGAGGGACGGGGTCGACGAGGAAATCATCGAGGCTGGCGGCAAACTTGTTGGAAGGGTCAAACTTGCTCTTGGGTTGCTGCTGCTGCTGCTGCTGCTGCTGGGGAGCAGGTGCGGCTGGAGCGGGATGACCGAAATCGAAATCCTTGCCAGCGTCAAAATCACCAAAAGTGTCCTCGTTGAAATCGTCACCGGATTCGTCGAGCTTATCGCCGAGACCGTCGTAGCCGTCCTGACCCCAGGTGTAAATCTCTACATCCTCCTGTGCACCTGCGGCAAGCGCCTTGATCTTGGCGTCGAGCGACTCGTCGTTGTCAAAGGTGTTGTCGGAGGCGTTCTGCGAAGGCTGGTTGGCACGCTTGGCACGCCTGTCTCCAGGGAGCGATGTGTCGAAGCCAAAGAACGACATGGTGTGCGAGAGAACCCGTCTAGGAGGCGGGGCGAAAGAGGGGCTCCAAGAGACTCGATGCGATGGTGGTGGGCGGAAGAAGCGGAACGAGCCCCAGAAGAGTCGACCTGCGAGCAGATTCAATCGCGCTCAGACGCAGTTGAGCGAAACGACCAAAGTCACGTGCGCTGCCTTGTTCGTTGTGTGATCGAGCGGTGCTTGCAGGCTACCCAAAGCAATTTTGGGTGAGGCTGTGCATTCTGGCACCCTAACAAACCCCGAATTTCGTTGGGGTGTGGAGGTTACGGGTGCAAGAAAGGCGCTTGGCAGGGGCCAATTTCTAATTTAGAGGGTGACCGGCGCCGCACCGTGTCGCAGTTGCAAACCAACACCACAGCAAAGCAAAGCAACGCACTGCACTGCACACCGTAGCACTCGCGAATTCCGAAACCCCACGCTCAGCTTGAGCCAGCCGCTCCGCTTTCACCGTTCGCACGTTGCACACACAGTCTCACCCGCATTCCTTCTCCTTCAGCACCGTCACCACCATCGTCAGCGAATCCCTCGTACAGCCACTCCCGGCTGTCCTCGTCAACATGCCGCCCAAATCCCTCGTCACCACACTTCGCGATCGCTACCTCAACACCATTCGATCCGTACAACCACCTTCAAGATGGAAGGTCCTCGTGGTAGACTCCTTCACCAAGGAGCTTCTCAACTCGGTCCTCAAGATGTACGATGTTCTCCAGGAAAACGTAGCGCAGGTCGACAACATTGAGCTCTCTCGCGCTCCTCAGCCCACCCTCGAGGCATGCTACCTCCTCACACCCACCAGCCAGAATGTCGACCGCATCATCCGCGATCTCGCTCCCTCCGAGCCTGGGAGACAGCCCACCTACGCTGCAGGACATATCTTTTTCGTAGACGGCCTCTCGGATGCACTCGTACACAAGCTCACCTCCTCACCCGCCGAACCGAAGCTCAGACAGCTCATCGAGCTATATACCAACTTCTGGGCCGTTGAAGCACAGACGTTCTCGCTCAAGTCGCCCCACAGCTTTCTCAACCTTTTCCAGCCTGTGGGAGGGCTGTACGGTCCAGATCCCATGGAAGTTATGCGTGCGATAGAAGAAGAGCTTCAATTCTCCACACAGGCCATCCTCAACGTCTGCGTCACCCTCAACGAGTTCCCCTTGATTCGATACTATAACCCGTCACATCCACCGCTCGGTCCGCTCCAACCATCGAAGGATGCCGTCAAATCACAGACTGCAGCTGCAAACATGTACCAGGGCAGTGCACGCATGGCGCGGCTGCGAGGATCCAACAATGACTCTGGCCTGCCCGGCTCCGGATCCAACGGTCCTGTGGTAGGGGAACACTTCACCAAGAAGCTTGCATTCCGAGTCCAGGCCGCCATCGATCAGTACGTCCGCGACAACGAGCCCAAGGTCGAGTCGAGCAGACCTCGCAGTGTTCTTTTCATCACAGACAGGTCCATGGACACGGTTGCGCCCTTTCTGCACGAGTTCTCCTACCAAGCCATGTGCAACGATCTGCTCCCCATTCACGAAGGCTCGCGGTATCACTACACCTTCTACACCTCGGACGGCGAGCGCGAAGAGAAGGAAGCCATCCTCTCGGACGAGGACAACGTCTGGACCGGCATACGTCACCTCCATATCGCCGAAGCCATCGACAAGCTCACCAAAGACTTCAAACAGCATGCTGGCGAGCAAGGTGCCTTTGCAGACCCCAATTCGTCGCTCAATGATATGCGTGACATGCTCGCCTCGCTGCCACACATGCAGGAGATGAAGGAGAAGCTGTCCCTGCATCTCACCATGGCACAGGACTGCATGAACAGGTTCGAAAAGTCCAAGCTGCCCGCCCAAGCTATGGTCGAGCAGAACTGCGCCACGCGGCTCACGCCGGAGGGCCAGAAGCCAAAGACACTCGTCGAAGAGATGGTGCCCCTGCTCGACGACCGCAGCGTATCCAATATGGACAAGGTGCGCATCATTGCGCTGTACATCATGTACTGCGACGGCGTGCCTGACGAGGACAGGAAGCGCTTGTTCCAGCATGCGCGATTGGGGCGGTACGAGATGGAGGCGGTGGACAATTTGGTGCATTTGGGAACGCAGGTTGTGAAGGATCCCTCGAGTTCTGGCTGGGATGTGTTCTTCAAGAAGGGCAAACGCAAGCAGCAACCGGGCGAGAACGAGTTTGAGCTCAGCAGGTACCAGCCGCTCGTCAAGCTGATGGTGGAAGACCATTTTGCGGGCAAGCTCGAGCAGGCGACTTATCCGTACGTCCGCGATGCCCCGCCCGAGACCGCGACGGGGCTGTCATTACCCGTCCAAACGTCTGCTCTGGCGAGAGTCGGCTTGGGCGGCGGTTCGGCCGCGAGCAGCAGCAGCAGCGGATTGGCAGCAGCGGCGGGGGGAGGAGCGGGGCGCACGCAGCCGAGCAGCTTGCGGAGCGCGAAACCGACATGGCACCAGAAGGCGAGGGGCGGCAGCAACGTTGGTGTGGAGAGGCTCGAGAACCGGCAGCGCGTGGTGGTGTTTGTGGCGGGCGGGATGACGTATAGCGAGATGCGGAGTGCGTATCAGTTGAGTGAGCGGTTGGGCAAGGATGTGTACATTGGCTCGTCGCATACGTTTACGCCCGAGACGTTTGTCGAGGTATTGAAGCATCTTGGCAAGGCGGGGGCGCGGGATGCTTCTCGCGCAGCTGGAGGGCATTCGCACCATCATGGGCAGCATCAGCAGGAGCAGTATCACCCCGAACACGCCAGGCTTCCGGCGGGGGCGTCGAAGCTGTCCAAACCGCTAAACGATCGTAGTGCCATTCGGACGGCGTCGCTGCAGCACGGGGCGTATCGCGATGGTCAGGGGAATGGCGAGCATCATACGGGCTATGCGTCGCCGATGTCGGCCGTGGATCAGTCGGCGTACGATCGCAGGTTTCAGTCGCGCATCGCGCCATCGCAGGCCCAGCATGCACTGCCAGCGAAACAGCAGCAGGCGTCGAGTATCCCCGCGCACCTCGCGGCCGATGTGGGCAACGGCGCGATAGGCAGGAGCTCCAGCCCCTCGCCCAGTCAGACGTCCGACTTGAGTCTGAGGAGCAAGGAGAAGAAACGGTTGAAGAATGTCTTTGGCTTTAAAAAGTGACCCATGCTCGATGTTAACCTGTCAATGCTCTCTCTCTTTTTACACTCTCGCCCTCGGACGTGTGTATGCACGACAACTTCAGAACGGCGCTCTTGCAATTGTGAAGTTTGTGACGGACATTGGCGACTGTGAGGATGAGACGAGGGTTCTGTTTCGACAACACTTTGAAAGAGCGACAACAGCCCTGCGGACATCTTGACACACTCTTCTGATGAGATTGAAGGAGCAGTGACATCCAGTGAAGCCAAACTCTTCTTCTCCACTGCACTCCCTTTACATCTCCACAAGCTGGTGCACGCTACCACCCTCTAATCCCCAAAATATGCCTCACATCCGTGGCGAACCGCAAACTGTCCAGCACCGGTAACAAATCCAACAACGCCTCGTCATTCGGGTCATGCGTCCACCCCTCGATCGGGATGCCATTGGCCCTATTCACCCTGTAACTAGCCGGACTGTTGTCCACCAGACAAACCTTGCTCAAATCCTCATCCACCACCGCTAGGTTCTTGACATAGCTGCCGCCCTTAAAGCTGCAGCTCTCCCTGAACAGCCTTGCCGAAATCAGCCCGCGTCCTTGGTCCAACCAATCAATGACAGGATCCGCATACTCCTGCACGGATGCAGTGAAGACAACCACGGTGTACCACGAGGCCACTTTCCGCAAAAAGTAGTCTGTCCACGGTCGCTTGTACACGTGGTACAGCACGGAACGGCCGTCGAGCACGACTTCGACCATGTGTGGGCGGATGCGTCGCGGATTATCGTTTGCGCGAAGTCCCAAGAACGCCCCAGCCGTTTCAAGCCCCAAAAACCCAGATGTTGTCGTACGTCCTCCAGCAGAAGCATAGTTCGAAGGAGAGCGGGAGGTCGAGTGGATGAGCGTCTCGTCCAGATCAAGCACGAGGATCTTGGGTGAATGGTGGATGATGGAGCTCGTCGGCCCACGCGGGACTTTCGTCGACACCAGCGCCGTTGCTGGAGGCGAAGTGGAGCGCGAATCCGATCCATCGCCGCCAGCAACAGCGACAGCAGCAGCCCTCCTCGCTGCCCTCCCTTTCGCAATCCTCGACTGCCGCTCCGCCTCCATCACCGCCTCCTTCTCGGCCATCGCTACATCGATCGGCTCGGCTTTGCTGTTGTGCGCCAACATGGGATCGACCATCTGCGGATTCGGCAACAACCTCGATGGCGTCCTCTGTCCCGAGGCCAGTGCTTGCCATACATGGCCCAATGCAGCCGCTTGATCCTCGGTGACGGGTTCCTGGTCGAAACCCCCGCTGCTGGTGTCTTTTTCGTCCGGCTTGGGCGTACGCGGACGACTTGCGCTGACGCTGCTGCGCTTCTCGGCATCGCGTTTCGATTCAGTCTTGCTCGCAAACCGCAGCGAAGGTGTACGTTTCGAGCGAGTCGACGCGGCATCGTCATCATTGTCGTAAGCCGTAGCATTCTTCTCCAGGATAGGCAGCTGTGCTCGGTCATACACGGCTTCCACCGCATCCTCGAGCCGGATAGCGCGGCGTCTGCGTAGATACCGAACACAGTTGACCGGACACAGCAGCACTGCCAGTAGCAAATCTCGCAGCGCAGCCAGCGTGGTACGAATTGCCCTCCTCGTAGACGAGATTCTTCTCTTCGAAGCAACACTGCCGTGTCTAGCAGGCGTCGCGCCGTCTGCACCGTGTCCGACATTGCCGTTGCGTGGAGTGAGCCGTCCAGCACGCGAGTCTTCGGCTTCAGATGCTTTGGCGGAAGAGTTGACAGATGAGCGAGCCGAGCGACGCTTCCTGCTGGGCTTGGAAGGAGTAAGGCTGCGGTCGACCGACTGTTCCGAGTCAGTCGTAGCGAGCGATGAGTTGGAGGACGAAGCCAGAGCATCCATGCCTAGGGAGGCGGCGTACTTTCGACGCAGAGAGGCCCTCCTGGAAGCGGTGGGAGTGGCGGTGGCAGAGGTCGAGGAATCGGATTGCCTCTTGCGCGTGTTTGTTGGTGTATCATCGTCGGCGGCGGCGGCACCAGCCGATGTCTCTGAGGCAGACGTTGAGTCCCTTTTCGGTGTTGCCGATGCAGCAGCCGGATCGACGACCGAGGACGTTGGATCCTCCTGAGCCACAGCCTCGATGGCATCAGGCTCGCCCTTGGCCGCCTCGAGCAGAGTCTCTGAGTCGACGCTTTTCTCGTCGGCCTCGTCCTGTGATGCGGCATCGTGTCTATCTGTCGTCTTGCTGTCCTGCTCCTCGTCCACCAACATAGACGCAGAATCTGGCGCAGTGGCCAAGGTACTCGCAGCCTCATGCGAAAGCGACGAGCCTTCACCCCAACTGCTGTCGGCACTGCTCTGCGACATGGTCCTCCCACGTGACGCCCCCGTATCAACGTCCTCAGGCGCAAAGTCGCCACCGTCAAACTCGACAATGTCTTCGCGTTCCTTTTCCGACATGAAATCCGGGTCCTGATGTGCGTGCGTGCTGTCCTGCTGACTAGGCCAAGCGTCGAGTTGCTGATTGTCCAACGGGGCCGACGGACTGCCGAGACGAGAATGACGTTTGGATCTACGCCTGAGTTGCGAGGACGATTCGTCGGTGCTGCTGGAAGATCCATCTCGGCCACGGCGAGTGTGGGAATAAATGGACAGCCCGGAAGACGCGGTGCGCCGCGACTGATTACATCTGGGCGCAGTGGACGAGAGCAAAAGATCGTCTAAACTGGGGACACGTTTGGTGCGTCGATACGATAGCTCCGAATCGCTGTTCTTGCGCGAATGGTGGCGAGATCCAGGATGAATCGCCTCATCGATCCAACCCGTGAGGCCCCAGAAGCCGCTCCACCTTGCTCTGCGAGTGTGTTGCGAGTCGGAGTCGCTATCGTCTGTGTCAAGTGCATGCGAGGGATAGAGGCTAGCCGGGATGCTGCCGGTGCGACGAAGCGTGGTGGTGCTATACAAGGCTCGCGAAGGCTCGTCTTGCTCTTGCGACCATCTGCGTAGCGATGACGAGGATGCAGGGGTTGTGGAGGGAGAGGCGCTCGAGGCTCTACGACTTGCAGGCAGTGACGAGTGCGAACGGGACCGCTTGCTAGATGACGAAGGGCGCGATGGCGGTCGATCCGTTGCTGGCGCAAACGAGCGGCTAAGCACAGAGTCGAGGTAGCTGATCGAGTTCATCTTGGCGGTGGTTGCGCTGGCCGGACGTGTTCAGCTTGCGGTGTGATGGCGGTAGCGGAATCCAACCTCTTTGGTCAAATGTCGGATTCACCGCCCCATGACGACCACTAGCGAGATTGATAACAGCTGAAATGAAGTCAAGTGTCCTGGCGTGACACAGACGACGAAACTTCGCCAGATCGTAACAACCCTTGGAGTCGGAAACGCCGACGATCGCCTCTTTGCCAGAAACAAGCTGGAGGTGGAAGTGGTTGAATGAGAGAGAGTGATGGTGAAGCGACCGAAAAGAGAGACCAAAGTCGGAATCGGCCTCCCATACTGTAACCCGCAACCTGCAGCCCCAACGCACGGTTTAACCCACTTCATCACAGGGGCGGCACGTCGCTTCTCCCTGCAGCAGCGAGCAGCGAGCAGCGAGCAGCAACAGCCTCAGCGGCCTATTTCACCGCGACTTGCCGGCTGTGGTTAAAATTGGGGGAAAATATACACCAAAAAATCAAAGTCCAAAAAAAAATGCATGACTTCGACCACAGAAGCTGACCCAACAACAATTTCACGCGAAACAAATAAGAAAAGCCGGTCGATTTTTTGTTACTCCACATTTTCCAGCCCAACGAGAAGGCACGACCACGCACATGACCAAACAGTTCGACGATTTATTCCTGATTTTTCCAAGTCGCCCGTGCACGTACCGATTTCCGAGAATCAAGCCATGCCATTTCATCGAGAATCACTATCGCTTCTCGTGCCAAGTGCCAACATCCTCAAGAAGCCCATAACACCGATCCACTACACTAAGCGCCAACCAGTACACCTGGGAGACGGAGCCCTAAATGCTTCAACCCGCTGCCATCACGGCGCTGCTCTCGCAGTTGATCAATAACGAGGACCGGGGCGAGGCGGCCTCCGTACGTCCACACACGGCGCTGCTCACGCTCGTCGACTCGTCCGAGCTGTATGCTGTCGCAACGAGGCTCGTCGATACACCACCGAGTCGATCTGCGGTTGCGTCTATCTTGGCTAGCACGGCTGCAGCTGCGGGTACCGCGCCTCCACCGCCTACACACGTTACGAATGGTCGATCGGCACCGTTGACGCTGGACGAGCGGGCGGCGTGTCTCTCTGCCCTCGCTGTTACTTCTTGGCGACAAGCTACTGAGGGGCCGAGAGCAAAGCTGGGGGTGGAGGGGGAAAATGTGGTGATGCCGGGAGCGACGGTGTCGGTGGCGAAACATGCAGTGACGGGGATGACAAGTGCTTCGGGCGAGAAGGCGTCGAGTAAAGAGTTGGTTCCTCTGCTGCTCGAGAGCGATTTGGGAAGGATCTTGGTCATGCCCATCGTGCCGTCTGCCCCCACACTCAGCATGTCCAGGAATGAGTTGGCTGCAGCGGACGAATCGCCCGACGATGCACCGAGCTTCGCAGACCATCGTAAACCGTTCATGCTGCTCACGCTCAATGCGCTTTCCGACACGCCATCCGCGAGCAACATCAAAGCCGCATCCACCGCGCAGAATATTCCTGGAAACAACAGCAGCAACACGCTCAGTCCTGCCCTTGCCTCATCGACCGCTACACTTTCAGCCAACAACACGGCCCGCTCAAGACTGCGCTCGGGAGTCACCACTCCGACATCGACACGCTCGGATACTACGCCCACGCCGTCTCGCTCGCCTGTCTCCGACCACTTTCCCGTCACCGCTTCTGGCGGACCACCCGGCGCTTCGGGCGTTTCTGCTGCTGCGGGAGAGGGAGATGTGTCGCCAGGCCAGTCGAGCGCGGACGCGGACCAGGATGCACGGGAGGCCAAAGTGTGGTCGGCGCTGTATGCGCAGGCTAAGGCGCTGGCGAGGGTGTTGGCGCCCAATTTGAGCAAGTGTGGAGTGGGGCAGCATGGTATGGATGAGCATGTTGAGGGCAGGCAGAGTGGGGGTGTGAGCGATGACGATGGTGGTGATGCTTGATGGATTCATCGAGCAGGTTGGTTTGTAGCGGTAATAGAATGCATATACCCTTGACACGTCAGATTTTTGTGCGATGCAGGCTTGGAACGAGGTGTGATGAGCGTCCGTGATGCTCGATTCGCCGACTTGGTGTGGATTGTGGATGGTCTCGATGGATCGAATTGCGGGGAGAGTGAGGTGTGAGTGATCTGAGTAGCATGCTGAAGGTGCGGAATGACCGGACCGGCGAAGGCTTGGAATTTCTCGCTGTGGGTCCAAGCGACCAATTTCTCAGACAAGCTTTTCCCACCCTTACTCTTTCCACCATCAGCAAGACCTCTTTCACTCCATCTGCATAATCTCCATGAAACGGCCATGTCAGACGGCAAGACACCAACGCTGCTGATCGTGATGGGCACGTCCGGCTCAGGCAAATCCACTGTCGGCTCTGCACTCTCCGCCGCCCTCCACTGTCCCTTTGTCGATGGGGACGACTTGCACCCGGCCTCGAACGTTGCGAAGATGTCGCAGGGGCATCCGTTGAACGACGCGGATCGCGAGCCGTGGCTGATCAGGATCCGGCAGACCGGTTTGGAGCTGGCGACCACTCAGACGCAATCACATCCACCGCAGGTCGAACACACAGATACACGCAAGCTGGCGGAAGTGTACGAGACGTCGCACACCCAAACGACTCCTCTGGACCACTCCGCTGCCGCTGTCGTCTCTGCAGACCCCCACCCACAGCCCGAAACAACAACACAACAAAGCGCGGGAAAGCTAGCGATCATCGCATGTTCATCGCTCAAACTCGTCTACCGTCGCCTCCTACGCGGAACTATCCCCTCCCTCGCCCACCACTCCGCCCTCGAACCCGAACCAGCACAGCCTTCAGATCTGAGCGTCATCCACCTCTACCTCGACCTGTCCCGCGAGCTGCTCGAGGAGCGGATGCGCAATCGCAAGGGACACTTTATGAAATTAGACATGCTGTATTCTCAGTTGGATACGCTCCAAGCGCCTGATCCTGCGACGGAGCCGGGGGTGATTGTGGTCAAGGTAAAGAGGGAGACGAGTACGGACGAGATCGTGAGGGATGCGGTGCGGCAGTTGGGGGCGTTGGGAGTGGTGTAAGGGATCACCGCTGGAGAGGCGCAGGTGTGTTGTTTGGTCAAACTGCTGTTTCTTCTCGTTGCAATACATCAAGCACATCCAACAGAACCCGTCGCCGAGTGAAAATGAAGGGGGGTTTGACATTTGATAGACCTACAAGATGTACTTCTTGGTGTAAGAGGCTCTACTGCTTGGCCTCCTTAGCCCCCTCAGCAGCATCGCGCTTAAACTGTTCAACAAGCGCACTCACTCTCGCCTCCTTCACCTTCCTCTCCTGCGCGAGCATCTCCAAAATCTTGCCCTGCTTCGCCGACGGCAACCCCTTGGTCTTGACCATAAATCGCGGGAACCTCTCGCCGTCCCGCTTCGCTTCACCCACGATCCCCTCAGACGCCAACGCATCCAACTGATGATAGCTCGCGCGCTCCTTGTTGGCAATCTCCTGCTCGTACTGTTCCGTGCTCTTCTTGCCCCTCCACCGCGTCGTCTTTGTCATCTTGAGATAGACACGGCTGCGCTCGTAGTCGAGCTCAGAAGTGAGCAGGTGCTGCTTCTGAAACTCGGGCGAAATCTCGGGGAAGAGGAAAGGCTCCAACAGGCCGACTTCGACCTTCTTGTACGTTCGGCCGCGGCCGGAGATCACTTTGCCCGTGCGGTTGTCGCGGGTGATGGGCGAGCGGTAGATGGACGAACGCGCCCAGGTGGTCTTGAGACCGTAGATGGAGAGGAGGTAGGAGCGGAGGGCGTGCTTGTGCATCGAGAGGGGTACGCGGAAGGTAGCTTTGAACGAGTCGTAATCCTGGCCTTCGGGCGTGTGGTTCTTGACGAGCTTAACGATGGTGTTGGGCAAGAAGGTGAGTTCGCCGGCACGTTCGGGCACGGGATACCAACGTGGGGAGGGCGAACCGAGGATGAGCGAGTCCTCGGAATCGTCCAGGTACACCTGCGAGCGGTCACGCAGCTTCCAAGCGGCCTTCTCTTCAGCCACGCGCTCTTCGGGCGACAGCTGCTGCCACGCAGCCCACGCTTCCTCCTCCTCAGCCTTCTGCAGTTCGCGGAATGCAGCCCAGCCTTCCTCTCCCTTGGCACCGAGTTTGGCAGGCAGATGCGAGCTCTCCCCCTCCGGACGCGGGTAACCCGACGAGTAGCCCTGCCTCCACCCAAGCTTGCGAATGCTCTCGAATCTCGTACGCAGCAGAGCCTCTGCACGCTGCTCGTCAGACATGCTCTTCCACAGCGAACGCAGCGCGAAGTCCACCTGCTGCTCGTAGTCCATCATGTCCCACAGCTCACCCTGCGAGATGTAGTCTGGGCTGTTCTTCCTCGCCGCACTCACTTTGGCATCCGCCGCCTCGAGCTGGTTGCGATACGCCTCGATGTGCTCCTCGGTCCAGTGTTGCGGGTCATTGATGGTGGCATCTGAGCCAGCGAGGGTGCGGATTTCTGCGATGGTGGGCACCCACAGACGCGCACGAGCCGATCGGAAGCTCTTGACAACTTCGTAGGTGCGTCGAAGCCAGTCCGGGAAGGCGCCAAAACGGAATGACTTGAGCAGCTCTCGGATTTCGGGTGCATCTGGCTCAAACCAGCCCCATTTGAGGAGGAGCTTGGCCTTGTCGGCGTCGGTGGTGGGCTTGCCGCGGGTCTTCCGGCCCGAAGTGGGGAGGGTAAGGACATCTGAGAACTTGCCGGCATCGATATCGGCATCAAGGTCGGCATCGACATCGACAGCAACATCAGCTTCAGCGGCAGCGGATGGTGTCGGGATGGAGGCTTCAACGGCCTGGCAGTGAGCGGCGGAGACAGCGAAACACCTGCCGGACTGTGTACGCGAAGCGCTGTTGGAGGCGATCGTGGCAGTACGAGCGACGGGCCTAGCTGTAGCGGCGGCGACCCTCGAGGCAGCCGCTGCACCTCGGAAGGCGGTGCGAGCAAGCAGTGCCTGCGAAGAAGGAGTACTGATCATCTTGGTGGCGGAGGGTTGCTGTCGATGATGGTGCAAGGAGTCAAGAGCGCGCAGATGATCAGCTTGCTCAGGAGTGAGATGGTGACGAGCGAAGCATCTTTTCACTGCTTTTTCTCATTTTTTGGCGCATTTCTTCCGATTTCTTCTTGGACGATAGAGATGCCCGATTCGGTGCGATCTCAGATCACGTGCAATAACCACTCTCGCGCGAGTCAAGCTGCTCGTTTGCGCGCTGTTCAGCATCGCTCTCTGCCATGATTGCTGGGATCGCAACCCCACCTGCGTCAGGCGTTATCTGGACCATTGTATGCGGTTGCTGTGAAGCAGGACTTGACGACAGTGGGCTCTCAAGGGCAATTCAAGAGGGGTCAGCACTCGCTGCTCGACGCTCATGCCATCAAGCTTTGACGCAACCAACGTCCCGTCTCGCAGGTCGATCTTGGTTGCACGGTCAAAGCTACATTCGGTCATGATGAAGTTTTGATGTGGGGCGACAGAGAGCGGGCTGCTCAATTTGTCGATGACCGAGGGATCTGTGCTGTGCATGTTGCAGCAGGTGTGCATGAGCCGCTTCTGCGTGGCGTCTTAGGGCCATGGCACGATTCCTTCGCCATAACTAGTCGATCCAACTTGGTCAACACACCGAACATGACAGCTTATACTGTGGTTGCGAGTTCATATAGCTGCCTAGAGCAACAAGCAATGTCGCGTCTTGGCTGGGTTTCGGTGCTCGAGGGCCGTTACGTCCGCAATGCTGGGGAAGAGCAGATCTCGAGGCAACAGAGTGATTATTCCTGCGGGATTGAGTGGGCGAGATGGCCGTTGGCATATAGGCGAGAGGGAAGAATTCGACGCACGGAGACAGCGTCTGCGGCCTTACGCTTTTCTACAGAGGAGGATAAAGCTAGCTAGCTACCTTACTAGATCATAGCGCTCTCTCTCTCTCTCTCTCCCTCCCCTCCCAGAGGGCGAACCAGATGACTTGTTCGAGATCCGCGATGCGATTTTTGGTTTTTAATCGGTGCCTTTTGGATTTGCATGCAAGGTCACACACACACGCCCCGCAAGCAGCAGCAAGAAGCGAGATTTTCGAGAGTTTTATTCTTAATTTTCGTAGTCCAACGCTGAGGCAGGCAGGCTTGCGGTACGTTTTTTTTTTTTTGGTCGATGCCAATTTCTCGCAGGCGCAGAGAGTGTTTTTTGATCAGATTTTCAGACACTCTGTCGGGCGTGCGTGGGGAAAATTGCGAGGGTGTGAGATGAACCCAGATTGGCCGGCTTTCGCTGCTCTCCCTCCGCTCTGTCGCGCTCTGTCGCGCTCTGTGGCTCTGTGGCGTCCTTTTGAGTGTGCATGTCGTGCAGAATCCATGCGTGCGCGTGGGAGATTGACACAAAGGAGCTCAGACAACCATGGGAAGAGAGAGGGAGGGAATAGTAACAGACAATAAAGAGCACACGAGCGCCTGTCGAGTGACCGGTTTTGCTTTGGGCCGTCTCGCTCAGAAAGAGAGAGAGAGCGAGAGAGAGTTTGTGTGCAGCGAGGGTGCATCTTTACATTCTTACTTGTCGCTTTCCGCCGCTTACGTCGTGTTCGGCCACGCTCTGCCTTCGGTTGGTCCTTTCCTTTGCTCGTTGCCGTGTCGCACGTCGTCGTTCGACAACATCTTCTTCGGAGCATCCACCATCATCACCCATCGCAGTGTTCAGCATCTCTTGTCATCGCTTCGGCATTCCTCCGAGTCCTGGAGCGGTTCACCCGACCTCAGCCCTTCTTCTCGTCGAATTCTGTCACGACAAGTTGGCATCCGACAACATAGGATCCTCCGTGGCCGGCATCTCGGCGGTCACAAGCACGACTCAACCGCAGCAGCAGAATCACCGTGTCTGGATCGAGCATTGATGGATTCAGCAACCATTCTCGCATCCATCGCTGCGCTTGACCTTCCGTGAGGCGCATCCCGCTTCTGCATACCGTAAGAACAGGCCCACCATCCCGATCAGATATACCCAACGCCTCCCTGCATGTCATCCGCTTCTCAACTCGCTCGCATCGAACCTCGTTCCGCCGTCGTCGCCGTCGTCGCCGCCTTTTCTCGCCACTCTCAGCATCATCGGCTGCACTATTCCATGCCACGCCAACACATCTGCATAGACTCTTTCCACACTCTCCCAGCACCGTCCCTGTAGAGCAAGAGCACATTTCGACCAAAATGGGCGCCATCTGTTGCAAACCCGAAGTCATCGACTTTGACGGGCCTGTCGACCTCTACCACTTCTACCTGCTCCGTGCCGTCGGCAAAGGGGCGTTCGGCAAAGTACGCGTGGTGCAACACAAGCAGACAAAGGATCTCTATGCGCTCAAATACATCAACAAGGCCAAATGCATCAAGATGCGCGCCGTCTCCAACATCATCCAGGAACGCAGGCTGCTCGAGGAGATCGACTCGCCCTTTGTCTGCAATTTGCGCTATGCGTTCCAGGACGACGAAAACATGTTTATGGTGCTCGATCTCATGCTTGGTGGCGATTTGCGCTTTCACCTCGATCGAACCGGCAATATGAGCGAAGACGTCGTTCGGTTCTACGTTGCCGAGCTCGCGCTCGGGTTGGACTACCTCCATCGCTTGCAGATCGTACACCGCGACCTCAAACCAGACAATGTCTTGTTGGACGAAAAGGGACATGCTCATTTGACGGATTTCAACATCGCCGTCCACTTTTCGCCACGCCGTCCGCTCACCAGCATTGCAGGCTCAATGGCCTACATGGCGCCCGAGGTGTTGACCAAGCGCGGCTACCTGTCTTCCGTCGACTGGTGGTCGCTCGGCGTAGTCGCCTACGAACTTCTCTTCGGTCGACGTCCCTTCCGCGGCAAGACCAACTCAGCACTTACACACTCGATTCTCAACGACCGCTGCACTTTCCCCGAAAACGTCGAGACGCTCGTCAGCCGCGAAACCGTCAGCTGCATCAAGAGTCTGCTCGAACGCGATCCGCGCAAACGGCTGGGGTGTCGCAGCGGCATCGACGAGTTCAAGATGCATCCGTGGTTTGCCTCCGTTGACTGGCCTGCGCTCGAGGCCAAGAGGGTCACGCCGCCGTTTGAGCCGGATTCGAAAAAGGCGAATTTTGATGCGACGCACGAGCTGGAGGAGTTGCTGTTGGAGGATAATCCGTTGAAGGCCAAGAAGAGGAATGGCAATGCCGACTTTGATGCGCTGCCGCCAGAGATGCGTCAGATGGAGGAACACTTTTTGCCGTTTGACCATCTGAAGCAGCGCAGAAAGTCGTACTTCCGCGCGTCGCATGCGAATGGGGTCGCAGCAGCAGCAGGGACACCAGCCACAGCTGCAACGACAGGAGCAGCAGCAGCAGCAGCAGCAGCGACAACAGCAGGAGCAACAGGAGCGGGTGCGATCGCGGGACCCTCGCGGTCAGGTGCAGTGCCAGGCGAGCACGAACGCGTCTCGCAGATCTCGAGCATGACACATACGCTGCAGGACCAGCCGCTCGCGGAAACCGCACAGCCAGGTACCGACGCCGGACGCTTGACGCCGATCCCGTCGCAGATCCGCCCGACACGGTCGATATCGCCTTCGGGCTCCGGCAATGGGTCTTCGGCGTTCGGGGTGGAGAGGTATAGCGAGAAGGCGGACCAGTTGGGGGTACCGCCGCACTCGGCAGCGTCGGTGGTCGGCTCGAGTCAGCGACACTACTCGCCGCTGTCGCAGCAGCATTTTGGTGCGGCGGATTTGAACTCGTTGCCGCTGGAAGGAGCGGGGTCGTTGGCGGAAGAGTATCCCATGTTGGCTCAGCAGCAGAATGGTGCGAGACCGGCCGAGTTTAATGAGAAGGCCGGGTGGCACCATCAGCGGTAGTTGCGTTCGGGGGCAGCACAAGCTGTTTTGTTTCAAAGTACAGCTTTCACCATTCGTCGTTTTTAACCCTTGTCTCAAGTGTAGGTTTTTTTCGCCTTTCAAATACCCCGATCTATGGTGCTCCGTTTTGAATGCTGTGTGGGAGGATGAGGTTGGTGCGCATGCTTTTGTGTTTTTGGTCTCGAGGTTGTGGTGCTGTCGTGCAGTCTGAACAGCGTTGGGAGTTTAGGCAGACAGTTCGACCGCTCTTGAATACCGTCACAACAGTCAAAATTGGCGAGCTCAAACGAAACGCACAACGTCCCAGATGACCCCGCGTTGAATCACGACACTTATATTAAATTCACGATGGCACAACTGCTCGATCAGGCTTTCAGCCTATCCAGCCGGATCTTGACGGCCATAGCGTGGGCCTGGAGGCCCTCGCACATGGCCAGATCGATGACGTTCTGGCCGAAGCCCATGAGGCCGTCCCTAGTGAGGCTCTGACTGGTGATGCACTTTTCGAACGTGCCCACGTTGACGCCGGAGTAGCTCTTCGCATACGCAGCGGTGGGAAGCGAGTGGTTGGTGCCGCTCATATAGTCACCGCAACTCTCGGGGGACCAGCTGCCGACGAAGACCGAGCCAGCGTTTTTGACGAGTTTGACCAGTGCCTCTGGTTGCGCCGTTTGCAGGATCAGATGCTCAGGTGCATATGCGTTGGACCATTCCAGCGCGGTGGTGCGGTCGGGCACGATGACGGTGACCGACTTGTCGATGGCCTGACGCACAACATCCACACGCGGGAGCGCGCGCGCCTGCCGATCAACCTCCGCCTCAATCGCCGCCAACTGCGCATCCGTCAACGCAATCCCCACCAACACCACCTGCGAGTCCGGCCCGTGCTCCGCCTGCGACAGCAGATCGCTCGCCACAAACGCCGCGTCCGCCTCCCCATCCGCAATCACCAGCACCTCCGACGGTCCCGCCGGCATATCGATCGACACGATCGCATCCGTCTCGTTCTGTACGAGCATCTTTGCTGCTGTAACAAACTGGTTCCCCGGCCCAACGATCTTGTCCACTTTGGGGCACGATTCGGTGCCGTACGCGAGCGCCGCCACCGCCTGGGCTCCTCCCGCGCAGAGGATGGCGGTGGCGTTGACCTTGGACGCGCAGTAGAGCACTTCGGGCGAGATGCTCCCGTCCGCACGAGGCGGTGTGGCGATCACCACGGTAGGGCAGCGCGCGACTTGGGCGGGCACACCGAGCATGAGCGCGGTCGACGGTAGCACCGCGGATCCTCCCGGCACGTACAGTCCGACCGACTCGATGGGTCGCGCGAATCGACGACACACAACCCCAGGCATCGTCTCGACCTCCAACACTCCATCTTCGGGCCCCTCCAGCCCGTCGACGGTACCATTGGCACCCGTGTGCTCCGCCTGTTTGTTACCGAAAGTCGTCTTCTGCGCCTTGTGGAACTTGTAGATGTTGTTGTACGCGATATCAATCGCCGTCTTGACTTCGGGCTTGATCTTGGCCATCACCGAGTCGTCAACGAAAGGCGGCAAGCGCACCGGGGTAGACAGCTTAGCCTTGTCGAATTTTTCCGTAAGTTCGAGCAGCGCAGCATCACCGCGTTCCTTGACAGAGCGGAGGATGGGGCGGCAGATCTCCATAACCTGCTCGGTGCGCAGCGCGGGTCGCTTGAGCAGCTCCCTGCGCTGAGCCGCCGAGAGGTCTTCGTAGCGGTACGACTGGATCTTGATGGGTGCACTTGCATCTTTGACCGGCGCTGCTGCTGAAGCAGGTGCAGGGGCAGCCTTGGTCTCAGCAGCCTTCTGCTCTGCGGCAAAGGCAGGCTTAGCATCCCCCTTACGACGCGAGACCTTCTTGGACTTCGCATCCAAGGAAGCCTCGATCTCCTCGAACCCAATGCCAGCAGAAACACACTTGGTAAGAGCAAAGTAGATCAGATCGGCAGCTTCGAACGCCACGTGCTTCTTATCCTCGTTGCTAGCATCTGCCAGCTCAGCCGCCTCTTCCCTCAGCTTAGCCCCCAGCAACGAAGCATCACTAAACAGACGCGCAGTGTAGCTTCCGGCGGGGGCAGACTGCTTGCGCTGCTTAAGCGTGGCTTCGAGCTTAGCAAGGCCCGTAGCCGATGAGAAGCAGCCCTCGCGGTTCTCAAAGTGACAGAAACCGGAAGCCGAGGTGCCGCGCGATTGACGGACGGCAAACTGGATAGCGTCCGAGTCGCAGTCCTGACGGATGCTGACGACCTGCTGAGTGGCACCGCTCGACTCGCCCTTGTGCCAGAGACCGCGGTTGCGCGACTGGTAGTGGGCGGAGCCGGTGGCGATGGACTTGCGAATCGAAAGGGCAGACGAGTAGACGAGACCGAGCGAAGTGGAACAGGCGGACGAGACGACGGTGGTAGCAAAGAGGCCGTCGGTGCGATCCGAGGTCAAGGGAGCCACGAAAGCGTCGGCAATGTCGAGCTTGCCCTGCTGCTGCTGACCTTCTTCGGCAGCGAGCGAGAGGACGGAGGAAGGAGCGATGAGGCCGGCAGTGAGCTGTGCGACGGCCTTGACGTTCTGGACGGTGGGGACGCCGGAAGTGGCGAGAACAAAGAGCGACTTGCCGGATGTCTTTGTCTGGAGCACATCGGCGGTGTCCTTAATGAGCTGTGTAGAAGACGCAATAGCAGACGCCGTGGCCAGGGTGATAACAGCACCTGCTACCGACTTGAGCAGTTCGGGGACAGGAGCAGCACCGGAGGCCGACAAGTAGATGAAACGAGTCGACGAGACGGCAGCATCAAACTGCTGGATGAGCTGAGAGTCGGCAGTGACGATGGCCTCGGCACCTGCATCGAGCAAATCAGCGGCGGCTTCGTAGGTGAGTGATGGATCGGCCAGGACGAGGTAGGCGACGTTGGCGGGGAGCGAAGAGACGAGGTCCTGTGGGACGAGAACGGGAGCGATGCGGGCGACAGCATCGATGAGAGGGCTGTCCTGGACGCCCGCCGCATCGAGGAGCGGAAGCAAGGGAGTGGTGAGCTGCTGCATTGCAGTAGCAGAAGAGTGAATTGAGAAGATGTGGAGATGGACGGTGGAAAGAAGAGAAGGAGCGTTTGGAAGGATCTGCGGTGTGCTTGACTCGACTGGCTGTGATCTTAGATAAAGATTGACTGCTCACGGCTATCAATTTTTGCTCTTCTTGTGCTGTGCCAGCCTTTTTGCATTTTGGATTTCTTCTCAAATTCTCGCCAGATTCCTCTTCACAAATGAACGACTTAACAAAACTAAATTTTGTGACTCGGTCCGCATCCGATGCTTCTCGTCAACGCGAATTTCGGCTTTTTCCGAACAAAAAAAAAGTTTTTTTTTATTTCGCCGCTGTGCATAATCTGTCCCACGATTCAGTGCAGGCGGCGGTGCAGCGTCTTGTTGCTCCCGCTCCTGGTCTGTGGGGACCGTTGCCATTTTCTCCGTCGCCATTTTCTCCGTCGCCATTTTCTCCGTCCAGGAGCAAGCGGGATAAGCGGAGACGAGCCTCTTCTCTTTTCGGCTTCTGCGTTGGCCGTAAAGTGTGACAAACTTAGGGATGGCTGTCCTTGCTTGCTTCTTTTCGCAGCGCCATCATCTACTCCTCGAAAATGCGAGTCTACACCACCCTCGGCGCCGTCGCCGTAGCCATCGGTGCTGCAGTGACAGAGGCGGCTCAGATCCCCTTTTCGCTCCAATCACAGTCGCATCAACCCGTAGCAAACGTGCTCGAGCATCCCAACCTCCCCGCACACAGCCTGCGTGTCGTCTCGCCTCCTTCGGACATCTGCGACCCCACCGTCAAGTCGTACTCTGGCTACCTGGATGTCGATGTCGATCTGCTCTCCAAGCACCACCGCGAGTCTTCGCCCGAATCCGCCTTTTCGGTCAAAAAGCATGAGAAGGACGGCAAGACCAAGGGAGCTATCGAGCACTTTTACTTTTGGGCCTTCGAATCGCGCAACGATCCCAAGAACGACCCTGTCGTGCTGTGGCTCAACGGCGGGCCTGGTTGTTCGTCGTTCACGGGCCTGTTGATGGAGCTGGGTCCATGCAATGCTGTAGACCCTGCTTCGCGCGATGGCAAGCCGGGCACCGAAAAGAACCCCTGGGCATGGAACAACAATGCCACCATGATCTTCCTAGACCAGCCCGTGGGTGTCGGCTACTCGTACGTCGACTGGGCCAACAAGTCTCGCACGGATAAGCCGCCTTCGCGTGTCTTCTCCGCCGAGTCAGCTGCCAAGGATGCTTCCGCCTTCTTGCACCTCCTCGCCATGCACATGGGCAAGGAGATCTTCAAAGACGACGGTGACAGCTTCTCCTCGTTCCACATCGCCGGAGAGAGCTATGCTGGGCGATATATCCCGCTGCTCGCCAACCAGATTGTCGTCGACAACAAGAAGATCGCCAAACATCGCGAGATCGATCTCAAGCCTCTGCCGCTCGCCAGCGTGCTCATCGGAAACGGCATCACCAGCCCGCAGCACCAGTTCCCCGCGTACGTCGAGTACACGTGCACCGGTGTCTCGGGTGCCGACAAGCCGCTCCTCCCCAAACACACCTGTCGCAGGATGAGGGAGAGCATCCCGACCTGTCTCACGCTGGTTGAGAAATGCAACCGCAAGGACGCCCACGGCAAGACGTACGACACGCTCGCGTGCCAGGTTGCCAGCAACTACTGCGAGGGCGCCCTCTCCTCGCCCTATGACGCACTAAAGCGCTCGCCGTTCGACTGGCAACACCCGTCCAAGTACGTCGAAGAGGACTGGGTGGCTGCATTCCTCAACGACAAGGACACCAAGCTCGCGCTCGGCGTCGACGGCAAGGGTCCCGGTGACAAGCACGACGGCGTCTTTGTTGGGTGCTCCGACAACGTCTATGCCAACTTTGCCAAGACGGGCGATGGCGCGCGTGATTCCACCTGGGCAGTGAGCAGCATCTTGGAGAACAACGTGCGTGTGTTGACGTATTCGGGCAGGAGGGATTTCATCTGCAACTACGTCGGCAACCGCGCCTGGTCCGAAGCGCTTGAATGGTCCGGCAAGGAGCAGTACAACCGCCGGTCTCTGCAGCCGTGGTATCTCGGCCACAGGGGTGAGATCAAGGGCGGAGAGTTCAAGAATTTCGGAGAGCTGACCTATGCGATCGTGGACGAAGCAGGCCACTTTGTGCCCCACGACAAGCCGCAGGCTGCACTCGCCATGTTCAACACCTGGCTCCACGGCCCGCACCCCGGTCGTCTGTGAGTGCAGATCCTACTCTCTTGACTTGCAGCAAGGAGCAAGAACAATTTAGAATTTCGCTCTTTACACCTTTGTACTTGACACTCGGTCCGAAATGAGATCCCGCCATCCTCTCTTGGCATCAATCGCGAAGCGAGAGCATCCACATCCATCCCAGACCCTATGCATTTAGAACCAAAAATCCCAATTCCAAATCCAGAACAAGCTGCGGACAAAAGGGGGAGTGGTATATCTCATGCCAAAGTTCGATCATCAGCTCGCAGAAATAGCCGGCGAAGCAGCGCGCTCCCTCGATTCGGATCTACGGTGAAACACGGCCTTGATCGTCCTGAGATGATGATGCCTGTCGTGCTTGTGGAGTTTTCCATGCAAGTCCGACTCGCGATCCGCTGCCTTGGACGCCTCCTCTGCTGCATCCGAAGCAGCTTTGCCGCCGACGAGACCGGTGGAGATGCCTCCCACTACGGCGGCGAACAGGCCTGCATCCCCATGCTTATGCGCATGTTCCTTGGACGACGACCCGTCGTCCGATGCATCGGCATCGACGGCAGCAGCGTCCTCACCTTCCGTACCAGCGTCGCGTTGATCATGATGCACCGCAGTCGCATTCTCTGAGTCCGACCCCTCGCCACTCTCAAGCTGGCTCTCCAACTGCGGTGGCAGCTCGGTCTGTGAGGTATAGAATCGATCCAGTTCATCGCCCGGCGTCGCCGCCGCCGCCGCCGCCGCCGCCGGCAAATACGTAGGAGCAGCCTTGTCCGCCTCGGGCTCACCAGTCTGCAAATCTGCCGCCTCTACCTCGTGAAACCCAGAATCCTGCTTGTGAGGCGCGGTCAAACGACCCAGCTCCTCACCGCCACGAATCACCCACTCCGAAGCACCGATCTCCGAGTTGCACAGCGTACGGAAGCGCTCCATCTGCTCCTCTCGACGTCGCCTAGTCAGCTCGACCAGCTGCGGCCAGTACTTGTCGTGCTCGTAGGGGAAATCGAGCAGACCACCAAAGTCGGACGCAAGCTGTCCATTGGGCACCTCGTCCTTGATCGCTTCGTCAAACTTGCACTTGCCTTTGGTCACCGGATCGATGAAGGGGTAGATGGCGTTCCAAAACGCCTTGAAGATCCAGGGCACGTTGATGCAGAGCGCAATGCCGAGACGCTCGACGTAGTGGTTCTGGAGAATGTAGAGCATGAGCTTGGCGTTGCTGATCGACGTGGGGTTGCGCTTCTTGCCGCCAAAGTTGATGAGCAGCGCCAGCATCTCGACACCGGGAGGCATGAGGTCGATGGCGCGTTCCAAGATCCACACGGCATACTGCATCTGCCGCGGCGTCTCTTCGGTGGTGTTACGTGAAGGATGCATGTAGTGCAGCGGACGGCCCTTGTTATCGTAGCCCAGTACCGTCTCCTTGCCCGTCTTGGCTTCGGGCTCCATATCTTCGGCCTTGAGGTTGTCGACGCCAAATTCGCGCCTCCATGCAATGGTGTCCGTGAGACGCTTCTTGGCCGAGGCAACGTCCCACTTGGTGGCGCGCAGATAGCGGATCATGGATTCTCTCGTAAGATTGCGCATCGTCTCCCACTCGTCGAGCGGCCTTTTGGGCGAGTCGTGCTTGAGGCTGGTGGGATATTCGCGAACCGACTTGAAGTGTGCCAGCATCTGCTCGTACTTTTCCTGCTGCGATTGCGAGAGTGGCGCAGGAGGTGCGAGCTTGACGCTGGGAGCAGGAGCGCTAAAGATGTGGTCGAATTTGCGTGGGCCGCCCGTATCGCCGCTCTCGGACATGGGCGTGCTGGCGAAAGCCGCGTTGGACGGCATGCTGGGAGTTGAAGAGGAAGTGGCAGGATTGGAGTTAGGGTTGCGTCGTGAGGAGGAGCCCATGACGAAGCCTGAAGCTCGACTGAATAGCGAGGAGCGGGTGCTAGATCCCCTCGAATGGGTTTTGCTGAGATGGTTGGCTTCGAACGACATGATGGAGGAAGCTAAGCAAGGACAAAGGCCCAACGAATCAAGCTCGGATGTGGGGCTAACTTATGAAGAAGGGGAGAGGGCGAGCTGCGGCGGGAGTGGATTGATGACGACACGAGGGCAGGGTTCGCAGCAGCTACAAGACAAAGGACCCCGTGATCTCTCGGATCGCTGCGAAGAACTTGCGCGGGCGTCCGTGGGTTGCAGCAACCGGGGTTATGAAATCCAGGCGAGGAGGTCGAGACCTTTGTGCAAAAAAGACTGCGATGACGAAGATCGACTTGCGTGGTTTGCTGGAGGGATGCGAGCGTGGACTTGCTGTCCAATGCAACGCTGCGTAGTCAGTTGTAAACTAGCGCGTGGATCAACGAGGGCTGCAGGAGTCTGGAGCCAGAGTTCCGAACAGAAGCGTATGAGAGGCGCGAAGGGACGATGGACGATGCAAAGAAAGGGAGAGGCGCGATGGAACTTGACATCCGGGCCAAGATAGAGAGAGAGGTGCTATCAAAGGTGGCTCCATCGACTCTCACCATCTCACGTTGTCTGAACAGAACTCGGTCGGCTGTAAGCTCCTCTTGAGCCACGCTGAGCGCGGTACCGACTGGCGTGCTGCGCTATTGGACCGGATCGCACTGGGAAGTGTCTGTCTGCCTTACACCTCGCCACGACACGCTGAGCCCACGGATTTAATGCTCCGTGTGCAGTCCAAGTGCCTGAACCGCGGCCAAGAAATCTGTGCGGAAAATTTTGAGCTCAAAACCGTGCTGACTGACACGCGCTTGGGTTTTGCACGGATCCTGGTCTCCGTGCGGTGGTTCGGAAGTATTTCGAGAGTACTGTAGCGCAGCAGTACTGTAGCAGCACACAGCGCCACCTACCACCACCACCGCCAAAATTTGTTCTGACGTCGTTTTTGCATTTTTTTTTTGATTGTCCGTCATCACCCTGACCGACGTTCGTTCATAACTCAGCACCGTCTTGTACCTGAAACTTCGAACTTCTCGCGGCATTGAAGCTATTGTAAACAAGCGACACACTGACCCGCTCTCTGTCGGATGAACAAAACTGGTAGGCTTTTGCTTTGAGGAAAGTTCCATTACCATTCCAACGCAAGATGATCTTGTGACGACCTGTCCCGAGGAGGGGTCATCAGGTTTGTGCTGCGGCGTAGCTGGGCAGAGCAGGCATGAGTCAAGGCCGCGTAAAAAATGAAATTTACCGCGGGATCTGCTTCCGAGCCTGCAACTGACGACGATCACCAAGGCGCAAGAACCCACCTCTACTTCGGAGATTCTTTTCCGCGGGTTTTCATTTTAGACAGCAGTGACGAAATGCCAGTCAAAGCTGTCAACGACCTCGGCCTCGAGTCAAAAATAAGCAACCTCTGTCGTGACCCACATTGATCCACGCTACAGTAGCTAGTGTTTGCTTTCCTTGGTCATTCGAAGGGCGCAGTGGGAAGGACTTCCTTCACAGAGAGAAGAAGCAGGCTGACGTCGTTGCTGCTTAATCTGTCAATTTCCAATGATTGTGAGACCGTACACTGCATACATCTCTCTCTCGTTTTTTTTTTTTCCCAGTCAGCACCACTTCAAATTTTGTAGGTCCCAACAAACGCAATCGCCGATCAAAAAACAGATCGGCTGCATGCCTCCGATTAATCTCTCTTCATCTCGAGCAACAGCCTGCACAGCCCCCCGATGAGTGAGGTGGGCTGGTTTCACAATTGACAGACAGATCGAAAAGACTCGGCGACTAAGAAGAGCCAGCGCAGTTCGTGAGGAATGCCAGCCAAGCAATCAGCTTCGGAAAATTTCACCATGCTCATGTCGCTTGACCAAAGCCGAGCCTCCCTGAGCTATAAAATCCTTGCTGCCAGAGAGGTGTCCCAAGTTGTTTCGCTTCGTAGGCGAGGCGAGTCGTTTTTCTGCAAAAGTGTTGGTCTTGCTAGTTGCCTCGGCGTCGATCTTCCCGCGTCGACAGCCGTGACTGGGAGGCCAAGTTGAATTGGTTCTCGCTCTCCCGCCTTGTCGCTTCTTCGGCTGCCCCGGTATTGCGACTCTGTAACAGGCTCTCGTCGCAGCTGCGGAGCTCTTCTCTCGGCGCAAAAAAAATGACGAGCCGTGGCACTAATCATATGCTGCCGCGCCGAGGTGCATCCAATTTTGCCGCATGAACTGGTGCAAACAGGCAAAATTGGACCAACGGACGGTCAACCAGAGCAACACCCCTAATCGATTCCCAAGGGTTTCGAGCGTGGCTAAGCGGCGATGAGCACACGCGTGATTTTGCTCAAGGGTCGTGTGCGTGTGGCGGCTGTCTGTGATCTGCGACAAAGACAAAACAACACTTTCGCTAAGTTAGCCAGCACTGCCGCCCTGCACCTGTCTTCTTTCTTCGCTCGCCTTTGGCGATCGTCTCATGCACCTCCGAAATGTTCGCATGAGTTGCGCCTCCGCAAGACCCTCGCTGACCCGCCGACCGTCGACTCTCGAATGTTTTGAGAGTCTTACCGATGCGAAGACCACGTTCGCAAAACAGCCTGGAGCAAGAAAGAAGCATCCCGGATTGGCGGCCTTGAAACGTCAGAACGAAAAGCTCGGCGATCTTTTCGAAGTTTCGTCTGTTTGAGCCTGTTGTTGTCATTGTGTTGCTTGCTCTCTTTTCAAGGCGATGCAGCCCTGGGTGTGGCACCCACTTCCCTCCTCTCAATTTGCAGGGCCCTTCTGCAGCATCGAGCGAGGAAAGGGGCTTGATCCCCTTTGCACATGCAATGGCAAGCCCATCTCCGTTTCACTTGGCAAGCGTTGCTATGTTTTGACGGCCCAAGCCGCCCACCTGCTTGTGGTCCATCGATTGGCCATGCACAGCATATGCGGTCCCTTTCATCGCTTGATCTAACTCTGTGAAGCGCACAGCAGCAGTCATCGACGGCTGGACTCCTCGGATGAAGCCAGCCTGGCGCGCCGAAAAACTTCATCGCCTCCTCCTTTGCCCATAAGACCTGCCTTGAACCGTCTGATCCTGCCTTACTGCTCCCGTTTCCTTTACCACCACCATCTCTCCCACCGCAAGCATACACTGCTCGTCATCAACATCATCAACATCATCATGATCAAGTACACTGTCCTTCTCGCCGCAGTCCTCGCCGCCGCCTCGACCGTTTGCGCTGCTGCTCCCAAGATCCAAACCCCCACCTCGCTTGTTCAGTGCCAGCCAGTTCTCCTCCAATGGGCGGATGCTCAGGGCGAAGGTAAGTCTTGTTGATCAGAAGCTGCAGATATCAACAGCGACGGACGCCTGTGACTGACACAGTTCCACCTTGCTTGTTTTGCTCGTAAACAGCCTACGTCAGTGTCTTGCCCGGAAAGCAGACCTCGGCCCCTCCCCTCGTCAGCTTTGCCCCCCAGAACGCCGCCACCGCCCAACTCAAGTGGGTTCCTAACCTTCCTGCCGGAACCGACGTGACGCTTTCCATTTCGGACAGCTCCGGTGTCACCAACTACTCGGGCACCGTCACCGTCCGCGCCGGCACCGACACCAAGTGCCTCAACAGCTCTGGCTCGGCCGCTGCTGACGGATCGACGGAAACCACTGGCTCGTCGTCCGGCTCGTCCGGCTCGTCTGGCTCGTCTGGCTCATCTGGCTCATCTGGCTCATCTGGCTCATCTGGCTCGTCTGGCTCATCTGGCTCATCTGGCTCATCTGGCCCCTCGGCCTCCAGCTCGAGCTCCGCTTCGTCTCCCTCGAGCACGAGCACCAAGTCGGGCTCGTCTGGCTCCAGCACTGCCAACCAGAGCTCTTCCTCGTCCAACAAGACGAGCGGCGCTTCGAGCTTCCGCGCCGACACTGCCGCCATGGTCAGCTCGGGTCTTGCCCTTGCTGCCGCCGCTGTTGTCTACTTCGCATAAGCCTGATCGAGTCTCCCTGTCTGTCCAACCCACGCTCCTTCAAGTCCGCTTTTACTTTTTCAGTCTATTCTCGTCGCATTCTCCTTTTTGCATCAATGTTCAATAATCGACCGGCATGAACCACAAATTGTTGCGTCCTCGTTTCTGTCGGTCATTGCCTTGGGCGAACCCGTTCTACTTTGGTGGGAGCTGTTGGTCGGAACAGCTTGAGAGGTCTTGACGTCCCTGGCGTACGTTGAGGTGTGGAACTATCCGAATTCTCGACACGTCGCTGTCTCGAGGAATCAGCCGAGAGTGTAGTGTCGGCACGTCGCCTTTCCTCGGCAGTGCTTCCCAGGGGACGATAGACTGGAAGTGCCAGATGGCTGCCTCCGCGGCTTCCATGTGCCAGCCTTGTTGCCGGAAGCGGTCGGCGAAGCGCGGCGGTCAGGGACAAGGTACCGTCTGACCTTGCCCGTGAAGCTTCGAGCGTTGACCACTCGTTTTCTTTTCGCTGCTTTGGATGGGATGGAGAAGGTCCTGCTTGCGAAGTTCGCCTCCGCGCTCGTTTGCTCGCTCCTTGCAGGCTCTTGTACACCACTGAGAAGAGAGATAGAGGGACGAAGGTGGGTAAAGTGGTTAGTTGTCTGCATGCATTGTCTATAGGGTTCGGTTGCTGCGCTTTACTTACGATCTGCTTTCGCTTTGTCCTCCCAAGCTTGATGCGGCGTCTTCAGGCGTGCATAGGTTGCTAGTTGTGCTCTATCGTAGCTCGACTGCTGTGATGGTGAAGCGGCGGCGTGCCAGTTTGGCTGGTGCTGTGGGTAGTAGTACGGCTGATGAGACTGCTCGAAGTGACGACTTTCTGGGCGGTAGCCAGGTTCGTAGGAAGGTTCGTAGTTCGGTTGCCAGACACCGCTGCCCTCGGTCGCGACCGGTGCGAGGATGTAGCCTGGATAGAAGTTTGCAGTTGTAGCCGGCGGAGGCGCGACGTAGACGGGCTGCAGTTGGTTGCCGTACGCATCGTATACGACTGGTGCGTTCGCGTGTGCGGGCATAGGAACAGGAGGCGGCTCGTAGTACGCCTGACGAGAGTGCATCGAAGGGCTATGAGCAGGCTGCAGTCGGCTTACCGGATACGCCTCGTGATGACTGTACGTCGTTCTTGTTGGCGCCCAGCTAGAGGTATCGTAAGTCGTACTCGCATCTGGCACCATACTCTCCATCCTCGCCGAGGAGAACGACGCTTCCGAAACGGCCCTCACCGCCTGTCGCTGGGCCATCTCGCGATCGAGGCTCTCATAAAAGTCGTGGTCTCGATCGAACAGCTGCTGTAGGGCCCGTTCGCTCGCTGCCTGTGGACGTTCTTGCGCGTGTCCAGGGTAGGAGGGCTGGTGCTCTGTGTCTGTGCTTCCGTAGACGCCTCTTGTGCTGAGCGATTCGTCTGCTTCGGTGTCTGAGGAGAGGATGATGACTTCGGATGGTAGACTGGGGGCTCGGGGCTGGGCGAGTGGCTGGCGGATGTTGTGTCGTGGTGCCACAGCATTCTCGTCGGGGATGGGGACTGATCCGTAGTGCTGCCTTGGGACGTGGTCAGTTGTGTGTGTGACGTCCACAGCAGGCTGAGTGGCTGCTACTCGACCAAAGCTCGTAGCAGGTGCAGGAACGAGTCTGTCAACCGAGTCCGGGGGCTGCCGAGCCTTCCGCATCTGCGCATTGCGAGCTGCGATGGTGCTGTTCGAGTGGGTCAATGCAGCACTGTCAGCCTTCGAACGGCGCCTAGGCTTCCTTATCGGTGAGTTCATTGCTCCTTACTTACAATGGTGTCTCGGTGAACTTGACCTGTTCCTCATCTGCTACTTCAGGTGCTGGTTTCTGTGATGCTTCCTTGTCAGTTTCAGCGGCATCAAGGTAAATGGCGCAGGCGACGATGGCAGGCACGTCTCTCACCTGCTGAGGCGGCGCTCGCACGACGTCTTCTTCTACATCATCGCTGCCCGGAAGGAAGTCTCCCGCGCTGTAGCCAAGAGTAGTCGTCCATTCAGACATCGCTAGCAAAGAGCGGAAGAGAAAAGATGTCTGTGTGAGTTGTGAAGAGTTGGTTGGCAGGCATCGAACAGCTTGACTGAGCTCAATCGGCATTGCACTCCTCACGGATACACTGCGAGATCCAACATGAAAGCAGTAGTTGTGCGGTGACGAAGTCAGGCACACTTTCCGCTGCTATCTCTCAGAAGCTTAGTCTCGAGAAGAAAGAAAGAGAGAGAGAGGATCGAATCGAATCAAATACACTTTCCACTGTCACATTTAGTCCTTGACAGCACTGTTGAGCGTCGCCGCCAAGATTGAAGCGAGGTCCGCTTACCGCGGTGACCGGAATTGCCGATGTCTTTCCACAGGCCACCCGTCCGTTTCTGTGTGGGGTCGCGGCGGGGCAAGATGCAGAAAGCTGCCACACGTCGATGAAGTGGTTCCCACCACAACGCAGCTTGCTCTTCTCCCTCGCATTGGTTCTGGCAACGGCGCATCCGAGCTGCCTTGTCTCGTCCTTACTTCCACCAACTCCTGGCGGATCATGCCTTTGCGGAGCCCGTCGTCTTTGCTTCGAACATTACATATCTTAGCACCATCGGCACATCCGAGAATCGCTCTCGCCTCGTCCATCTCGAACGTTCTACGAGACCAATTTCCCACGCCACTGGGACGACATCAACGTAACCTGTCATACAGTCACATTTCGCGCATTGAAATGGCGTCACAAGAGTCAGCTTCGGCATGGAAGCCGTCCAAGCCGCGCGGAGCACAGCGAGCATCCGATCACAAGACGGGTCCCAAGGGCGAGCCCATGACTCCCCTCCCATCCGCAACGCTGGTCGTGCTGTGTCCAAGATCGACCGAGGGGAAAGACGAGCATCTCCAATACGATATCTTGATGGTGCAGCGTTCCGCAAGGGACGGCTCGAGTTTTCGATCCGCAGTCGTGTTTCCCGGAGGTGCGCTCGACCTCGTCGACGAAGCTGATATCGAAGCAGCGTTGCCATCCAAGTCGTCTTCGTCCGCTGGCAGCAAGAGCGACGAGATGGAAAAGTACATGCTTTCCCTCAAGCTGTGTGCACTGCGCGAGACATTCGAGGAAACGGGTTTGCTGCTGTTGCCATCTTTGACACACAGCCCGTGCGGTCTCCCGACCAGCCGTGCGGTGGGCCACCAAGAGGCGGGAATGTCGGCAGAGGAGTGGGCCTACGCACGCAACGACGTTCATCACAATGCACTCGACTTTGCTCCGTTCCTCCGCAAAGTCTCTCGCAAGCTTGGCCTGAGCAAGTCAGTCGGCTATGGAGCAGGGGCTCTGCCAGAGCTGGCACCCATGGCCCACTACTCGAACTGGATCACCCCGAGAAGCGTTGTTCGCCCCGCAAAGCGGTTCGACGCTCATTTCTTCATCACGGTGCTCGATAGACCGGACGTCTTTGGTAGTGACAAGTCGCTGCAGATCTCAGCCGATGGCTCAGAGACGCTTTCGCTGCGGCTTCAGACTCCTCGTGAGATCATGTATGCCGGTATCACCGACCAGATCTCTCTCTTCCCGCCCCAATTCTACGTGAGTATCATTGCAATCCACAATACGGCCTCTTTCCGAGACCCTTTCTCACCGACTTTACCTCCCTTTCGCCGCCTTGCAGATCCTCGCCGACCTCGAAGCAGCTCTGCGCGCCGCCGATCCAAGCGGTCGCATCCCTATTCTGCCGCTCATCTTTGACTCGATTCAAGCCACCGATCGCGCCAGCCGCGAAGCCGAATTCCGCGTGACGCCCGTCGAAGAAGAAAGCCGCGGTCTACAAGGCCGAAACTACTCCTGGGATCGCCAGGAGTCCACCACCACCTCGACAGCTCCCCTGACCTCATGGGTTTCAGACACCAACCCGCCGCTGTCCAACATCCGAGCCCTCGGCACCGACCCCGACACCCAGTATCCTTCAGTCACCGCTGTCGAGCCACGAGCCTTCCCGAAAGCGGGTGCGATGCTCGATATTAACAAGGAGAGCATCGAGAATCGGACGCGAGGGCAAGCGGCGGAGGGCGAAGACAGTTTCGTCTTCCCGCTTGTCCTGCCTGGAGATTGGCAGGCTTCGCCCGCGCAGACGGAGCGCGCAAGGAAGGGCCTATTCCTACCGGGGACTGATGAGCAGGCTGCAAACAACACGGCGGATGCTCGAGGTCAGTCGGATGCCAAGAGGGAGGCGGCGAAGCCGCTCAATAGGCTCTACGTCTCGCCACGCCCACGAGAGCAGGGCGGGGGCATGACCGTGCGTGGTGCTGTGCGTAAAGGGTTGACGCATCTGCGCGATTTTCAGGTCGGTGTTCTGCTGGCAGAGAGTCCGGCTGATGATGGCGATAGCGATGGGGTCAAGTCGAAGCTGTAGATGTCGCTCAGCCAGCAAACCTCAGATGGGCGAGCTGCGATGCAAGCGCACCTCAACGCATGCGCACAGCATCGGGCTCCCAATCACCACCAACACACCAACTCAGAGAGACTCTACAAGATGCAATGCTAACTGCTTAAACAATACAAAACCTGCTCTTGTGCTCACGAATCTAAGATATTGTCCGTCCACCCCTCACCTCCCTTCCCCACCCTGCACCAACTACTTCGGAACAGCATACGCAGCGATCGCAGTTTCCAACAACCGCCTCTCCAACTCGCGCCACTTCACCTTCACCTCTTCCTCGACGCTCTGCCTTCTCTTGTGATCGGCCGCCTTGACCCTTGCCTCGAAGATTGCCGTAACGGGTCTGTGGTCGCTGATCGTGCATTCCCATCTCCTGTACTCCAAACAGCGGATTCGGTCCGGATTGTGGCTCTTGAACAGCACGCGGTCGCACCAGGCGGGGATTCTGTTCTTGTCGGACGTGTCCCAGTCGTGCGTACCGCGGTCGTACTTGTACGTTGGCAAGAACGAGATGGGTGCCTCGCTGAAGTCCTTGAGTCGGAAGGCTGGGTTGTGTTTCAGCTCTTTGCGCAGCTGGTCTTGTTCGAGCAGGGGCCCGATTTTGCGCGCGCTGATAGCAGAGAGCACGGCATCCCGCGAATGGTCGATCCGGTAATTGAGATCGCCCGAGAACACGCACAACTCGTGGTCGAGGATCATGCTTCCATCCCCGCCGCCCACGTACGCCGCCGGATCGGCATGAGGGTCATCAAACACCGTCGGATACTCCAAGATATCCGCAACATCCGCATTACGCTGCTTGACATGCTTCTGCCCGGCCGCAAGGTGCGCATTGACGAAAGCAAAGCTCGTATCCTGCATCACCAACCGCGCAATCACCGCCCCCTTGTTCCCGTACCGCCCACCCATGCCCGTCTTGACCGTACTGATCGCCAGCTCGCGCACGTTCTTGAACTCGGTCTGCTTGACAAACACGCACGTAAACAGCCCCACCAGCGACTCGGACTGCACGAGCAGATACCCGCACGTCGGCGGCATCGCATACCGCACAATCTGAATCAGCTTGTCGTACCACGCCCTATACTGCCTCGACACCCTGTCGCCCAAATCGTTGGCCTTCTTCTTCCCCCCACCCAACAACAGACTCTTGGCAGTCAGCTTCTTGCTCTCCAGATCGATCAGCTCCTGGAACCCAAACACAATCACATCCGGCGGTCGGTCCGCAGCCAAGCTCTCCGATCCCACCTGACACGCATTGCGCAGCATCGATCCAAATACCTCCATGTTCTCCGCCGACGTCTCGAGATCGCTCGGCGACGCAGCGTCCATGTTGAACGTCACATGGAGCGTCTTGATGCTTCGATACGTGCAGAACTCCGCTTCGCGCTGCCCCTTTTCAGCCTCGATCCAGTCGTACGACAGCGTCCCATCCCACAGATGCACCGCCGCGTCGAGTCCACCGGAAGCCACCTGCAGTCGCCCGGCTTTCTCGATCCCGTGTTCGTCGACCTTGATCGCAGTGATGGGCTCCTTGTGGGCCGTCCACACCTTGAGTGCTCGCCAGGGGGCGGTCTCGGTATCAAAGACCGAGATAGTCCCCGCTCGAGTCGCGACCCACAAGTATTTGACCACACCAGCAACGGCGGTGAGACCGTGTGGGCCGAGCCTACGCACGCCGACACATTCGTACGTCTGACGCGACCATATAGAAATATGTCCCGAGTCGTGGCCAAAGTAGACGAAATTCGGACGCGAAGGAATGACAGCACCGCCAGTGACGACGCCCACCCCCTCCGCCATCTCAGGAGGAATGCTGACGGCCTTGGAAGTCGCATTGAAAGGCTTGTCGTCTGCCAAGGGGTTGTAGATGCGAATGCGGGGGCCTTTGCTGCCAGCGTTGTCCTTGGCATTCCTTTGTGTGGATGGACCGGATGATACCCACAGTTGCGTGCCTACCACGCATGCGTGCGAGCCCTTTTCCATAGCAATGCGCTGCGTGATAGGCGGGTTCGACAGGCGCAGCCCTGCCACAGCCGGGTCCGGATCCGCACTCGGCAGCCACAGGGAGATCTTTCCTCCCTCATCCAAAGATACCATCTTATCGCCAACCCTTTTGAGCAACAGAATAGGCTCCGAGTGCACATTCTGTCGCGAGTAAACTACCTGCGCCTCGGCCACGTCGAGCTCCCAGATATGACCGTCTTTGGTCCCACACCACAGATATCTGCCCTCATCCGCCGTCTCTCCATGTGATCGCCTGCCGATGGCCGGCACGGGCGGTTGACCGTGGTTGGGCGGCCGGAACTCGAGTGCCGTTAGCTTGACCTCCTTGGACAGATGCTCGCCAACCGTGCACAGCTTTTCGCCGACGCCGCTGGCCGACTCTCCGACGCGATACACTTTGACCTTGTCGCCGCTGCCTGTGACGACCGTATGCCCGCACACGGCGAAACACTGGAAGGCTTGTTTAGCAGAAGTGCAACAGTCCGGGTTGAACTTGGGTGCGCGACGATTGGCGTGCGAGGTGTCCGGCAGTCCACTCGCCGTCATGTCGGCTGTAGCATGCATCCTGCGTAACCCGCTGGGAGCCTTCAAAGAGGACGACGGCGAGAAGGACGAGGCGAGCTCGGATTCATCTTCCCCATCCGAACTGTCGGAGCCTGGGCGATTCGATTGGAAGCTAGAGCCGAAGCTGCGGCCAATCGAGCCAGACGGAGTGGCGCCCGCGTTCCGAACCGGCGGTGGAAGGCGTGTCGAGGCTGCGTCGATATCGTTGGGTGATAGACTGTGAGCGTGGTGCGGAGGCCTTGCAGCTTTGGAAGACACCGGGATTGGCGTAGAACGTGCTATGACCGTCTGCGAACGGTGGACAGCAGCGGCGGACGATGCTGAAGGTGTGCTGCGTTGAGGCGGGGGCATGATGGCCGATCCGTTCTGGGCTGCAACAGCGTCGCCGCCTGCTGGCTTGCGGGCTGGCAGCGGAGGCATCTCTGCATCGGCTTCTGAAAGCACACTGCTGAGCAACGGCAGATGACCGGTACTCTTTGAAGCGCTGAGCCTCCTTCGCGATGGTGTGTCTACAGTTAGAGAGTCGGCTCCTCTCGATGGCAGCGGGGGCGGCAGGATCGACGATTCGTCTGGCGGCGACAAGGAGATGATAGAAGTATCTATCTGGCCAGCGGGTATGGATGGAGCCGAGCCAGCATCTGAATCCAGAACGACGGAAGCAATCGAGCCCGGCAGCCTGGATAAACTCTCTGAGGAGCTGTCTGTCTTGAGAGGCCGGGGCGGTACCACTGGTGGGGGTTGTTTGAACGGATTGGGCGGCTCGGACCCTTTGTCAGCTGTTGGGGACAGCTGCTCGTTGGAGCGAGAGTACCTGAGAAAGTGGTTGCCACCCGTGGTGATGCGGTCTGGTATCGAGTTGGCATTAGCGCCTTTGCTGTTGCTGTGATTGCTGTTCTTTTGCTGGTGCGTGTGATGACCAAACATGCTGGCGAGCGACGAGACACGTGTGGATGAACCTGCAGAAAGGCGTTCGAGATCTGCATCGTCCAGAATCTGGATGCCGTGCGCGTGAGAGGAGGGTTTAGGTGGGCGGGGAGGGGGTATCTTAGCCTTGGCTGGGCCTTCTGCATCGGATGTAGAAGCCGAGGCGGTAGCTGATGCGGCAGCCGACGCGGGAAGGCTGGAAGCGGCCTCGCGAGCGCTGAAAGACTTGGGCGTCAGCAGGTTTGGAGGGGGTTCGCCAAATTTGGACGTTGGGACGGCGAGCGACTTTGCAGTACCCGAGACTTGGCGTGAATGGGGTGCGTACTTGTCCTTGCTGGGAGGCTTGCCAAGTTCGGCAGTGGAGGAATTGGCGCTGGATTGGGCAGACAGGGCGGCCAAGTCGGCCGCATTGACTATTGTTGGGCCAGCATGCGACTGTTTTGCGGAGACTGTGGTTGTACTGGGCGAAGTGGAAGCATCTTCCGCAAGACTCGAAGGGGAGACGGACGGGATCGACGAAGGCTTCTTGGGCTTCTGCGGGGCGATGTGACCCATGACGAGCTTCTTCTCTGCCTGACCGAAAGTGTGTGTGGCGCTTAGATCCTTCTGACGAGTGGTGGCGGAGGACGACGAGCGCTTACCGTAAGCCGGACGGCTGTTCTCTGACTTGGAGAGCTGCTCGAACCTGGAACGCAGGTCAGAGACGGCGCCAGGAAGAGCACCGAACTCGTCCGGCTCCTGACCCGCTGTTTGGTCCGCCATGCTGTTGAGTACTCGGCTGAGCTGTTTGTTGCCTTTAGCTTCCGGGCTCGCCTGCGACCAAGGGGTTCCGAGAGTAAGGACAAGAGCTCAACGTGAGTCTGCGAAGATGAGATGGTAGGTGTGTTCCATTGCCATCTGTGCCGTGCTTTTCGAAAGCGCCGCTGCGTTGCCAGCGGACAACGTGGTGCTGTTGATGATGATGGTGTGTCGCAAGCAAAGTGACACTTGGACAAATCAAAAGAATGGCATGAAATCCACAAAAGAAAAAACCGAATCAACCATCCCACAGAACAACAGAACGCGATGCGGCGGTGCAAGCGCATGAGCCTGCAGCTTGCAAAGTCGCCGATGATTTTCGGCACGCACACACGTACTCAAAGGGGACACTTGCAATGGTACAGGGCCTCGCTCCGATTCGACATGCTGGCCGATGAGCTGCGAGACCGAGCTTCAAGTATGACAACGCAGCAGCTTGCGAGCTTCGAACCTGTCAATGGTACAAGATAGCAATCGGTTGCCAAACGTCGACAACACTTGCGAACAGCTTCGACGAGATCGACGTTCGAGAAGGGCTGAGTTGAGAATGGCGAGCCAGCAGCATCGGTGATACCGAGCACAACACATCGGAGCGCTCGACCCGACAATGACACACTTGCTTTGTTTAAAAGTCAGTCTGTAGCGGAGCGGAAAGAGGCCGAAGTCATCCGAAGCGGCATCTGTAAGCCGAAAACCTCCACACCGAGTGAAAAAATTCGGGCTGCAGCGGCCGTGCGTTCGCTCTTTCCGATCGCACCTCTTGTAGGTCCACCATTCGGTATCACTCACTTGTCGGAACCTCCGCTCGCAGCCACTATCGCTCCGGTACCCGATCTCTATAGCAAAGATGGTATTGGCAGCAGTAGCGCAGATGAAGTCCACCGGCGTGATCGCCGACAACCTCACCCAAGCCGTCTCGATCATCCGCTCAGCCGCTCGAGCAGGTGCCAAAGCCATCTTCTTGCCGGAAGCGACCGACTTCATCGCACCCACTGCCAATGTTGCTGCACTCACCCGCTCGGCAGACAACTTGAGCTTTGTGCACGGCATCCAGTCGGCCGCAAAGGAAGCAAGCGTGTGGGTGTCGGTGGGTGTCCACGAGCCACCATCCAAGCAACAGGATGATGCTGACAGCTCGAACAACAACGGTCGTTTGCGATGCTACAATACGCAGCTACTCATCGATCAGCACGGCGAAATCCTGGACCGGTATCGGAAGCTGCATCTGTTCGATGTTGACATCAAGGGCGGATTGAAGATTCTCGAGAGCGATTCCACATTGAAGGGCAGCGAGCTGTTGAAGCCCAGACAGACCCCATTGGGCAAAGTCGGACTCTTGACATGCTACGATCTCAGATTCCCCGAACCATCGCTCTCTTTGAGAAGACAAGGAGCTCAACTACTGACATACCCCTCGGCATTCACCGTGAGGACGGGAGCAGCACACTGGGAAACGTTGCTAAGGGCCCGCGCCGTCGAGACTCAGTCCTACGTCCTTGCGGCGGCTCAGGTGGGCGCACACGACGGCACCAAGCGCGTCTCGTGGGGACACGCAATGATCGTCGACCCCTGGGGATCCATCGTCGCCCAATGCCCTGACATCCAGCCATACAAACCAACCTTCTGCCTCGCCGACATCGACCTCGAATCACTCGAGAACACACGCAAGGAAATGCCGCTATGGCAGCAAAGAAGGGACGACATCTTTCCTCAGCTCTAGCGTCCACTCCCACAGACTCGAGAAGGACGCTGAATAGAAATACAATGTGAACGAAGGTCTGAAAGGAACGTACATCGAGTGAGCAAAATAACACTTTGTGAAGCGGTGAGTCACCTGGATTCAACTCTCTCCACGGCTACGCTGAGTAGGCGTCTCGGCGCGAGCCAGATGCTCGAGTCGGGTGCTCAGCTCTGTAGCATCAAGCTCAAACTTGGGTGCGGCCGGCGCGCTATTCTTGACATCGAGGCGCGTAATCACAAAGCCGAGCCAACCCTCGCTGCGCGGAGCTGAGCTGGTCAGTGCGGTGTGCGACGAGCTTTTGCTCATGTTCGGGTTCTCGCTGTTGAACTGCATGCGTTCGCCTGTATACCCATCTGCATCGGCGACCTTGACGACGGGTACACTTTGCTGTTGCGCACGTTGTTGCTCGCGCTTGCTGTGCTGCTGACTTGCGCTCGGCAGCGAGCGTGTAGCTCGGCTGAGTGCAGATGCGACCGCGTACTGGGCCCACAGCGCCAACGCTAGTGGAAGCGCCGCTTGCACGACAAAGACGCACACATACGTCAACTGGTCACGGAACGAACCTACCGCCGACGCGTGTGGATCAGCCAAAGAGGCAGATGCAGCAAGGAAGCGAGGTGAGGTGACCACCCCTGCAGCAGCTGATCCGATGAAGCTCTGTCGCTCGCGAGTATGGCGGTAGAACGCCGTGCGGCTCAGACTATGAAGTGCAGCCAGGGCGATGAGCACCTGTCCAAGCACGTGAGCACGAAGGAGACGCGAAGCGAGGTCAATCACCCAGCGCCTCTGCAGTGCTAGTCCCAACACGCCGACAAGAGCAAACACCGACTGCGCCAGCATAAAGGTGGTCAGAGGAAGCGAAGCGGCGTCCGGGTGCATCGAGGTTTCGAGTGCGCATACGCCAACGACGACGACGCTGAGTGCTGCCAGTGCGACTGCGACTAGTGGCGTGCGAACCCACTCGCGCGTTGAGTAGAATGTGGATGACCTCGATGGGCCACTACGCGCACTGCGGAAAGATTCGTTCTTGGCAGCCAATGCGGGCAGAGGACCGGGGTAATCTGAAGTCGAGAGGCTGCGATGCTTTCGCCAGGACTGTGCCCGGCGATGAGATGCGGGAGGCTCGTAGACCTGGCTACTGAAGTTGAGGCTGGGCCGACTCGGCGCGGTTTGAACGGGAAGCCCGTGGTCCTTGGAGCTGCTGTGTCGAGACAAGGCGGGCGACATAGTCTCAGGTGAATCGAAGAGAGTAGAGGTCGAGGTAGTTACTGGGACGCCGAGTAAAAGGGAAGGAACCTGCTCGCCCGAGTGATGTGTGCGTCGATCGAGCGGGGAAGCAACTTCCAGATCAGCATTGTCCTGGTCGTTCGCGACAACACCCAGAGTGTCGACGTCAAAGATGGAGCGCAGCTCCTGGAGGCCAGCTTTAAGGTAAGGCGTTGTGGTGGAGTGGATTGTCTGGTTGATAGCGCTGATGCTCATCCTGCGTGATACAGAGTTGGACCACCTTCTGGCCCTTCGCGTCCAGGTGGAAACAGTGTGGTCCGACGAAAGATTCTCCATAGCGTTGGAGAGATCGCTTGAGCCGTTGAGCGAGAGATAGTGAGCGCCGCCCATCAGGGTGCTGCACTCAGAAGCTGCAGAGCGGAGCGAGGTGGAGCGCGACAGGGTTGAGGTAGGGCTGGTGAGGCTCGGAGTGCTCGACAAGGACGAGGATGGTTCGTCACCGGAAAAGGCGAGGAATGGATTTGTGAGCGTGGCATCGCGGTCGGCAGCGTCGACACCTGCAGCGCTGCGTGGGAAAGGCGCGAAAGCGCCTGTGGCGTCTGATGAGCCGGCTGCGTGAAGACGATTTCGCGAAGGATGCGGCTGGCACATCGAGGGTGAAGACAGGCCCGTCGGAGAGAGTGTGCGAGTGCGGTGCTCGGGGCTGGTGGGTGCACGGTCGCCATTGCCAGAGAAGACACGGCGCTGTCGAGAGTAGGCACGAAGCGTCTCGCCGCGTTTGGAAGGGCTGACGGGACCGTCACGGAGTCGGGGAGCACAGTCCGAGGTTTCGGGCGCGCCCCTTTCAAGTTGAATGGGTAGCGCAAGCTGATGAAGCATGGAAGTGGTGGAGTGGTGATGAAGCCGCCGCGAGCAGGTCGAAGAAGCATCGCTGACCGTCTTGCATCGTCGAACGCCCGGGAGGTAGCGCGAAGGACCCGACGAGGGCCCCGGCACGTTCTGAGCCTCTGCACTGTGGCTCATGGTATCGACGTGGTCCAACTTGTGGGTGCGCTGAATCGGTTCGAGCGTTCAGAACATAGCTTTAGTATATCTTTTGGAGGATGGAAAGGAGTTGCCGTTGCTGGTGAGCAAGCTGATGTGAACGGTGTCCAAGCAGTGCTTTGTGCCGGGACGGTGAAGGCAACGAGTGTTGTGCTGATGATGATGATGGTGGTGGTGGTGGTGGTGGTGGGATAAGGACAGAATGGCGAGCGGTGGAGGTGAAAGAGGAAGAGGAGCCAGCAATGGCAGCAGAGTGCACAAAGGGAGATAGATGAATGGGCCGGCAAGGAAAGCATTGGTGGGGCTGAGGTGCAGTCACATTCTTGACACTTTGACCATGACACTCTCTCAGTTCGTCAGTCAGCAGGTGCGGAAGAGGCGGAGGCGGCACAAGTCCCTGGGCCCAACGGAAGCCCGAAAAAGTGCCATTTTTTTTCGGTAGGCCTGCGAGCTGAGCGGGCCCGTCTCGGGAACTGGTGACGCGGAGCAGCCGAGCTGCCAGAGTTCTGAAAGGGTCCTCGCTCCTCTTCGCAGCGTTTGTAAGGCTCAGTGAGCAGCTGCCAGAGAGGACAATGACACAGGATGCAGCGAGCTGAACGCTTTATTTTTTCGGGTTTTTTTCTTAATAATAAAATGAGCCTCGCCCCTTGCCCTTTGCCTTTGGCGCCCGCGGAGTGAATTCAAGGCCGCTTTCGCGCAAATCTCCGGCTGGTCATGCAGAAAGGGTCATCGCGGCTTGATGCAGGGCGAGTTTCTCTCTTTCTGTCTCCCTGCTCACCCTTTCATCGACGAACAAAGCTTTATTCTCGAAAGGCCATGATCCCACCGTCGCCACCAAGACCCACCCTCGACGACGCAGCCAAAGATCGATGAAAGCCTGGGAGGGAGGAAGACAGAGAGAAAGTGTGTGTGTGAAAGGTGGGACCATTCGTCGACGCCCACACGCTTGTGAGCCGCAAAGAGCCGACAACCTCAGTTGAAAAGGGTCTGGAATAGTGGTTCCGAAATTCGTTTTTCGTCCGCCTGCTCAGTGTGCATTTGCAGCCGCCGTCGGCAGATGGCAGCCGTCAAGAGCCACACGAACAATCATACTCTTTGGACTAAGGTCTCTGATTGCGGCATTGACCACGTAACAAAACGGCAGGCTGTCATGCGTCGATGGCTTGAATGGATGAACTCGCAGCAGAATGATGTCCGGCTGTCTCGCATGAGTAAGAAAGTGGTTCGATGGATTACAGAGCCAGCTGCGAGCAGATCGTGCGATCTTTTGAGCTTGCGCTTGGCACCAGCGTGCGGCACTGCCGAGGAGGAGATGTGCTTGGACGCTGCGATGATTTTATGCCCAGAGCTCACGCTCTTTGGCAGCCAATTGCCTTGCTCGCTACACACACCAATGACGGCAAAGCACCGCGTGTACAGTATGTCGACTTGCTCTTCCTCCTGCTTCTGCGGTCGGCTTGTTCGGCAGCTTGGATCGTCGCTCGCAGCAAGCAACAGCTGCAAAGTCATTGCGTTCCTGGTCTTGGCTGTTCAACTCTCTCATGACCATAACGCGGCACAATGGGCGCAGGAGCATGTCGAGCCAAGTTGCAGTCACCCGTTCCTACTTGCGAAGCGCCAAGAGTTGGTTTGCAGTCAGTGAGCTCTTCCCATCGCAGCTGAGACTTGTTGACATCACGACCAAAGCTCAACATCTGCGACGAAAGGGAATGAGGATGACCGTCACGAGACCCTGACCTCTTTACTATTTCCCGGCTGATTACTGTTCCTCTCCATCTCTCTCTGTTGACAGACATTCTTTGGTGAGGATCTCTCGTCTCGTCTGTTTTGCCTCGCTTACCCCGGAATTGGAACCTCTGGCCCCTCACCCATCACCAGCAGGTCTGAGCCAGAGACAGCATGCGCCACGGTGCCTTCCACCGTCTCGCTCTGCCTCTTTGTCCTTTTTCCATCCGCCAAGACTTGTGTTCTCAGTGTTCTCAGGACTGCAACACTGCTCACACAAGAAAGCAGCGAATGCTGAAGTAGAAGTTGATCGACCAGAGCCTTCATCCATCCAGCTGAGGAAAAGATCACGCTGGTCGATCAAACGATGATTGCTGCTTTGCTCCGAGGCAGAGTGTGCCCTTTTTCCCGCTGCAAGGCCTTGCTTACGACGACGTCACCCCGCACTTATTTGGCGACTCCATCGGATCCTCGTCACCGTCAACATGATATCCGCTTCTGTAGCAGCCCGCGCTTGAGTTCGCTGTCCCTCATATCGGCTTCACCACAAAGACGCAACCAACAATTCAGACAGCGGCAGCACAGTCCCGCGTTCACTCCAAATTTCTCAATCCGCTCAATCCGCTTCTCATTACACAAATGTCATAGAGAATCTAAGAGTCGTTGTCACGCATGATTTGAATGTGAGCGCTTGCAAGTGATATGAAGGTGACAGAGGCAACGACTGCGAGTCCCAGCCATCAATCCTCAATCGCCATGTCCTCCAAGTCATCCAGCAACTCATCCATGCCCACACGCGGGGCATCATCATCGCCCCACTCGCTCTCCCCATCTGTGGTCATGCCATCATCGAAATCAGCATCCTCCTCCATGCTCCCACTCGCCAACGCTGCCTCGCGCTCGGCCTTGATGTGTGCCGCACGCTCCTTGCGCAACCTCCTCTCCTCTTCCTTCTTGCTATCCCTATACAGATTGACAGTGCCACGCAGCTCCTCATCCTCCTCGAGCTCGCGCAGGAACAACTCGTAATCGCGCTCGACACGCTGCGAATCCAACCCTCCGCGTCGTCCCACTGCACCGCGACCCACCGCTCCCTCCGTGGACGGGTCCTCGGCCTCCTTGGCCATCGACTTGAGCTTCCACATGCGATTCTTGGAGCGCTTCTTGCGCTCGGGGTATGACTTCTTGACGAGCACCACATCGGGCATGCGGTCCGCGGGGATGGTGTCCCAGGTGGCCGAGTTGAAGTTGGCGACGCGCAGGTGGTAGCCCATGACCGTGTCACCGGGCTGCAGGATGGCACCGAGGTGCGTGCGCGTATGGTAAACCGCATCCGCTTCACCGAACGAAGTGGCATTGAGCGGCGAGACCTGCGCATCGGCCTCTTCGAGACGTCGGTTCTGCACACCATGCGTGTTGGTAGCATAGCGTCCCGTGGGTTCAATATCGAGCACGAGAAACTCAACCATCTCTGGAATTGTCGCCAAGGCCGGTTGTGGATCCCTCCAGTACTTTTCCGCAGGCACTTCGGCGATCTGCAAACTGATAGGATCGATGAATCGCAATGAGTTGGTCACTTTGTGGCAAAGCACCAGCTGGCCAATGTTACCCAACTGCTTGGCCATCTTGGGCGGCAAGCAGACCAGGTCGTCTTTGCAGATGGGCGCAATCTCGACACTGTACGTGAACTTGTAGTTTGTGGTTGACGTATGCACGTCCATCGAGATGACCTGTTCGGATTTGGTCGTCTTGATGGGCACGACCGAGTTGAGGAACTCGACCATCTTGATGGCATGTGCACGCTGCGTGTAGAAAAAGTCGAGGCCGTCCTTGGTCTCGTTGATCGAGACGGTGTTCTGATGCGCGTTGTGCTTGAGGATGAGCTGCTCAAGGTAGAGGAACGTACGTTTGTGCTGTACCTTTTGTCGCACCTGGACCATGGCGCGCCATGTGTTCTTCGCTGCAAGACGGGTGCAGTCCGGACACTGGCCGTACTGTACGACAAATTCGACTTCAAAGATCTGCTGCAGAATCGTCGATGTGAACACCTCCTTCTGTACGGTGAGCTTGACACGCAGACGCTTGCTGTGCGGTTCGGTCCAGATGAACCCAGCATCGATAAGCCGCACCTTGTTGAGACCTTTGAGCTTCTTGAGACAGATGGCGAGCAGCTCTCTCGACTCGAGACGCGCAGGCACCCACGAGTTGGGCGGGTTGAGATACCTCTCGCAATTTCGACAGAAGTTGACCGTGGCCTGCTTGGGCACCGACTCGGTGATGTCGACCGAGTTTCTCAAACACGAAAGACAGAGGTTGGCGTTGTTGGGCGTGATGGGCGTACCGCAGTCGGCGCAGAGCACCATGTGCTGCGCTGCTGGTGGGTGATACTCCATGTTGCTGGCGTTGTAGGCTGTTGATGGAGGCTGTGTGACCGACGAGAAGATGGTGGTGGTGTCAGGCGCCGGAAGATCTCAGGTCGAGCCGTGGCAAAATGCATACGCTTTCTCTGTCAAAATTTACGACGCAGCGCCAACTTTTTTCTGCTTTTCATTTTTTTGGTGGAGAAAGTTTGGATGTCGCCCTCAAGAAGCTGAGCAGCTTGCAACTTGCAAAAAGCTGAGCTCTCAGCTGAAAAAAACTCCCCCGGATTTTAGCCGTAGCTTGAGCTGGTTTTTTAACCAAACTGTTAAACTATACCAGAATGCACACTGAAACTGGAACGGATCTCCGAAAGCCGAGGTTTCACGGTCTTTGACGTAAACCTTTCCGCTGAGTGTGGAGGAGGAACACGGAATCTTGAAGGCCGTATGAAGATCTGAGGTCCAGGTTCCCTCTCTACGCAACACCACCCACAGACCATCTACAGAACGGAGCATCGAAGCATCGAAGCAGATCACAGAGCTTACAAGCCTTGGTATCCTCGAGACGCAACGCACTATGTAGGTGTCTTTGCCAGTCCAGGCTCGGACTTCATGCTTCTGCATGATCCGAGAAGTGTAGGAGAGAAGAGAAGGCATCCGCTGACGAGATTGCTTGCATTGCTATCTTTCAGGTCCGGAGCCTCATCGAATCTTACAGAGCGAATGGACTCGCCAGCTCACGAAAACACACGGCAGTTTGTTCAGCAGACCGGTGCTGCCACCTTTACACTCGATGGGTGAGTACTGTCTCGGGAACGCTGTCCTCCTTCAACGAGAGCTTCATGGCATCAGTCAAAGGCTTTGCTGACTTCGACTCATTCCTTCCTCCTTACTTTTCGGTCGTTCCTACAGCGAGCGAGGAACGGGCAAGTCGCAGCTCTGCGCGCAGCAGTCCGACGGTCGTTTCACTTGCGTCGAGATCGCCTTGGAAGGTAAGCTCTCGGATCTTCCGTGGAGTCAGCCCCTGCTTCGCCTTGATGATGCATCGTATTGACGTTCGGATCTTGTTCAATGCCACTTCACAGCCAAATCCCTCTTCTCGACAATGCAGAGCCTCAACTTCTTCTGTACCTTGCCGCAGGACCCTTCCAAGACGCACATCAACTGCCAGCGCATTCCCTCTTCATAGCCGTCATGGACAGTGCTGAGTGCCATTGTGCACAAGCCCGAAATCTTACCATCCTTTCACAAGCTCGTATCTTTCTAATGCAGGTGAAGTTCAATTGCGGATCTCGCAGGGTAACGGTTTGCATCACATCCTCGCCTGAGGTGCACACTCGAGTCGGCGAGTACTCCTCTCAGCAAGAAATGACAACGATAGGAGCGCGAGAAGCGTCTGGATCATGATTGTTGGTCCGGTTCCGATGGGCCTCGATACTTTGGGAGCAGCGGAGCCGCATGCGAAAGACCCCCGCACGCCCCCTCGCAGTGAGAGTGCGTCTCCAATCCAGAGCTTCACCGTGACTGGTAGAAAGCTGTAATGAGTTTGTGATTCAGCTCCGTTGCGGCCAGCTTTGGGCGTGAGACTGACGCTGCACCCTCGATCGTCACAGGAGCCAAGTGTGTAGTCGACGTCAGACCGTCAAGTGGTCAACAAAAGTGAGCCTGATGATCCAGCGCTCCTGCGATGTGAAAAGCGCTTTTGAATTCCGGAAAATCGCTTTTGAGAAGAATTTCTGCTTCGTAGCCGGATGGACCGACTGAAGTTTTAGCGAAGCCAGCCTGTCCATGTGCCAGATGCGCGTGCGCAGGAGCAGCAGCTAATAGCAGAGGAGCAAAAGGCAAAGTGCGATTGCAAATGCCACGATAAGTCGAGTCGAAATGGTGAACGTGTGTGAGAGAGAGGTGAAAGAGGTGCGGATCTGCACTCAGCGTCCGCACAGCACGTCGCGCATCCGAGACTCTGTCGGCAAATCCGTCGGTGATTGTCCTGCTGTTTGTCAATGATCGCAATGCATCGCCTCCTCTCTGCTTCTCACAACCACTTTGAAGGCTACCTCTTTCTCAGCAAAGCCTAGCTCAGCAGACGCGCCTGGAAAGCTTAAGTCTCGGTCTGACTCGCGCTGAGTCGCCGCTGTTGGTTCCGTCTCAACCACCGCACTCTTTGACGACACAGTCGACTGATACCCTCAGCTCCGCAGCGACTAACGCTCCCCTACAGTCTGCACCGATTCCGCAACTGCCATCTCACCCTTGTCTTCCGTCCACGACCTGATCATACTGTCATCCGAGTTCAGCTTCCACACCCAGCCAAATACGCGCGCATACCATCGACTCTAGCGGACTCAACCGAACAACTCAGCCTACGGCTTAGCCAGTCCACCTCACCCACTCTTGCGATACTTTCAATCCTGGCTGCCCGTATGCCTTCGACTCTTTCAGATCCCATCGTCATCTCCAGCAGCAGCAGCAGTCACAATAGATCCCCTTCCCCGCTGCCCGCGCTTATAACACCGAAAATGAACACTAGAACTTCACAGCCGATCATCGTCGACGATGAAGAGATGCCCCGCTCAACAGCCGCATCGCGCGTTTCCTTGGCCAACCTCCTAGGTCCCAGCGGTCCAGGCTCCTCGCCGTACGCGAACTCTCCTCGCACGTCACCTCGCAAACGATCCAGCGCCGATGTTTCCGGCTCTAACTTCCAACTGCCATCAGAGGCGGCCAACGGAAGCAGCAATGGCGATCGTCGTGACCGTAGACGCTCAGACGTCTCCCCACCGCAGCAGCCCGCAGCAGCAACAGAGCCTGAACAGGGGTTCCATGATGCAGAAGATCACGTCCCAGAGGATGTACCGATGGCAGACGCAAACGAAGAGAATGCGCACGAGCCCGAGCCCGAAGACGAGGACGACGAAGATGACGATGACGATGATGACGACGACGACGATGAAGATAAAGGCACAACCGACGCAGGCAGTGCATCAGAAGGCGAGGGCGAGGGCGAGGGCGAGGACAAGGGCGAAGGCTCTTCCTCAAAAGACGGAGCCAAGCCCGGCGACACGGCAGCTGCGCCCAAGAAGCGCTCACGACGCCGCAGTCCGTCTCCGCCAGAGGTGGTAGCCCCTCCCGCTCCCAAGCGACCCTCCGTCCGCATCAATATTCTCGAAGCTAGGCAAGGTGGCTATCTCATCAATGTACCAGAGCTGGTGCTTGCCAAACTGAAAGAGGAGGATCATCCATGGGCCAAGTGGTACGAGGAGCAGTTGCTCGAGGCCGCAGAGCCCGAGCCTGCTGCTCCACCGCCAGGTGCTCCCGAAGCGCCTCCTGGACTGGAAGGCTTTGGAGGCCTCGCCAAGCTGCTGGCCAAGTATCCCTCTGGAGAAGGTTCTAGCGCAGGCACAGGAGGCGCTAGCAAGAAGCGCAGACGACCCAACGACGACAAGTACGACATTGGCCAGTACGACGTGCGAGACCCTTTCGTCGACGACTCGGAGCTCAACATCGACGAGCCTACACACTTTGCCAAGCCGAAGGCAGATGGCTTCTACGTCACGCAGGGTCCCGTCGAGCTTGCCAAAGCCAAAGCGATGGCCAAGGGACAGCCCATCCCGGTCAAGGACAGGCCCAAGCCGCTCAGCATCCGAGACTCCAAGTTTGGATTCGCCGGATCTCTCAACAAGCTCGTGGCCAGGAAAGCGCAACAGGGCGCCGAGTTGCCACCCATGCCGCCTACAGGTTCTCCGTCCATGCAGCTAGGCTCTCTCCTCAACAGCGGCGATCCGGGAAGCCCCTCAGTAAGTGCGGCTTCAGCACTCACCAACACGCAGAGACAAGAAGGCACGCGCGACTCGCCCATCAAGGTCGACGACAACGAATCAAGTTCGTCCAAGCTCACCAAGAAGAATCGCTACCCTACTTTGCCCGTCGATCCGCGTCTGCAAGCCGCGTTCGATGAGCTCAAGAAGAAGGTAGATGCAGAGAGCTTCGCAGTCAAGACCAAGTTCCCTCCCGCACTCAAGCCGCCTCTGATCGAGACGGCCAAGCTGGCGGTCATGCTCGGCGAGTACGACGAGAACTTCTTCAATCATCTGCCCACCATCTTCCCGTACAACCGTTTCACCATGATGAAGCTGGTGAAGCGCGAGTTCTTCCCGCACCACATCAAGTACTTTGAAGATCTCAAGCAGGAGCACCTCGACAAGCTGGGGGCCATGATCCGCGACAGCTTCCCGCAGCAGCTTGCCGACTTTGAAGCGGCGCATAAAGCGTGGGTGGAGCGAGGCGAGGCGCCCAAGGACGGCGAAGCTGCCGAAGCCAACAAGCGACCCAAGGAGACGAACGGTGCCGACCAATCGATGGATGTCGACGGTGCGAAGGACGGCGACGACGAGAACGTCGAACCGACGAAGCGCTGGAAGTGGACCGAGGAGATGCGAGAGGAGGTGTTTGTCCTCATCACCATCGAGAACGCCATGAGCGAGATTCGCAACGAGAAGCTTAAGCTGGAGAATTCGGCGGAGCAGTACAGCGAGATCAATGCTCGCAAAGCCTGTTACAAGCAGATGTACGAGCTGTTCCCCGAAGACGGCTGGACGACATCGACCAACATCTCGCGAGAATACGCGCAGATCAAGAAGAAGAAGGACCGCCAAGAAGCGAGGGGCGAGGAGCTCTTTGCCGATTCTCGTGGCAGCAGTGTCGTCCCGGCCTGATCCCGTGCAGGGAAGGGCCGGGACGAAAGGCAGCGAAGGCTAAGCCACAATCGGAAGACAGCCTGTCTCTTGCGCTGGATGATGCAATCGTCGAAGCAAGAGCCATATGGGGCAGAAGACGAGTCCAACCGCATTCGAGGAGCTCAGATTGTCAGTATGGCAGCCGAAGCATGTGGCCAAGCAGATGCGAAACCAGGAGCTGCTCCGAACTCGGGTGAGGAGCAAGATGCAGCGGAGCAGAAGGCAGGGTCGAGAACCCACCTGTCAAGAGTCGCAGGAGTCGCTGCGGCTGCTTGGGTTGTAAGAAGGCTCGACCCAGATCCTTTGCCTCAACAAGAGGTACGACAGCCGACGGTTCGGAGCACTAGCGATCAGCATTGCTGCTTTGCAGCAGGAGCAAAAGCGGAGCTGATCAACCGCTGCAACAGCCTCGGCACCTACTCTCTTGTTCACTCTGATCGACACCACCCTCAAGCAGGACGCATTCTTTCGTTATGAGCTTGTATCTCTTGTGTTGAGCAAGGTTGGCGATCGAGGCGCCAAAAAACGAGCTTTTCGGGGAAGACAAGGACCTGGCTGTCCGTGGACGTTCTAATTGCGGTCAGTTCAGGGTCAGCGAGAAGCGTCACGACCAACATGGCACCCAGGATAGTTGCCAGAACCATCCATGCGGCTGTGCTGGGAAGGAAACGAGAGTGAATGGGCGAGCTTCTGGAAGCTCAGAGGAGAACGGACAGCCCGTCTGCAGGGCATCAAGACGAGACGCAGCAGGTTCGCTCATCTATCGAGTCTTTAGCGAGAGCACTTTATCAGAGAACCTAGGACCCATCGAGTCTGCTCTTCCATAGAACTGGGTCGGCTTTGTTTGTGGCTGTCTGAGCATCAACTCGTATTGCCGAGCAACAGTATACAGCACGAGTCCTTAGCGCGGAATGGTAGTACAGCTGCTGCTCCTGTCACACTGCAAAACGGGGGCCTTGCCAGGAGCTCGAAAGCTGCAAGCTGCCACAAAGTGCGCGGAAAAGTCGCCATTTGTGAAGCTCTCGATCTCTAACTGCTCTTCGTTCAAGGCTGGATTTATTGCAAGCTTATCACGGCCGTCAGTGCAGAAAGCAACCTCTGCCGTTCAGGGTCAGCTCTGCCTGTCGAAGCAGGTCCAGCCTTGCTCTTCAGCTGGAGCTTTTGTCGTGCGCAACTTGAAAGGCTGACCCTTGCAATGTGTCCGTGCGCAAGTAAGGGTCCACAGCGCGCTCTCACAGAAAATAACCACAAAAGCAGGGTCAACGACGAGGCTTGTCAGAACGGCATGATTGACGACGGTGAAGAGCTTCTCTCACCACCAGTCGAGAGAGCGAGTTCTGGGTCCTGCTGTACAAAGGGCTGGCATGACCATGCAGCCTCAATGTCGCAACGAGCTGGTAAGCATGATCCGGAAATGGAGGGCGCTTTCGCTCTGAAACAAGCTGGAGCACGACCAGCACACAGCCTGGGTTGCAAGGATGAGAGCGGATCTTTCGCTGCTGGAGGGATGGGCGACGCTTCTGCCAATCTCGAGGCGGGCACCCACAGCTAGAGTGGGGCCGGATCCACTTGGGCTGAGATTCAGAAAGCTTTCGCGTGACTATTTCCTGTCACCTGGCCCGTGAGCTAGCGAAGTCGACTCACCGCAAAGCTTTGCTTTCCGAACAAGCTTGTTCGCCTCCCGAGGTGAATTTGCCAGGCTTCACTGCACTTCCTCACTCGCTCTTGTACTCGAATGGTTGCGACGTTCGACCTTGGCCCACACACCCCTCCGTGCCCTCAACCAACGTGTGCACACAGGTCCTGGCAACGAACAGGCTCGACCGGATCTGAAGCTGTGATTGAGGCCGATTCGGGCCGTATTGGCGCATACAAAGCATGCGGTTGCGGAGCTGCTCATCCTCATGCAGGTCGAGGTGCAGGGGCCAGTCGAATAGTGTTGCCGTGCAGCCGACACAGCAGAGGCGAGAGGTCACAAGACGTAGCTTGCTTGCTGCCGAACCACACTCGTGTGAGACTAGCCCACAACAGAAATGGTCACATTTTTTATTCGGCTAGGTCCGCCGCCGCGATAACCAAACTGTGACTGGAGCGGAGCTCGGTTTGGGCCCGTAATCTCGCAGCTTGCGTCAAGGCAGGTCATGAGGTCCCAAATTTTGGTTTTGATCACAAGATGCGCTCGCTCCCCAGCCTCTCTCGGACCACGGCACAAAAAAATAAAGAGATTGCACCCTGCATTTCTTTACCCCACACTTTTTTCTTTCGTTTGTGGAGTACAGTAGAGAGAGGGGAAGAGACTGGTCAAGTGCCCAAGCGTCTGGATCTGTCGCAATCCGCACACTGCGCTCTGCCTTATCTGGCGTGCGCTTGGCCTCGCTTAGATGGATGTTGGCAAGAGTCACCAGACTTCAGACTCTCTCCAAATTGTGCAGTCAGCCTCGCTTCACGCTCACGCTGAAACGGTTGCTTCATCCGCTCGCTCCAGAAATGCTGATCCTACGGCGTGGTCGTCTGTTCGCTGTTGACACTTTGCAATGATCGCTGACATCTGAGCTTTGGTTGTCACTGTTGTCATGCTCAGGTGAGCATGTGGGTTTTGCTTGTATACGATGGAGGAGCCGGGTAGCTGATGACGAGCCGGGAAGGGCGACAGGGCCAAGCAGCGGCGAGAGTGATTGCCCCGTGCTCTGTTTTGCTGGAGCGCACACCGTCTCGACTCTGTCGCTGCTCAGCAGCTCCAACACAGCGCTTCAAGCTCAAGCCCAACAGCGGCACCGCAACAGGTTCCTCTTCTGAGACTTGCGGCTCTTCGACGGAATGCTAGGCTGAAGACCCTTTCCCACGCAGCCTAATCAAGATGCGGCGGTCCCGTCTTGATGCTCAGATGAGCTTGCGTACCAGCTTCTCACGAAACTAAGCTTTGCGACAAAAAGATGAGACTGCACTCGTGTGACAGAAGTTGTCAGTGCCGCTCACCGTTGCAGGCTGCACTCGGTACAAGATGGACAGATGGCTTGCGAGTCAATGCCGTTCGAGCTGCATTCAATACGTGCGGGGGCCGGAGGAGACACAGAGAGAGAGAGATGACGAGTCTGCCATCTTTGCGCTTGAATTGCCTTGAAGCAGTGCTCGACACCCAGGAATCGAGACAATGAGGTCGGGGTAACCGTTGAGTGACAAGGAGAGAGAGGATGCTGGCGGACAGGCGTCTCAGCAGAGGAGAAAGGTGTCTCAACGGTCGACTTTCGACCCTCTGAAATCCCCCATGGAAAGCCAGTCTCACTCTCATCCTACTGCCCCAGTCCTTGCGCCCGTTCCACCATTGTCGGCCTGGTCCGTGGCCTCTGCACTGTTCCCCACACGCTATCTCTATGCTCGTTGAGGCTGCTCGTGTGAGAGTGTGTGCACCAGCTCTCTGGCTGCCTGCTAAGTGCCCTTGCTCTGCGTTTCTGCCTTCTGCGCCTCAGGCTTCGGAGCTCGGCGCCGCACGCTTCCATCGCCCGTCCGTTTCTACTGCTGTACAGCGCTGCTTCGACCACAGAGGCGCTTCGGACCGCCCAGACAGCAAGCGAGGGACCGTGCGTTCTCTCTCGTTGAGTGGCAGAAGCAGGCAGATGCAGCAGCAGCACAGTGTCTGCTTGGCCATCCTCGAGCATCACCCTGAGCTTCGTCGTGTGATGTGAGCTTGGTATAAAGTCTCGTCCCCATCTGATGCTCTTCCCCTCCTCCCCTCTTCCATCATCAACACGATACAGTTACCCTCGAGTCGCACATTGCTCTCTCAAGACAACAGCCAATCAGCCAGCTAAGCAACACAATCTATCAACAATCGACGCAGCGTTTGCTATTCCGCCATCGCCCACTTACCAGCGCTATCCCACGTGCCGCCGTCGCATCCAGCATCACGGCCGCCTGAATATCTCTGTTTGGCACAGTCGCGAACGAACTAGAGCATAGTCGTTCGTCCCTGCTCCTCACCACCAGCAAACCTCCTCGTAGCCGTTCGAGCTACGATCCCGCCAACTCAAAGCGTCTTTAGCACCGGCTAATCCCCTCCCTCCCTCCTTCCGACCTCCCCAAACCCCCCTCATAACCTTTCCGTTCAAAATGGGCAAGAAATCCAACAAGAACCAGGAGCAGGCCGTCGACCTCACCAATGCAGTATGTATCCATCCATCATCCCTTCACCGTTATTGTAACCGCTGTTGACGGACCCATGTGACTGACACACGCCTTCCTCGCCCATTCCCGACACCCTCTTCTCATACAGGGCCCCAAGGACTGCGGCGTGATCTTCGACAGCTCTGATGCGGTCTTGGATGAGGCCAGGAAGATGGTCCGCCTCGACCACGTCTCCAAGCCCTGGACTCGCGAGTCCTGGGAGAAGGCTAGGCCCTTCATCCTCGAGCAGCGCCAGAAGCTCGAGACCAGCGGCTGGGCAGGCACCGACTCTGCCCGCACCGAGCTCTACGTGCTCCGCCGCACCGCTCCTCACGGCGCCTTCACTGAGGACGGCTTCATGTACATCAGGATCCCAAAGAAGTTCATCGACTTCCACCGATCCAGCCGACCCGCTGACGAGGACAAGATCGAGGAGCACGACGATGGCAAGCAGCGCAAGACGCTCCGCCGGCGCAAGGAGAACGCACCTTCGTACAAGCTCGACAACGAGTTCATCTGGAAGGTGCGCGTCGACGGTGATGGCGAGAACAGCGAGCGAGACCCTAACGTCATCCTCGACACGCCCGAGCCGCTTGAAAACATCTTTTACCTGGTCCAGTGTCTCTCGCCCGGTATGGCCAGGCTCGAGTACAACCGCAAAGATGCCATGCAGCCCAACACAAAGCAGTCGGACCTTCGCGACGACCCAGAGGCACCCGCCATGCGTCACCGCGCCGTGTTTGCCGCCAGCGAAAAGATGGTCCGCACGCTCCCTCCCGTCTTCTGGATGAAGAAGAACGAGATGGAGCTGCGCAAGATCTTGGGCGCCGAGGCCTACGAGGCCACCATGCGCGCCGCCCAGGACGAGAAGCGTTCGCACGTCCGCGACGTCAAGGGTCTCAACGAGAAGGTCTGGGAAGAGGCTCTGCCCCCGCGCACCGAGTCAGAGAAGAAGGGCAAGAAGTCGAAGGCGCCGAAAGTGCCGAAGGTGGTTGCGGCGAGTGCATGAGGAGCGGCTACGTGTGGCAACTGATCAGCTTGCGAGCTCAGATGATCTTTTACCACGTTGTTGCTGCACGCAGCCGCTCCTCATGCACTTGCCCGCTTTCCGCCTGTTTCTCTTGACTCTGTGATCGCGACCGTGGCTCTCGTTTCCCGAATCAAAGCTCCGTTGTCCTGTCGTCTCTGGCTCGCTTCCGCAAATGGCTATGCAAGAAAACCCATACCTACTGGCTCCCGTCGAGACCGGCTCCGTTTTCTCTTGTCTCTACGATTGACTGCTCTCCAGCCGTTGGCGCGTCTGCGCTCTCTTCTCTCTCCCCACTTGATCTGGTGTTGTCCCGGTAAAGGGGCTGGCTACTGGCTCTGCGACTGTTTAGTCAACCTAGCAAAGCCTGCCAACCACAATCCACGCTGATCGTCATGATCTCACGTCTCATCTACGAATCACTATGATCGCAATCTGCTCTTCGCACGCACTAGCACCGCTCTTCCCCCCTGTACCACCATCACCTGTCTGCACCTCTCGCATCTCACTCTCATCGCATCCAGTCCGCCACAACCCGCTTTTCCTCGCTCACAATGTTCTTGTGGGGGTTTTGGGTCTTCTCTCGTCAACGGCTCTTGTAGTAGTATCGTCGCAATCAGCAGCACCAATGAATCTCAAATTTGTTTCGTTCCGAAGATGTCTTGTGATGACCGGGATCGGCCGTGTTGCCTGACGCAAGCCGGTTTCGTGCTTGCTGGAAGCGGTCGAGCTGGCTCTCACGACGCACGCAGGCACATTGGTCAGAGCGGGAAGGGTTGGATACTTGCATCAAGTGTGCTACTCTTTGTCGTCTTCGGCGTCATCTACCGCTTCCTCGCCTTGATCTTCTTCCTGCTGCTCGCCCTCAGCCTCGGCCTCGGTGTCCTCCGCTTGGGGACGCGCTTCCTGTTCAGGTGTGGGTGGACGTCGTGAGCCAATCCAGTCCTTCCTCGACTGATTCAGTACAGTGCGCAGTTGGTACTCGTACAAGCCCTCTGGGCCCCATAGCTGGTCGAGAGCGTGGTCTTGCTTCCACCGTTCGCTCTGCGCCTCGAGACGCTTCCTCGCCTTCTCCTCGTGCGCCTTTGCCTTTTCTGACATCCCATCCGCTACAAGTGGCGTGGAAACCAGCTCCTCGATCAGAGCCTGGTTGACCTGTACGTAATTGGCACCCAACACCTGGTCAACCAGAGGTGGTCCAGTGGGAACAGCCAACAACTTCCCGTCGGCCCGATCGATGTACCTGAAAAACGGCGCGGGCATCTCCTTGAGTGCTTTGCGCGACATTTCTTCGCGGCCGCGCTTCCGCACCTGTTCCGCCTCCTCGTCCGATTCCTCCGCACTCCCTGCGCGCGGCAGCTTGTTCCGGCTCCTCCCCACCTGTTTTTTCAGCAACCGATTGATGGTTTCCACTTTGTCGTCCTCGAGCTTCTTCTCGACCTGATTCTTGCGTTTGCGCGCCGTCTCGGAGCGTCGCAGCGCAATCTCGTTTTCGGTGAGCTTCTTTTTGCGGTTCGGATCAGACATGGGGAGCTCCATGTGTTCGGATTCGACTCCGCCTTCGCGTGCGAGTTGACGTGCTGTTTTGCCGATGATCGCCTGCACCTCGGCCGCGGTGGCTTCGTCCGGTTCGGAGGCGTCTTCGTCGTCGGAGGCAGAGGCGGAGGGGGAGAGCGCGTGGTCGTCGACGGTGGCGGCGCGGGAGATGTCGAGCTCTTCGTCGTCGAGTTCGTCGTCATCGGGCGTGGGAGGGAGCTCTTCGTCCGAGTCCGAGTCTTTGGCTTTGCCGCGTGGCTTCCATTTGATTTTTGTGGTGTCCTTTGCGCGACGAGATGGCGGTGTCGCAGCAGTAGCTGCTGATCTGGAGGGTCGAGCTTTTGGCGCAGGAGAAGACTCTTCCTTTGATGCTTCTGCTTCTGCTACTGCTACTGCGGCGGCGGCGGCGGAGTTGGGCGTGCGGGTGAGTTTCACTCGTAGCGACTTTTTCCCTGTGCTCGCAGTTGGGGTGGATGCCGTACGTGCCGAAGCTCTTGCTGGTCGGTTTGGCGTAGACGACGCAACACTCGAGGCGGCCGATCTGCGACCGGACGACCTCGTCGGCCCCCTACGAGAGCTCGAAGGCGCATCGTACTCCTCATCGTCTTCGTCCAGCTCATCAGCATCCTCATCTTCTACATCCTCGTCCGCATCATCGTCATCATCGTCCAGCGCATCCGCCACCTCGTCTTCGTCATCCTCATCGTCTTGCATCGCACGCACGATGCGACGGCGCTTCTTGGACGGTGTGCGCGGAGCCGAAGCCATAACTTCCTCGTCGTCCTCTTCGTGGTGCAGATCGGTGGGTGAATCGTCGCCGGTGAGTTCGCTGCCCTCGGAGAGTGCGTCGTAGTCGGTGGGCATGGTTGCAGGAGAAACGGTTTAGCGGAGGTAATGAGAGTGGCGCGGGATCACGGGCTCCACGTCTGTGGATGCGGGCGAGCAGAAAATTAAGCTTGGATCGGCCGATGGGTTTGTGATAACCTTGTTGATGTTATGAAGCTGTTTCGCAGTTGGAGTCCTGAAAGTTTTGCAGATGCGAGCACTGGCGTGTTAGCTTTCGCAAGTGCAGATGTGTCGACGGGATAAGATCGAGAAGAACGACGTTGGTGCGAGAAGGGCGAATCTGAGCGAGAGGAAAGAAGGGCAATCTATCGCGATGATGTTCACGCAGAAGTCGCCGGAATCGGCGATGTGATTTTACGACGCGCGTGTGTGATTTAGAGAGAGATTTCCACAAGTGACAGACGCGGGGCAGGGAGAGCTTGCTGCACGCAATGTGACTATGTAAAAAGTGTTGGTCTCAAAGAGCGCCCACAGAGCATGTTCGATTCTGCATGATCCTGAGGGCCTGTGCTGCTCGCTGCCCATTCACGCTCCACGTTGTTCATCTGCACCCTTTTCTCAACCTCATCATCGCGTCCTCCGTCGCCTCTCACTAATCGATCGCCATCCGGCTGAGGTATCATCAAGTCTCCCGAGCCAATCTTGCGTCTGACTCGAAAGGAATTGCGAGCATAGCACGGAATAGCCGACCGGCTCGTGTGTGTGCTCGGAGAACCTCAACCAATACATCCTTCTCCCTGCTCCCCTCGGATACGACCGTTGCCAACTATGTCGGCTTCCGCCGCATCGTCGTCCAGCAGTCACGATGCGTCTAGCGGCGGGGGCAACGAAAAGTCAAGGTGAATCAATGAGACCTCAACTGCTTTCTCCCTCACAAAGTGACACTTGTTCTCATCCCTTCCTCCTTTTCCTACTCTCAACTACAGCGTGATCCTCAAAGTCGGAATGGTCGGCGACTCGCAGATCGGTAAAACAAGTCTGATGGTCCGCTACGTCGAAGGCAGTTTCAACGAAGACTACATCCAAACACTTGGGGTCAACTTTATGGAGAAAACCATCTCGATCCGCAACACCGAAATCACCTTCTCCATCTGGGACCTCGGAGGACAACGCGAATTCGTCAACATGCTCCCCCTCGTGTGCAACGATGCCGTGGCCATCCTGTTCATGTTCGACCTCACGCGCAAGTCGACGCTCAACTCGATCAAGGAATGGTACAGACAGGCTCGCGGATTCAACAAGACCGCCATCCCCTTTCTCGTCGGCACCAAGTACGACCACTATGCGACGCTGCCTCGCGAGGAGCAGGACGAGATCACCAAGCAAGCTAGGCGCTTTTCCAAGGCAATGAAAGCGCCGTTGATCTTTTGCTCCACAAGCCACGCGATCAACGTGCAGAAGATCTTCAAGGTGTTGCTCGCCAAGGCGTTTGACCTCAAGTGCACGATTCCGGAGATCAAGGGTGCTGGAGAACCACTGCTGATCTATGTAAGTGTCAGATCGACTGCACCGGTAGTCAGCGCTGAAGAGTTTTAGCTGACCTTTCATTGCGTTCTGCAACATCAGCTCGATGTTTAGAGCTTTGAGTCGAATCCGTAGAGACTCTCCCTTGTCGACGCCCTTTTCCCGACAAGCCCATCTTTCCTTTGTTCCGTTCGCACAGTATACCCACAAAGGCCTCCCCGCTCATTGTCGTTTCTCTTTGTCTAACTTATCACGTTCTCTCAACCAAAGTCAGCTGCATCATCCCAAGCCTTCCCCTCGAACGATGTTCAAATGCTCTGGTTGTCTATTGCTGCATGATCTGCACATGGTCACGCCTCACACACGACGGACAGTGAGACCCGACCGAATCCCCGCCATCGCCACTGCCACAGGCATCACCTTGAACACGTCACTCGCACTCGGCGGAGCATCCTTTGCGCCCCACTCCAAATCCGCCGGTAGCCCAAACTCCTCAATATTCACCCTCACCCTTGCGCCCAACGTATTCGCATTAACCCTCACCTCTGGCAGCGCCACCCTTGCGGTAAAAGGCCCCCTCAACGCCTCTGTCGCAAACGCAGGCTCCAGAAGCGAGCGTTGCAGGAGCGCATGCATCCAGAAGCGCTCTGCGGAGCGCATGAGTTGTTGGGCCGAGACCTCCTGCCGCTCGAGCTGGGGGAGGAGGCGTTCGAGGTCGTGCGTGCGAAGACGCGCGTGTCCGTGCACGAGGTGGTGCTTGATCTGCCAGTGTGCCAGCATGTCGGTGTAGCGGCGGAGCGGGCTGGTTGCGCGCACGTAGCCGCTCGTGGTGATCGCATCGCGCAGAGCCGGCGCGAACGGTCCTTGATCGTTCGAAACGATGCCGAGCGAAAAGTGCTCGCCAGGTGCGACCGAGTAGCCGCTCGAGTTCAAGGCTAGTCCGCGCGCCAGCATGTCGTGGTACGCAATCAGTCCGTGGCCGATGTATCCTCCCTCGGCGACGGGCGAGATAGAAGCTCCGTCCTGCGGGAGGTTGGTTCGCATCGCCAAGATCTCCTGCGCCTCGGCGTTCGATTCCGGTCGCAGCTGATACCTGTACGCAAAAGCGAGGTTGTGCTCCTTACCGTACGAAGCGGCGATTCGTCCCGCGAGAATCATGAGCTCCGATACGAGGAACTGCGACAGCGCGGGCACTCGGTCCGGTTGTCCTGACTGCGACTCGCTGGGCATAATCTTGATATCTGGGAAACCTGCAAAGAAGTACGGCCTCTGCAGCGCCGTCACTGACACAGGCACGTGCGGCAACGGCAGCGGCGACACACTCACCGCCGACGACGGCCGGTGTGCGACAAACGCAGTGCATCTGGTCCTGTTCTCGCTCAGCTTGGTCGCGACCTTGAGCAGCAACGACAATTCCGCAGATGCTGCACCTTCTGCCGCGGTGGGATCAGCAAGCATCTCGTTGACGCGGTTGTACGAAGTAGTCTGTACATCATGTACCAGTGCCGGTCGGACTTTCGTGTCATGCACCAGGCCGGTGGAAAGATCAACGAGCGCGCTGAACGTCATCACTCGCTGACCTGCTCTGTCTCCGTTAGATGTGGAAGAGGCAGGACGCAAGCCGACGCCGCTGCGCACAAAGTCGTCCGGCAACATGGCCCAGCGCGCTTCGGGGAAGTAAAGCGTTTGGAAGCGTCGTTCCGCCCGCTGGCCCAGAGCATCGTCGGGTTGAACCCAAGCTGTGGGGTCGGCGATGTGTACATGCACCCAAGCCTGTTCCGCTTCCCTGCCAGGAACCGACTCGATCGAGATTCCATCATCGAGCTCAAACGCACCTTCGTCGTCGATCACGTAGACAGTATGGTCCTTCCCAAAATCGTGCCTGATGGCTTCGACCTGCTGATCGAGGCTCACCCCGAACTTCTTTGCCAGATACTTCGTCATTCGAGACGCCTCCTCTTCGGCTGCAGTAGGCTCCGGTTCGGGCTCACCGCCGTTCTCGCCCATCGTCGCATTGCGGAACGACGCATCGAGCCGAATCGGATTCTGCCACGGCGGCAGTGCCCCGATCGACGTCAAGAAACGCATGACGAGCGCATGCTGCAAATCGCTGCCCGCGATCACGTCCGTCCCCACCGTTTCGAGTATCGACCTTCCCAACGCCCGCTGCGGATCCACGAGCATCAACTGCGACGCTTGGTCGACGTCGAGCAGCTCGCCAATGTTCGGGTGCGGAAGAATCCGAAAATGCCCACCGGCACGTTTGACAATCTCCATGGCGATACTCCCATGTGTGTCCTCCTGTACTTCACGTCGCGAGCCCAGACTAGCTTGGATGAATTCGATGATCGACCTGTCTTGCGGCGTCCACGTGATGTCGAGGTCCTTGTGCGGAGCGTCGACGATCCGAGGTGGCCCTGAAGGATCGTGTGGATGCGCTTCGGCCCACTCGCGGATCTTGCTAGCTTTGCTGCAGAAGGCATCGATGTACCTCTGACCCTCTGATCCAGGTGGACTTGTAATCCAGCCCGAGATCAAGCGCAGATTCGCGCGCTCCGCATCGCTGCGACACGTAAACAGCTGACTGGTACGATGCGATAGCGCATCAGCCAGAAAGTGCGTCGGATGCGACATGAGCAGCGCATGTGCAGCATATACCGTGCTGGCGGTCAACGGCTCTGCTTGCCGCTCCGGATTCTTCTGCCCAGCACGACGAAGCTGAGACTGGTGCATCAGCCTCGCCGCTTCAAACGTCGTAATCGCGCCAGTGCGAAGATCCATCCTCTGCTTTCTGGACTTGGCAGCCTCGTCTTGTGATGCCGCAGCATCCAGCAAGAACAGCGATTGGAAGCTCGGCAGGAGCCGCTGCAGTTCCTTCTCCTTTTGCCGTTCGAGCACGCGGAGCTTGTTGCAGATCGACGCACGTGCTTCGAATCGCGGGACGTCGACGGGCTCCTCTTGCATCGCTGTTCCTTCTACGGGGTCTGAATCGCCGGTGGCGAACGAGTGGGCGTCGTGCGAGCCATCGCTGTTGACGGGGCTGTCGAGGCTATTGCTCGAAACGACGTAGTGTTTGCTCGTAGCAGCAGCTGCGTGGGTGAGGCTCGTCTCGATGACTCCGGGAATCTGCATCATCACGTCGTTATCCTTGTACAGCACGATCTGTCCCGAAGTGACGAGCACGTAGAGGTCTCGCATACCCGCGTTGGTCCTGTGCGCCTTTGTCGCTTCCTCTCGACTCAGCTGCACGTCTTTGGGAGGAGGTAAGACAATACCCACCGCGACATTGCTGCGTCGCACCTCGACGAAGTCGCCCGGCTTCAACTCTCTGCGTGGCGCAATAAAGTCGCGTGCCGAGATGCGTTTTGAGGATCCTCCAAACCCGTCATACGCATCTTCCGCATGCAGAAGAGGCTCCATCAGCACGCTAGCGGAATGCGGACCCAACAACGTCTCTGCATTATTGGAAGCTACAGACCGCGCCAAACTCTTGCCAGCATCGCGCGACAACTTGGGCCGTCCAACATTGCGACGAGTGCTCGGCCCGGGCGTCTGCCTCCAGCCGGAGTAACTGTCGGAGGCGGTTTTGCTGATGGAATCCGCATGTCTTCCCAGCCTGGATGCAGTGAGGATGGTGTGGGCGACTCTGTGCTGCTTGACCCGCTCGTTGGTTTGCTTTTCGTCTTCGCGCAGTTTCTTCCAGGATGCGAGTGCAGGAGTGCAGGTTCGGATGGTTCGGCTGGGGGCGGATGCTGGTATGAGGTGGCCTGTGGTTTGTGCGCCGTCTAGCAGGAGCCTGCTAGATGAAGCCGGGAGCTTCATGACTGGCTATAAGGATTGTTATGGGTAAAGAGAAGGAAGAAAGTCGCTGAGAAGAAATTCTGACGTGAAGAAGAAAAGTCTGCCAAAAAAAAAAAAACGGAACTCGGAGATGGAACCTCCACACTCTTTGACCGCTGCCAAAGGCAAGCTTGTCCTCGTACAACCTTCGTTCACCTCTCTCGTCATCACACTGTCCCTGACTCTTTCCTATCAGCGTAGAAAGGAAGGTACAATGCAATTGCAGATGCTGATGCTGAAGCGACAGAACACGGAAACCTGAACAAACGTGTGGTCTAAATAATGATGCGAGTCCAAAACGAAAGTCTCTATAAATCAGGCAGCATACGCCCATCTCTGGCCATGCGTCAAATCGCGCTCCTCCAAATGCCCAATCTCTGACTCGATACCAACATCCTCCTCACCCCTCTCTCCCGGCGTGAGATCGTCAAACGGATGCCAGCTGCTCCTCTTATCCAGCTTCAGCTGCTTCTCTCCCCTAGCATCCATGCCCGCGTACAGCTCCCGCGCCTTGTCCGCGTCAAACCTGCGCCCCACTGCGCCGATCTTGCCAAACGTCTCGAACAGCACAACAAACAGCAAGCTGCCCGTAACCACACTCATCAGGCTGAGCGAGTCCCAGTCCTCCTTGAGCGGCAACAGTGCGAATTCGATTGCCACCACGAATCGCAGGCCAATGCTTCTTACCCAGCGTGGCAGCAGTGTCGAGCCGTGCACGTCGAGGTTCCTGTGCATACACCCGATCAGCCCCAGACAGACCAGAACGCACGAAGCCGAGCCGCCAAAGTACCACACGTAGCCGCCCTTGATCTCGGCGTGCGAGATGAGCGATGACAGCGCTGCGGCCATCAGCACCAGCGCTGCGGTGAGCGGGTAGTGGATGTGGCTAAACGTGATACTGGTAAACGAGTTGCGCCGCAGCGCGTGCTGGAAGACCCTGCTGCCGTCAGCGTCGTAGTAGATCCAGATGACGAGCACGCTGATGGCGATACCGAGGGCGGCGCGGCCGAATTCGTCCTGCACGCCGTAGTGGCCCGGGCTGGCGGTGAAGTTGCTGCTGATGACCGACTCGCCGACGATGAGGATGACGAAGAGCACGTAACGTTCGATCGAGTGTTCGTGCGACTGGGCGGGGATAAACATGTGGTTGCCCGTGCGTTTCTGTCGGCCGTGGAACAGCTTGATCGCTGCAGCCACGACGTAGGCCCGAGCCAGCTCGACAAGGATCCCCGTCGACATGAGCACGAGGATAAGCAGCGGATCGCTTGCCAACGTGATGGGAATGTAGATCGCAGCAATCACCGTCAAGGCCAGAGCATTGAGCCACAAAGCTTTGCGGAACTTGGGCAGACAGAAGCCGTAGTAGATGTAGATGCCCAGACGCCACAGCTTTGCCACCAGGAAGAAGCCGATCGCCGCATGGATGGCACGATCGTATCCATCAGTGAACCAGTAGTCCCCAAACGCGGGCACGGCCAGTTTGATGCTCTCCGCAGCACCCTCTCCGCTGCTCGCCTCACTGCGACGGAAGATGTGCTCGATCTGGGCCGCCAGACCGTGCGCCACATCCTGTGCTGGAGCATCGCCCGCAGCTTCCTCGCTGTGCAGCTGTGCCAACAACTCGGGCGTCGACTTGACGATATCCACAGCAGACACATTCGCACAGTATCCGCTGAGCAAGATCATCCACCCGAGCAACAACAGTCTCTCGAGCATATCATCCGTCCCGCTCGTATTGAGAAACAGCCGCACATCCGTCCAAATACTGAAACACGGCCAGAAGGACAGCACGAACTTGAGAACATTGATCGCCGAGCTGCTCGCCGCTGTTGCGTGACCCAGCTTGTTAACGACGGCGACAAAGATGAGATCAAACACGAGCTCAAACTGGCTCGGTTTGCGCTCTTCCTTTTCGCGGTACAGCTTGTTGCCGTGCAGCCACTGTCGGATCACGGGCCGCTTCAGCAGATGTCGCAACGTGATGGGCACGTCGTCTCCGTGCACTTCGACGTGCGGCTTGTCGGTGGCCTTGCTTCGCTCGCGCCCGTGGACGATGTCGAACAGGCTGCCCGCGCGCGAGTGCTCGTGGAACCCTTTGGATCGTCGACGGAGGTGCGTGACCGCGGAGGAGGGTGGGTACTTTTCGATGCTCGAGCTCGCCGTGTGTTGGCTGTCCTGCGACGAGTTGGTGGCCATGGGTGCAGCATTTGTGACGAACTCGGCATGGCTGGCAGCTGAATGCGTGGTGGCGATGGGCAGAAGAGGAATCACCGTCTCGTGTGGTGGTGTGTTAGCGTGCTGAAGATGCTGCTCGGTCGTCTCGACATCGTGCCAGCTCGTCATTGAGGGCTGCGAAGCCACATGGTGCGGACGAGAATGTTCGACGCTCTCGTGGTAGCGATGCCCAAAAGGGCCGTACAGGTTGGGGTCGATGACCACCTCCTCATGTTGTTCGTCTGGCGCCGATTGGGCGACGTGCTGACCTCGGAACGGCGGATGAAAACCAGACATCGTGAAGAGTGCAGCGACCGTATTGCGTAGAGGTGAAGCAGATGCGTCTATCGAGCGTGACACGATGGTGTAAGAGGGAACGAAAGGTGCAGAGTGCAACACAAAGGCCTCTAGAGGCAGAGGCAGAGATGCAGGTGAAAGGTGAAGCTTAAAGTGCTAAAACGTGGGTGTCATTGCGACATGAACGTTTCACTCCGATAGCAAAGCGGTGGGCTAGGCTAGCTTCATCTGGCATTCTCCTCTTGCAGCAGCGTCCATGCAGCGTCTGTCTAGCGTGAGATCCGAGCGGGAAACATCCGATAAAACCCCTCTTCAACATTACAACCATCTGCTGTCTCCATGCATCCATTAAAGGGGCTGTGCTATCGAAATTCGCCCTAAGCTTCACCACTACTCGCCCTTCCAACGCCCCAAGCAGCGAAAAGAATTCGAAGGACAATGAAAAGTATGTATGCTTGCATGGGTGAAAACTTCCCGCCTTGACACGCTAATGCCAAGACCCGGAAGCATGCATGCCGCGCATCAACCGAGCCCCTGCCAAATTTGGTGCGAGTCTGGCCTGTCGCTACATGAGCGAGCACACACGTGATCCTGTGGGTCTCACGCCCTCAAGCGAGACCAACACTTTCCCGCCGACGTCCTCGCTGTGCTCAACGCTCTCAACACAAGTACAGACGCAAAAAATACGCTTGCAAGGGGTTTGAGATTAACCTGAAACAGCAGCACATACAAACTAGAACCTCTACGCTCCCATACTACATGAGATACAAAGTTACGGCTCAAAAGCTTCCAGAACGACCATCCTCAAACTCGATAGGCTCGTCATTCTCCTCTTCATCATCATCATCATCATCATCGTCCTCCTCCTCCCCAGACTCATGTCCCATCTGATCCCGTGAATGCGAATCATCCGCCTCCTCATCCGCCTCTTCCACCAAATGCTCGAGCGGCTTGGCGCGGAACGTGTTGAAACTGTAAAAGCTCGAGCTGGCGCTGGGGCCAAGCACAGCGCCGCCGGGGCTGCTGTTGGTGCTGGCGGCGGCTGCGCGCTGCGAACGAACGGGTGACTGCGCAGCCGACATGGACGGCTCCGTGTCGCTATCTGCATCGGCCGCTTCTGGGGCAAAGCCGCTGTCGGTGAACTGGCTGGGAGACAGGCCGCTGTCGAAGATGCTGGGGCTGAGCAAACCGTTCTCGCCGTTGGCCTTGGGCCTACGTGCCGGCCGAGCGGAAAGCGCGTCGTAGACATCGAGGTCGGTGAGGAAGCTTCCCGGTGCCGAGAGGTTCGCAGCTGCACTTGGCTCTGTCGCAGCCTTGCCGGTGTCATCGACGACAGCCTTGTCAACGCTCGAAGATCCAATCGCTCCCTCGGCCGGCTCAATACCTGGAGCGGCAATTCCAAGTCCGGTTGCTGCCGGCGCCGGCGCCGCACTACCATTGGTGGATTGCGAAATGACATTGGTTTGGAAGACCGACATGGGCCCAGAGTCGTTCGGTACAGCCTTGCCACCTGTCACATTCACTGGCTTGGCAGCTGGTGTCGAGGCGCCGTTGGTCTGCGCACCTCGTAACGACTTGCTCGATACGCTATGCTGCAACCTGTCCCTGCCAGGCACATCGAGGGACAACTTGCCCGTCGAGGGTTCCAGACGTCCACCCTTAGACCTGAAACTGCCCAGGCCGCCCATCTCGAACCTGCGTCGCAGTTCCGACAGGGACTGCGCCTTGTTGAGCGCGCTCAGGCCGACCGGGGCCGAAACGTCGCTAGGGCGACCCCTCGTATCGATCGACGTTGCACGCGATTCAAACTCGATTTCCGTCTGCTGCGTCTCGAAAGAGTCACGAACGCGTCCGTCGTACGACGTCTTCCGCATGGCCGACGCAGATCGAGGTCCTGCAGCCAGACCACGCGCAGGCGAAAAGTCGTTGCTGAGGTCCGCCATCGATGCCGTTGGGTCGAGCGACGCTTGCGATTTGCTGAATCGACCGGAGAAGCGGCCCCACAAGCTAGGTCTGGCGAAGCGCGCATTGCTGCTGCTGGCCGACATCGAACCTGCCGCACTGCTAAAGCTCGTATCCAGTGTGCTTCCTGCGTCGCTTTTGATCGTTTTCTTACCCAACGATCGACCGAGCGAGCGTGCCTGACCACGTTTATTGGAGTTGCCTCCAGCCAACATAACAGAGCGTGCCTCTTTCTCGTCAAGCTTGAACATGGGCTTGGGCGTCTTGAGCGACAGATCGCAGCCGGCCTGCGCCAAGATCCTCGGAATGTCCATGTGACCGTCTACCGTCGTCATTCGATGCGTAAACGAACACTGCAAACCGGGTCCCAAAATGAACTCGCCACCGAGCAGCTTCGTGTCACCGGGATTACGGATCGGCATGTCGAAGAGTCCTTTTTTGATGGCGACGAGAATGCCCTTGGTCATGCCCATGCTCGCATAGTCCGGACGCGCGCAAGCCGGATTGGTTTCGTTGGTGCGCAGCGTCATGCCCATCGCCCGGTACACGTTGCGTTTGGGATCGGCAAACATGGGATACTGCACCTGCATCACCTCGCGATACGCCTTGATGACGTGCCAGTCGCCCTGGCCTACAATGACAAAGTCCAAGTTGGCCTTCTTGAGCGGCAGCGGGTCGATGTTGCGGATGGACATGGCAAATTGCTGGCAGAAACCACACCACCAGTGACGGAGGAAGCAGACAAGCGTGCGGCGCTTTTTGAACAGCTCTCCAAAAAGGACCTCTTCACCGTTCTGATTGTAGATGAGGCACTGCGACGCTTCAAAGAGCTGGAGCATCGAGGGAGGGTAGATAGCGTACGAGCCTTCGGGGAGGCCAGCCTCGCGAGCAGCCGCCTTGACGTCTTCCGACTCGTCTTCGCCTGCAAAGGGCACGTTCTTTTTGGCACCAGGCGCCTTCTTGCTCTTTTGCATCGACTCGGGTCGTGGCGCAGCACCATTCTTCTGAGCGTCGCCCTCCGTATTCCTGACTCGGTCAACGATCTGGAGTTCTTCCTCAAGTCCCCAGCCACCAGCTTTAGAGGGAACTGCGGGGGCTGCGGAACCGTTGACTCGAACAGCAGGGTCTGTGCCTGCGCTGCCCCTGCGATTGGCGCCGCCGAGCTTGATCGAGCCTTGCTTGGCACTCTTCTGCGAGTCGCGCTTGGTCAGGGTCAAGCTAGCCAAGTTGGTGCGATTGCTGCCGACCTGCTGGTGCTGCATGAAGCGAACTGCGTTAGGGATTGACGGCGAAGAGTCCTGGACAGCTTTCGGTTTGGCCGCCTCTTCCTCGTCCAAGACGAACTGCTGCCCTTCGACTTCGAGCACGGATTTTGGGGCGTCGCTGACCACGCGGAACTGACCGGTCGATCCGACAGGAGCTGTGGTGGGCCTCTTGATGGTAGCTCGTGAAGGTGTACGAGTCGCGGTTGGTGTGACGTCGGCGGTCAACTGCGAGTCGGTCGACAAATCGCGGGAGGAGGCGCTCGCCTTGGATTGTTGAACAATGCCCAGTCCGAAAGGTCCAGGAGTAGCAGAAGAAGCGGCTGCTGTGCTAGGTCGCTGTCTGCCGCCTCCTGTGCCTTTCCCGAGCATGTGTGCCTGTGCTGCTTCTTGAGCCATGCGCATAAAAGTGCTCGGGTCGCGCGCAGCCGAAACGGCATGAACGCCAGTATCCTTGGGAGGTGGCAATGGCGCTTTTTCCTGAGCGGGGCTCGCTTGCGGGGGCGACTCGGCTGCGTCTGAACCGACGGCGCTGGTAACGCTTGGGCGGCGCTCTGATGGATCGACGTCCGAGGGGACAGCTTTTCGTCGAATTCGGTAGGTTGAGGTGGAACTAGCTGCCGAGGCAATCGAGGTGGAGCTGTCACGTCGGGCGGCATCATGGCCACTGCCATTTGCGTTTCCATTAGGGACAGCAAGCGTGCCGAACGGATTTTTCGGACTTGAGCTTCGCTTCTCGCCATCACGGAGAGGCTTGACGCTTGCAGACGGACTGCTGGTGGGAGATACTGCCTCTGCTTCGCGTGACTGCCAGTCTGGTGCTGTCGGCGTGGGTGGGACGACGGCAGTCTCAACGTGGCCAAGGATAGCGGATGAGATGGCGGGAGCCGCCAACAGGTCGGAGTCGGGGGTAGATGCGTTTGCGGGCTTTTGGGTCTCCGTATCATCAGCTTCGACGACTTCGACAGCCCCGTCGGATGATTCCTTGGCCTGCTCTGTCGTGTTGGAGCTGTCGATTCCGCCGAGAGGGTTGACGGTGGACTTGGCGCCGCCCAATTCATCGCTGGATCGGGGCGTAGTAAACACCTCGGGGGTCTTGGAATCTAGATCGATTCCGCTGCTAGGATGCCCTTTCATCGAGCTGGCTGGTATACTTCCGTCATGACCAGAGCCCGAAGAAGCAGAGCTTTGGGCTTGATGCTTGAGATCGTCCCCCTCAAACTCGACATTGTCAACAGAATGCCTTTCGTCCTTGGACGAGGAGGTGGTGGAAGAGTCATTGGAAAGCATCGAGTCGCGCTTAGAGACGGGCGCACCGACCAAGCCGGAAGATGCGACGAGGACAGGGGAAGTGGACAGATTGGATAAAGGCGAGGCCGAATTGTCAGACATGTAGCTTCGACGTCTGGCGTCAATTTGCGAGCGTGCGTCGAAGCTGTTACTGGCAAGGATGGGGATCAAGGTGGCAGACCGATAATCGCCAGTGAGGAAGCTGCTGTGACGGCGTGAAGCTTTTGTCGAGGCGGTGATGGATGCAGCCGGTTCAAGGAGACCCGAGGTGGGAGTGTGGTGGGAGTCGCTAAGCGTCTCAAAGTCGCGTGTGCGCCTTATCCAGGAGGCACGATTGGAAGCGGGCTGAGCTGACGAACCAATGGTGAGTTCTCGCAGACCTGCTGAGGAAGTGATGAGCGTCCTAGTGGGAGAGCCGATGCGAGCTGGAGCCGAGTGAGGCGTGTGCGGTGAGTTAGACTGCTGAGGAGCAGTTCCAGGAGGTTTCGAGCTTTGCGAACGAGAAAAAGGAGCAGTGGGAGTCTTGAAAAATTCGAGATCGTTGGGTGATGCACCAGGCGAGCTGGCCAAGCGATGCAGGTGGTACTTTTGCTCGAGGATGAGCTGACTGCGTCGCTTGGTGTGCGATAGCCTGCGATCCACGTGTGAGCGTCGGTAGACGAAACTGTCGTGGAAGTCGATGTCGCCGATGAAAGCAGGTTCGTGAATATCGTCCACAAGGGTGGCGTGGTCGGAGATGCGAGAAGAGTGGGTGTCAGAGGTGTGCAGCTCTGCTGCAAACTCGGCGGTGGGGATGAGTGGGCTTCTTCTCAAGCTGAGGCCTGCTTCCATGCGATCGTTGCGGACAAGGATGGTATTGGCACCGCCAATCAAGTGATCGGCGAAGGCAGGGAGTGTCTCGGCAGATGCTGAAGCGGAAGTAGCCGCAGCTGAGGCCGAGGCGCCGAGAGCCCGCGAGGCAGCGCGCGGCGAAGAGGAGCCGATGGCAGGCGACGAGGTCCAAACGCTAGATACGAGCGGTGAATGCGGAGGAGAAGTAGCGTTTTGTGCGGAGAAACTTGGAGAATGGACGTACGACACAGTCATGCCTTTGCGTGAAGGGGACTCGTATCGTAGTTAGGCGGTAGCGAAACCACTTGCAGCCGTTTTTTGCCTCAAGCAGTAAGAAGAGGTAACCGCGGAAGAGATTTGGAATGTGTGGCGACGATGAACCGTTGGCGGAACGAATTTGCGGGAACGTTTTTGCAGTGATAGGCTTGCAGAGAATGTGGGGCCCGAACGATGGGGTACCGGTGGTCCTGTATAGGTGTGGAAGGTTGAGTGGTAATCGTCGTTCCGAGTAAACGTGCTGGGTGATGGTGGTGATGAATGACGAGCGTTCTCGCGGTCAGTGGCGAACCGAAACCTCGATGTGGAGCATCACGATGAGCGTAGAACAGGAGTCACGATCGTAGTATGAGAGAAGCCACCTGATCGGGGGAGAGGAGAGGGAGGGCAAGGGGAGGAGGAGGAGGCGAGGAACAGGCGATGGAGGTGAGGGAAGAGGAAGGCGGATACACACCGATTGACAAGAGTGTGTGTGACACGAGTGACACTGGCGGACAAGGGCTAGAATCTGTCTCGTCTACTGCCCACGCTTGCTGCCAGAGGCGGCGGCGGCTGAAACGACAAAGCATGCGTGCGTTGCGTGCTGCTTGCGGATAGAATTCTCGAAATTCAGCCCAACCACAAGGAACGGCTGCAGTGAAAGAGCAGCAGCAGCAAGGGGCGGTGAGAGAAGAAAGAGCTCTTTCTTCGGAAAGCAGCGCGGGGGTGAGAGTCATCGAGTGGCAGTGGCAGCGGCTGTCGGATGGGAATCGCGAGGCAGTTTGGCACTACGGCGTTTGGTTCGTGGTCTGCATTCAAATTGGCTCGCTTGCGACAGTTGATTCGAATCTCCGCTGAATCTCGATCAGACCAAACGCTTTACCGATTTGCTCATCTTTGAAGCCCTGCCAAACATCTCACACTCTCTCTCGCACTCACCTGTGCTCGACTCGTGTGGTTCCAAAGAGATGCAGCCGTATGAGGAGCTGTCCAAGTAGACGTGAATGCAAGGCGAGTGCGATAGTGAGTGGTGCTGCGTTTGTTGATTATGCAAATTCGAGCTTCGAAATGACTGGGTCGGTGCACAGAGTGATTTGGCACAGGTGCGTAGTTGCGAAGGGTCAATGAATTTACTGCCGCCGTTGACCGATACCAAAAATATCACCCAAACACCGGGGACGCCGACGCCTGAAACCGTGACTGGTCGGATGACTGCGAATTCAATTCTCAAGCTTGCAATGCAACAACGATTTGATGGCAACTGCAACTGCGACTTGCAGTCACTCAAGCGAATGCGAAAGAAGACGTCCAAACGGCACCGGCAAGGAGGGTTAAGCGATGTGCGCGTCGACTGTTGATCAGGGACAAAGTCTAAATACGGCAGGTTAGAGACGGCCAGGAACAAATACAACGCAGCTGGGGAGCCACACCGCCAAAGAGTCGGCCTCGAATTTCAAAGCAGCCTTGGCCATTCGAGCTTTTCTCTGTGTAGATCCGTTGCTCTCTCTCTCTCTCTCTCTCTCTCTCTCTCCTCCTACGTCCTGTCAAAAGCAAACATCGCGGTTGATGCACGTATGCATTGACGCCTGACGCCTCATACACTCTGAACCATTGGAAGAACAGACGCATGCGTCTCCCTCTGCATTACCGGCTTCCCTGACATCCTTCTCAATCTAGCCGCTCGCTTTCAAACAGCTTCTACACCTCAATTCTGGGGCACTGGTATGGTCTTGCATACCCAACACAGTTGCCCATCATCCGAGACGTTCACACGCTGTCACTTGGCGCATTGGACAACCATATCTCCAAACATTCTTACCACCCCCTTTAAAAGCCTCGAGTTGAAGGCCAACAGTAGATGCTCAAGAGAGCGCAGACAATGGATTGCCGTTCGTCGCCTCCCTTTCGCCGGCCCCTTACCGCCTGTTTAGCGTGTGAAGCTCGACTGTGTGTCCACGCGATTTGCCCCTCATGCTCACCTCAGGGTCCAATGCACAGGACCCTTGCTTGTCGCCGAATCCCCTCCTTGTTGCCAAAGCTCTTGCTTCAATCGTCTGCATCTTCAAACACTTCATCCGACCCTTGCGTATTGAAACCGCCGTTCCTTGCCACGTCGAACAGAAGCACAGCTTGCATGTGGTAAGGCGTTTCTTAATTATTGTTACATCGTCTTCTGAACACGATTCCAAATAATCGGCAACCCGAGATCCGAACCGAAGAGTGGAGGCTGAGCTCGATGATCAAGCAAACCTTCTCATTCTTCGGCTCTACCATCACCACCTCAGCGAAATCACCATGGGCGTCCTTACAGCACTATCGCCGGCCCAGGCACTGGCCCATAGTCCACGCCAACTGATCAGACGGGTGGCCCTTAGACCAAGTCTCACCGCGCGCCACTGCAACTTTTGTTCAAGTGCTGTCGCTCGCTCCGCCGATGCCGCAGATACTCGGTGGAAGATGGCAAAGGTACCACATCGCGGCGTGGTCGAAGTCAGCGGTCGAGATACTGTAAGACTAATCCAAGGCCTCGTCAGCAACGATGTCAAGGCTCTCGAATCGGCCAAGCCGACAAATTCGCCATCTCTGGTCTATGCTGGCTTTATGAACCCGCAAGGACGCATGCTCGCAGACGTCTTTATTCACCATCAACAGCCACTGGAGGATGGCTCACCGCGCTGGCTGATCGATCTCGACTCGCGCACGCTGCCCTCGCTGCTCAGCTTCATCAAGAAGTTCAAGCTGCGATCCAAGGTCAAACTCGTTGATGTGTCGAGCGAGTACAACGTCGTCCAAGCTTGGTCCTCCTCTAGCTCTCCACCGCCAACAGAACTCACAGGTGCGCTGAGCGTCGATCCGAGGTGCCCCACCATTGGGCTCCGAGGTCTGCTTCCTTCTGCTGATGACTTAGACCTTGGCGGCTCCGTTAGCGCAGTAGAAAGCGACGAATACACTCTACACCGAATCATCAACGGTGTTGCAGAAGGAGCACTCGACTTCCCCGAAGCATCCAGTCTTCCACTCGAGAACAACCTCGACTACATGAACGGCGTCGACTTCCGCAAGGGCTGCTACGTCGGCCAAGAGCTCACCGCCCGAACGCACCACACGGGCGTCGTGCGAAAACGCATCGTCCCCATCACGTTCTACCTCCCCAACACCCCCGCGCCCACCAACATCTCCGACATTGACCGCGCATTCACGCATCAGCTCCCCACGCATCTCGCCGAAGTGCGCTCCAAACCCATTGCTGCGCTTGGCTCCGCGGGTGCCAAACCAGCCCGCGGCAAAGCAGCAGGCAAGTTTACCCAGGGTATTCACAATGTCGGTCTCGCTTGCCTGCGCCTGGAACAGGTACATAGGTGGACAGATGCAAAGGCCGCAGATGCAAGCAGCGATGGGTTGGAAATGTCAATCATGTCGGGCGACGGCGAGACGACACTGCTCGTCCGACCCTGGATTCCAGGCTGGTGGCCGAAAGAGGAGCCTTCGCCATCACATGAGGAGTGAAAGAATACAAACTTGATAATCCAAACCTTGCCCGAAGCTGGTTGTCTGTGCCGCCGCCGTTCAACCACAAATCTTCAGTGCAAAGAGACCTGATACACTATTTGGAACGAGACCCGGCGGCTCTGGCGCTCTTGAGCATCTCCCCCCTTGCCACTGCCGCCGTCTTCGTGCGCTCCGCAGCCAGCCGGTACAGAGAATCCACACTCAGTGTTCCCGCATCATTGACATCCGGCACATCCAGAGGTGAAAGTTGACCAGCCGACGGTGCATCTGTACCCTGCACCTCGAGTGCTCTGCGCTTCTCTCGGAAGCTACGAAGGATCCACTCGCCGTAATCCAGATGCCTCTCGGCCCCTGCGTCCGTGGCCTCATTGGTGCTGGCAGTCTCGTCCCCTCGCATGACCCGATCGCGCGATTCGCGATATCGCTTCTTGCTGTGTGATACACGCTGCACCGACTGCTGCATGGGTATTGACAATGTTTGCAGCCACGGCTGCAGCTTGGCTGTGTACTTGGCGCTCGTAATCCATCGCGGTGTTTCGACTTCGTACCTCGCCGCTGATCGGGATGTGGACTGTTGTGCGTGGTCGAGCGCTGTCTGGGCCAGGATCTCTGATGCTCCAACTCGACCGGAGGTGGCATCTGCATCAAGGAGCTTGGAGATTGTCATGTTTGCCATGGCTAGACGCTGTCTGGCTTTCAGGCGGACCACGTCACCGCGCGAGAGCCCGGCAACTGCCTCTCTGTGCTCAGCAGGAGATGGCCCGGCTTCAGAGGTGGGGGTTGCGTTTGTGGCGGCCGGGTCGAGCGGACTGATGCGGACGACGGTGCCGACTCGGCCAAATTCCTTGTTCGCCTCCAAGGAGGTCATGACACGAACGGAAGGCCAACTTCGAGGCAGTCGTGTGCCGAACGAAGAGGTGGGTATGATGTCAAAGACGGGCTCAAGCCCATGCTTCGACGCATGATCTGCACCACCGACATTGTCTTGCCAAGCCTGTCGTCCTTTGAGCTTGCCGGATGACTTAGTCGGATGGTACGGTGGAGCTGAGTAGAATTTTTGGGCGAGGCCGTGCTCGTCGAGAGGCTGGCCGACAAGACGACAGAGAACTTCGATCAGATCCGCTGTCATGGGCTCGGCGACGTTCTTTGTCCTCTGCTCGTCTTTCAGGTGCTCCAATACTGCCTCTGGGAGACCGAGGAGCAAGTCGTAGTAATCCTGTTCGATGGGGATGCGCTCCATTGCGGGTCGACAATGCTTGACACCAATCCCAGACGTCGGATAGATTTGCGTCGACCAGAAGAGGTACAACGCAAACACCACTGCCATCGACTTGAAGAGTTGTAACAGGTCGGCAAATGTAAGCGATCCAGATACACCTTGCGTGTGTGGAGAGGGATCGTGGTTGCGTTCGGTCACGTAGGGTGCGAGGTGCTCGAGCAGCACACGACAGATCGCATCACCAATGCTGCGCTTGCTGTCATTGTGATCTGCGAATGCAAACTGAACGTAGTGCCAGCCTTTCTGCCGCCAAATTTGCGCAAAGACCGAGAATGGCGAGAGTGAGTGCTGTAGCGTGCTTTGTGAAGTGCCGACTTTCTGCGACGATGGACCGGCTAGTCGACTTTGTGAGACCGTTTCGTCAATCGTCAAGACTCTGAGGAGCAAGATTTCTGCAAAGGTGGACAGCAGATCGTCGAGGTCGTGTCGCAGCTGTGTGACAAAGGTTTCGTCGTTGGGAAGTTGCGTGAGGCCCACGGGCAGAAGCTGCAGGTTTCGGGTGACCAAAGGGGATGGGGCTAGAGGTGGAGATACGTTGCGGCCACCTGGACGCTTCTTCTTCCTCGATCCCTGCCCCATTCCGTTGAAGAAAAGAAAGTTGGTAGCGGCGAAGAAAGCCAGCCACGAGCGGAAAGCTCAAAGGCAAACGATTGATGAGAGGAGCAAACGTCAAGGACAATGCCAAACGTGCAGCTCAGCCAGGGTCCATTGAGCGATGCTATGATCGTCCGATCCATTGCTTATCAAGCCCGATGAGATTCAAGCCTGTTAAGCCTTGAAAATTAGATTATCGTCGATTTTTGATCTCTGCCTGGTCGCTGGCCCGTCATTTTTTTTTAAATTTCGGGCTCGTCACCCTTTTTTCTCTCACGGCACAGCAGCAGGCACTGAATTAATTTTCTCGCAGGCTCAGTGTTCGCTTTTCCAGGGTCGGTGCGACCAGAGCAGTCTCGAGCCAGCTGACTTTTCAGGTCACAAGGCGACGACGGGTGGGGAAACGAAGAACAGCGCGACACACTGGCCTGAAAGCTGAGCTTTGCCGTTTTCGTCTCTCCTCTCGGTATCGGCGCGCCGAGACTGCGATCTCGAGTTGCGTTTCTTTTGCCTTTGCTGCTCAGCTGCTGTTGTGCCGCTTTTGAACAGAAGCAATCTGACCGAGAGAACGCACCAGCACTAGAGCAGCCGTCGACTGAGCCCAAGCTCGATCCACCAGATGAACTGATAAGTTAAAGACGTGTCGACTCTGTTTTCCCTCGACCACGTCTGTCTCCCACCCTTCCGTCTGCCGCGTTCTGTAAAAAATCTGGTCGCCAGGGGTGAAGGTGTTGGAATCTCCTTCTAACATTCAGTTCGATCATCGAAAGGATGGTAAAGGAGCGGACGGTGTGTGGAGTGTGCTGGGGAATTGCATTCCTTTTCGAAACGGGAAGGACGAGTCTGAATTTGGCCTAAATTTCGACTCTGGTCGCCGCCGCTTGCACTGCCCCTTTTGTTGCCTGACTTCGAGAGAGACTGGCCAACTGCTTTGATTTTGTAACAATGTGCGCACAGTAGACGGAAGGAGGTTCCAAGGGAAAAGGCGAGGCAAAAATGCCACAGCGGTGCGGCTCTCGATTTGTGCCTCATTCCTGGCTCTTTTTTTCTCACGCCCCTCTGCTCAGCTGCCTGCCCACACGAAATCGAGGTTGCAAACCCTCTCTCCTCATTTGACTGTTCTGCTGCCCTGTTTCGAAAACAACACTCGCGGAGCGCGTGTCCAGAGTCGAGTCGAGCTCCCGCAATCGGTAGAGAGGGTTCGTGTCCGAGACTTGGCTGCTGCCTGTTTGAAAAAACTCAGTTGCAATCTGGCTACTGTTGCTCTTTCTCTCGAGAAGAGCTCTAAAGCCAAAATCGCAAGAGGAAATACAGTGTGCCGTTGTTGCTCTCTTTTGGCTGGCTGGCTGGCTGGCTGGCCCCTCATTTCTCAGATACCCTGGCACCCTAGCACGCTTGCGCTTCCACTTTTCCCTCTTTCCCTCTTTCCCCTCCTCTCTCTCTCCCTCTTACCAACTTACTGTCTCTCTCTGGCGCCTCTTTCTCCCATCAAGTATAAGATCCCATCCGCTTCCGCTCTTGCCCCCGCGAAGCGCCTTCTCCTTCCGTTTTCCCATTCGCAGCATCCGACTGCCTTCTTTATGTTCAGTCTACCCACCATCATGAGGACAGCCGTCCGTAACCAGCAGCCTCTGGCTCGCAACGCCGCTGTCGCCCCCGCTGCCATCGCCAACTTCGCCACCGCCCCCGTCGCCGCCGCCGCCGCTCCCAAGGAGACCAAGAAGCGCGCCTCGTCTACCACCACCAAGGCTAAGGCCAGCGCGCCCAAGGCCAGTGCAGCTGCCGCCGCCGTCGATGGTTCGGCCCCCGCCGCCAAGCGTGGCGGCGCCAAGGCCAAAGCGCCCAAAAAGGAGAAGCTCAAGCCCTGGCAGGCGCGTGGTGCCGACGGCAAGCTCCTCCCGCTACCCTCGGCTAACAAGCCTACGCTCCGCTCGTCATTCCTGATCTACATGTCGGAGCGCGTCGCTCAGCTCAAGGGCGAGTCCCAGTACCAAAAGACTTCGCCCAAGACCGGTGCTCAGGTCGTCGACATTGTCAAGATGGCCAAGGCCGTCGGTGCCGAGTGGGCCCAGCTTCCCCCTCAACTCAAGGCGCGCTACGAGGCTCAGCACGAGCAGGAGAAGGAGCAGTACGAGCGTGCCCTCGCCGAGTGGAAGGCCGCCCTGTCGCCCGAAGACATCAAGCGCCAGAACGCCTACATTGCCTCGCAGAAGAAGAAGGGCATCAAGGGTACCGCGTTCCTGCGCGACCCTGCCAAGCCCAAGCGTCCTAACTCGGCCTTCTTCGAGTTCCTCAACGACCTGCGTGCCAGCGAGGCCGTGATCCCCAACATCACCGAGTTCTCCAAGCGCGGTGGCGAGCGATGGAAGCAGATGTCGGCCGAGCAGAAGGCTCCTTACGAGCAGCGCGCGTTGCAGGCGCTCGAGCAGTACAAGCGTGACCTCGAGATCTACAACAGCACGCGTGCCCCCGAGCTCTAGACGAGCTCACAAGATAGTCGCGTTGCGTTCCCTTCTTTTGTAACATCAGTCTTTTCCCCTTCGACTTGGATTCCTCTTCAAGTCTGCCCAACTCGTCTTGTTCTTATGCGCTTTGGCTCTTGCGCCTCTCTGGATCCCCGCTAGCTTCGCGGCTGTGGTAGGAGACACGGGGCTTGTGATATTCTGGTGATGCCCGCTCTCCACTGGCTTGCCTCCCAAAGCGCGTTGATGTTTCTCTCCCTTGTTTGTCTCGTTTTGTACCTGTTGTACTGTAGGATGCCCTTTTTTTCTTTCTCAAACCACCTTTCTACCCTTGCATTTGCCGTGGCAGAGGTCGTTGTGATGTGTGTATCTATGAGTGAGAAAGGTCGAGGGTGTACGGGCCAAAAGTGTCGAGGTGTCCAAAAACGCAGCGACGCGTGTTTTCGGAATTGGGCCAACGCGATGATGGCAGGCAGTTCGGGTAAAGGGAGCCGAAAATATCTGATTTAGCATTCGGTGCTCATTCAACGAGAAGGACGCAGACAGTTATATACGTCAAGAGATCAGATTCCAACTCAACTTGAGACTACGTTCGATGATTGCAGATTCGGAATCATTCAACAGAGCTACGATCAGATCCTGCTACGTTTAATCCCCGCGTACTCGCCATTCGCGAGTCACTTGCGGTTGGACAAAAAGTACTTGATCAAGCCAGAAGTGCTAGAATCATGACCGGCGCCATCAACCTTCGATGTATCAGTCCCATCCAGGAGCGGCAGGATCTTCTTCGACAAACTTTTGCCCAATTCCACACCGTACTGATCGAACGAATTGATGGACCACACGAAGCCCTGCACGGCAATCTTGTGCTCGTACAGGGCGATCAAGGCGCCGAGGGCAGCGGGCGTGATCTTGTGGAGGAAGATGGAGGTGGTGGGCCGGTTGCCCTCGAACACCTTGGACTTGACCAGGAACTCGTTGCTTGCGTCGGCACCCAGCTCCTGCTTCACCTCGGCTTCGGACTTGCCGAAGGCGAGCGCCTCGGGCTGGGCGAAGAAGTTGGAGAGGAGGATCTCGTGGTGCTTGCCGAGCGGGTTGTGCGTCTGGACGGGGGCGATGAAGTCGCAGGGGATGAGCTTGGTGCCCTGGTGGATGAGCTGGTAGAAGGCGTGCTGGCCGTTGGTGCCCGCCTGACCCCAGATGATGGGGCCGGTCTGGTAGTCGACGCGCTCCGAGTTCTTGGTGATGAATTTGCCGTTGGACTCCATGTCACCTTGCTGGAAGTAGTCGGCGAACTTGTGCATGTACTGGTCGTACGGCAGGATGGCTTGGGTCTGGGCACCGAAAAAGTCGATGTACCAGATCCCGATCAGCGCCAGGAGCGCAGGCAAGTTGTCCTTGAGGGGAGTGTTGTTGAAGTGGAGATCCATCTCGTGGGCACCGAGCAGGAGCTGCTCGAAGTTGTCGTAGCCAATCACAATGGCGATGGACAGACCAATGGCGGACCAGAGCGAGTATCGGCCTCCTACCCAGTCCCAGAACTTGAACATGTTTTCCTTGGCAATGCCAAACTCGGTGGCAGCCTTGACGTTGGTGCTGAGGGCAACAAAGTGCTTGGCGACGTGCGCCTTGTCCTTGGCGTGCTCGAGGAACCAGTCGCGCGCGGTGGTGGCGTTGGTGATGGTCTCCTGCGTGGTGAAGGTCTTGGAGGCAACGATGAAGAGGGTGGTCTCGGGATCGCAGACACGCAGCGTCTCGGCCATGTGGGTGCCGTCAATGTTGGAAACAAAGTGAGCGTCGAGGTCGCGCTTCGAGTAGGGCTTCAGGGCCTCGGTGACCATGACCGGGCCAAGGTCGGATCCACCGATACCAATGTTGACGATGCTCTTGATGGTCTTGCCCGTGTAACCCTTGTGGGCACCCGAGCGAACAGCGTCGGAGAACTTCTTCATGTGCTCGAGCTCAGGCTTGACCTCGTCGACACCAGGCTCGTTGATCTTGAAGTCGCCGGGGACGTCGCGGAGGGCGACGTGGAGCACAGCACGGTCTTCGGACGCGTTGATGTGCTCGCCGCTGAACATGGCATCGATCTGCTGCTTGACCTGGGCCTCCTCGGCAAGAGCAAGAAGCGCATCAAGCACTTGATCGTCGATGAGGTTCTTGGAAAAGTCGAACAGGAGAGAGGCATCGGTGGCCTTGGAGGACCACTCGCGCGAGTACTTTTGGAAACGCTGAGGGTCGGCCTTGAAAGCCTGACTGAGGTTGATCTGCTTGCCCTTGGTGTTGTAGAGCTGCTGCAGCTTCTGCCACGCCGACAGGGAGGAGGTGAGTTTGTGGGCCATTTTTTCGATAGAGGGATGGTTGTTTTTGCGAGGAGATGGTGGTGCCAAGAGACGAGAAGAGGGAGCTTCTCCGAGCTCGCTGTTGCGGATGCGGTCCGTGTCTGCTCAGCTCGAGACCGACGGAATTCCCAGGGACAGACAGACAGAGCCAAGCCCAAAAGCTGACAGCACGCTCGGACCGCTTTTCTTGTTGCGGCCGCGGGAGGAATTTCATAGAAATCACTCACTGTATTCTGCCAATTTCCCTCTGTCGGTCCTCCGCTCTAAGTTATCGCCTATCAATCCAGCCGTCTTGATGACCAGTCAGCAGCATCTTCTGCTTTTTCCAAAGCGTTAAGCTAAAGCCAGAACAGCTATATATCCAAACGGCCGTTGACAATCACGCTTTGAAAGCCGAATCCCAACATCATATCGGCGTCATTCGAGATCGTCTTCTCGCATCCGTACGGCGATCTGCAACATTGCCGCGCAGGATCGTGGAGCAAGGTTTCTTCTTGTTTGATCCACGATCACTCCAAAAGATCTCCGCTGGTCGATAAGACTGCATGCAGAGAGAGCAGTCGCGGACCGGACATCTCGGAGGGGATCTCCCGCGAGTTCCCTTTTTTGGCGGGATGTTAGGCCGTTGCGCTGAGGTTACCACGTGACCGAAGAAGATTTCAATCAGAACTGAAGAGCCATCCTCGTCAATCAGGGTCCAGCAGACACTTTCGAACAAACAAACATCCGCTGGATGGGTTGCTACCACCATCCCCTATCAAACGAGAGCGATTCCCCGAGAGGCCCTCTGGAAAGCATACCCTGAAATGTCGAGTCGATGGGACACTCCTAGCAACGAGGCGCAGGCTTCTGCCCCGTCCTCCTCCTCAACGTCTACATCAGCTGCCGCAGCCGCAGCCGCCGCTGCCAAGATCGCCGCTCAATTCGCATCCAAAACCCAACCATCTCCGTCGAGCCAGAATGACGCTGTTCCTACATCCTCCGACGCGCAACGCAAGGACAAGGACAAGGACGCGCACGACGCCGAGTTCACCCACGACATTGAAATCAATGACCAGCGCAACCGATACATGCTCACCAAGGGCCAAACGCAGCAGCAGATCCATCGCGAGACCGGCGCCAGCGTCACGACAAAGGGCACCTGGTACCCCGACAAAGCCCTCGCCACCAAGGAAGACCCGCCGCTCTACCTCCACGTCAGCGCCATCTCGCAGGACATCCTCGACGCAGCCATTGCAAAGATCAACGAGCTCATGGCACAAGAAGTACCCCAACTCGTGGAAGACCGTCACCAGCGCCGGCTGGAATACGAGAACCAACGGCCGCCGCCGAGAGAGCGTCGGAGGTGGCCAGAAGAAAAAGTCCCGGTCAACCTGGAGAGCATTCGCAACTTTAACGTGCGTTCGAAGATCGTCGGTCCTGGCGGGATGTTTGTCAAGTACATCCAGAGCGAGACTGGCACACGCGTGCAGATTAAAGGCTTAGGAAGCGGGTTTATTGAGAGCGATACGGGCGTGGAGATGCCTGAGCCCATGCACATCGCTATTGCCGGGCCGGAGGATGAGCAGATTCAGGCTGCAAAGGTGTTGGCAGAGGACTTGATGGAAGTAGTGCGTTCCGAGTGGCAGAAGGCTTACGATGCGATGGGGCAAGGGTATGGTGGCGGGGCCGGTGGACAAAGAGGCGGTTATGGTGGATACGATGGGGGTGCACCAAGAGGAGGAGGCTTTGGCCGATCGCATGGCTACGGTCGAGGTGGCAGCCCTGCCGGTGCTGGCGGCTACTCCCATCACCAACAGCAACAGCAAGGAGGGGGCTGGGACCAACAACGCGGCTGGAACAGCCAACAGCAGCAGCAACATCCACAATCCTACCCCTACAATTCGGGACACAACGGCGATCCCGCACCGCCTCCCACCGACGACGCTGCTGGTGCTCCTCCCCCACCCCCCGAAGACGATGCGCCTCCCCCGCCTCCTTCCGACTCTACAAGGCATCAACCACACTCCTCAGCAACGCACGCATCACAGCAGCAGCGAAGCGGCGGCTTGTCAGCTGCAGCTGCGACTACACCGGCAAAATCGCCCGAAGAAGAAGCGCTCGACAAGTACTGGCGCGAATACGTCGAGTGGGAAAACAGTTTCAAGGCCTATCACAACCGTGCACCGTCGAAAGAGGAAGGTGGACAGGACGTGCCGCCTCAGTACCGCAAGTAGCCGCCTCGCCTTAAGTTATTTGTCGTGTTCTTGCTCACATGTGTACTTGTATCTCAACAACGCCAGACGCAGGGGTACACCTTGCACACCAATCCGTGTCTTGTGCTGCACAACGCCCCCACACACTCTGATTCGCCATTTGTCTGCCCTTTGATTCCTCTTGCCTGAGTCTCTATCTCGTCACTGATTGAGATCAACAATATCAAACTGAATAATGAAAAAGACCGTGTCGTTCTTCTTGTCCTTGCATATGTACCTCACGGGCTGGCCGTCCCAGTACTTCTTCAAGTCAAACTTGAGCCCTCCCGAGAAGGGGATGTGCAGCGTCAGATCGTTGAAGTCCAAGAAGCCGTTGAAAAAGTCGGCGGTGACGATCTGGTCGTCGCTCACTGTGATCTGCTTCCGATGTGCCCGGTTGCCGAGGAAGCGCTGTCGGTACTCGTGCGCCTTGTCGATGCCTTTCAAGTTGGCCACGGTGTCCTTTTCCTTCTCCGCGAGCTCGGGGGGGATGAGGCTCGAGATGTCGTCCTGAACGTACTCTGGGTGTGTGGGGAAAGTCGGCCATTCGCCGAACTCGTTTTTATCGGAACCGACAGAGTTGATGCGCGGCATCGTGGCGATATACGGACTCCAAGCGTACGGACGCTGCGCATACAGGTCGTGCTCCAGATTCGGGTCGATCAGCTTCACGAACTGCAGCGCCACACTCGTCCCGTACGGCAGGTGGTCCTTGATCGGCTTATCAAACTCGTTGCCGAACACGAGATCGTCCGCATTGACGCCGGACTTGAAACGTCCTTGGATCTGCATGCTCCAGCTCTGACCCTTGCCGTGACCCGCGCTGAAGTAGGGCGTGTCTTTACGATGTTCCACGCCATCCGCATCGGAGCCGGTGAAATCCTTGATCCGTACGGCGATGCGGCCTTGGAAGAGATCGGTGTTGATTTCGGCGGGGTGGTCGTCGTGATTGACAGCGACGGTTTGCAGGGCGTCCACCGAGGGGCCGGCTGAGATCTTGAGCGAGGGTGCCATGTTGTCGAGGAATGCTCGCTATGAATGAGTAGTGAAGGAGCGATGGGAAGGAGAGAGAAGGTGTGCGTCCAGCTTTCTTCCGGACGATTGCTACCTGTCGACGCTGCCGTCCTCAGTCATCTTCAGGGTGCTTGACTGCATACGTCAGAAGCCTCCACCTTTCCGTGTGTTTCACGAGTCAAGATCTCGGGAAAAAAAAAAAAAAAAAAAAAGGCTCGGCTCACATGACATGACATGAAAAGCGCCTTGAACGCTCCTCCTCCGCCTCGCTGCTATCACCGCCTCGAGCCATACTCACATCTTGAGCGCAGCTGTCAATCCATCTCCTCACGCAAATATCGTCGCCAACAAGTTACTGCTGTCGAAGTGTAATGATTACAAAGAGTTACGCATGCTACGCCCTCAACTCCGGCTGAGTCTCCTGACTCTTCCTCCGCCCCGCATATCCGCGTGGCAAGAACCCGGGCGCATCCACCTCGCCCCTCTCGATCCGATCCAGCTCCTTGATCATGTCATAGTTGATCTTCTGGCTCACCACCGAGTCGCCCTTGTACTTTGGGTGGTTGCGTACGTACTGTCGGATCCACGTCGCCGTCGTCATGAGTCTGCCGCTCGCGCGCTGTGAGACAAGATCGAGGTAGAGCCCCATCTCGTAGCGCGTCTCGACATCAATATTGAGACTGTCAAGGTAGTTGTGTACCAGCCCGACGAAGCCGGGGAAGACATCGCCTTTGCCGTTCATCAGCTCGTCCATGCTGAACTCGGCGTACTCCTCCTCGAGGCTGTCCGCTCCGCCGTCTGACGACGAGGCGATGCTCTGCGGGCTTGCTCGTCCATTGCCGTTCTCCACACCATTGATGTGTCTGCTGCCACCTCCTTGCAGATCCTCCGCCGACCCGCTCCTCGACACCTGCCGCGAAGCCTGCCGCGAGGCATGACGGTTCCGTGTCCGAAACACCTCCCGCCTAAACCAGAACTTCTCCCCGTTCACCGCATCCCTGCGATGCGCTCGGGCCATGTTCTCATCCACCTTCGTCAGCGGCATGTAAAAGTTCAAGCCAAAACTGAGAATCGCCCTCGTCAGCAACACAATGAACACCGAAAACGCCGCATTCTCGAAATCCGTAATCTGCACCTCCATACTGCGAAACTCGACCCTCCATCCAATCCTCCCACCCGGCGGCGGAGGCTTGAACCGCATCGTCTGCCAGTTGGTCGACTGCAGATTCTCGAAATGATCCGTACTCGTCTCGTCGTCCTGATCGACCATCTCGCTGAAGATCACCAGTGGATCGCGGATGAACAAGTGCGCAAGGTGGTCAGAGAGCAGATCATCGACGCCTGCTTCGCGCAGCTGCTGCTTGACCTCTGCGTTGATGGGCAGGGGGTTGTCGTTGTAGCTGCGACGGTTGAGTGGGTCTTGGGAGATGTACGAGTCGACTGAGTCGTATCTCGACTTGGGGATCTTTTCGGCGTCTCGATCGAGTCCTCCGCGTGGTGTGTGCCCAGGTAGGGGAAGCGCCGGCTCGCCCCTCTCTTGCGGCGTTCGATCGTCCACCGCGGCAGAGATGACATTCCATCGGCAATCTACATCCGAAAGATAGCCGCGGTAGGCGGGGGAGGCAGCGGTGAGTGCGAGCAGCAGTGGTCCGATGGGGATGAGTTGATCGTACACCGTACGCGCTTCCTGTACCGAGCACGCCTGGAAGGTGACTTGCAGACAGCAGCATCCCATACCGAAACCCATAGCGTCCATGTAGATGTGGTCTGGCTTAGCCGCACCTGCCTTAGCCTCGGCGTCTTCTGGGAAGATATCGCGCTCCCACGGAATGCTGGGGTCGACAAATGGCGAAGGCGTATTGACATCTTTGAAAATGGGCATGTTGATGGCGACTTTAGACCCTCGACGCTTGCGAATGTTGGCTGCCAGCGTCGGGAATCGCGCATGGGGGTTGATGAGCTCGTCCGGGAGGAACATTGAGCGAGAAGCATTGCCTCTCGGCTCGTAGTGTGGTTCTGTGAAAGGCGCATCTGTGACACCGAGACGCGGATACGAAGTGAGCGTGATGGGCAGCTCGTTGGGCTTCAGATGCGAACGCGCGATCTGCCTGCGAAGACGCATGTTCCGCTCGACACCCCTCAACTCCTTCGGACTGGCACCGTAGGGGCTTCCAGGCGTCGACTCGAGCATGAAACGGCCAAACTCGGGATGGAAAGTGGGGATCTGCCCAGCAAGCCCAGGAGCCGACTCGCGAGTCTCTCGGTCGCTTGCCGACAGCACCTTCAGGATCTCTTCCTGCCTTAAGGAGAGCTTGGCGTTTTGGGTCTCTTCGTCAAAGGCGACGACGATGTATTCAATCTCGTCGCCCCAGAGCAGGATGTCGCCGCGACGGTCCTTGATCTTGTTCCAGAGAGAAATGAACTGCTGGATGCCGTGTTTGCGGACGTGGGATGCTAAGGGTTGAGCATCCTTCCATTCCATCGGCGTTCCTAGCGAGAGAAGACCCATTTTGGAGGAGTCGATCCGGCTTCTTCCAAAGGCGGTGTCGGAGCGTCAGAAGAGGATCGGAAGAGGCCGGAAGGCGAGAGCCAATAGCGCCAATGCAACCGGTGCGATCCAGCTCGAGTCGAGCACAGAATGTCGGATGAGAGCAACCAGTGACCAAGGCGATCCCGAAGCAAGCCAAAGGTGCTGCCGCGCTGGTCCACGTTGTCAGGCGTCGGCTCGTCCGTGAGAGCGAGGATGTCTAGTACGGCGTATGGTGTGGAGAGGAGGAAGGAGGGGAAGAAGCACAACAGGCACAAAGCGAATTTGAATCACATTCGAGCTGAAATGTCGCAACAGAAAAAGAAAAAGAAAAAGAAAAACGGAATCCGAGTCCGAAAATGGAAACACGGAGTCAGCCAACCACGGGTCGAGGCCCTTGATGTTTTTTATTTATTTATTTATCTTTCCAGCGGAAAAGCCCCATTCGCGATGACATCTTCGTGACAAGGCTCCAAGGGCGCACGACGATCCCCTTCTCTGCGGCACCAAACGTGTCCCGCGGCCCGCTTTTCCGTTGCTTGGTCATCTCTCGCTTGCTTTTCGCCCCGTTCGCTCAGTCTAGTTCGTTGTTGTCCCTTTCAGAGCTTCGTACGTTCTTGACATCGGTGATACATCAGACGACACATCATTCCAGATGTTGGTCGGGACATTAACGTAGAAATGGCTGCCTTTCAGGCTGAATCAACGTGGTTGCATGCCTTATCGCCGGACAAGATCGATGGGCAAACATGATTTCGTTTGCCGCATCAGCTGCCTGTCTCCGGTTCCATTCCCGCGGAAGCGTTCAACTCGACTGCCTCTCCAACGGGACCGAATTCTATTCGAAATTTAGCTTAACGATATTGACAGGTGCGATCGTCGCTAGCGGTCGGTGTCCAAACGAGAGCTGAAGCGAAAGCAGGACATGCTGTACCCATTGGCTTGGAGTCATCGGGAGAGATCTCTTGTTCTCGGTCCATTTTTCGGCTCCCCTTTTTTTGTCCCCACATAATTTTTTTTCAAGCATTTTCTAAGAAGAAAGTGACAATCCCGGCTTCCTGGCAGTTCTTCCTGAGCATCTGGGTCGGCCTCGGCGTCGTTTCGTCAGTCTCTCTCTACTTGACACGACGTATCGCTTCTGATACCAAAGTCAGCGAAATGCGAAGATGCGGAATAGCTGTGGCATGCTGCGTTTTGCGCTGCGGCGAATACCGCTGCAATACCACGCAAATGTCACGACGAAGAGGCACTTCTCCATGCTACCAGGCAGAGCAACCCTATTAACAGCACTTGTTCCGCCGATTACGATCCAATCCCGGACTCTCACATCAACCCCAACACTCCAGAACAACCAAGGCGACACAAGAGATGCAGACGAGCAAGAGATGCAAGAGCGTCGACGCTGGATAGCTTCGTTCCAAGACCTCACTCTACACCGCAACGACTTCCACGTTACCTTTTCGCGGTCCTCCGGCCCCGGCGGACAGAACGTCAACAAGCTCAACACTAAAGCCAACGTCCGCCTCGAACTTTCCCAAGCCGGAAGCCATGCGCACAACACGCTCGACGCCTCGCACCCGCGCAAGTGGCTCACCCGAGACCTCGTCAGCCGCATAGCCAAGAAGTCCCCCTACTACGTCGCCTCAGACCACTCGCTGCTCATCACCAGTATGCGCCATCGGACTCAGGAGGCAAATGTGCAAGATGCGCTCGAAAAGCTTCATGCGCATCTGCTCGAGCTTGCACAGGATGGGCTTGTGGGCGAAACGAGTCAGCAGCAGCGCGAGCGCGTGAGGAGGTTGCAGGATGCAGAAGCACGCAGAAAGAAGCAGAACAAGATCAAGCGTGCGGACGTCAAGAGCGGGCGCAAGTTCAAGGGGTGACGGTTCATATCGAGATTACTTCATCCGCAGCTGAAGTGCCAACAAGTACATGCCGCTTGAAGCAAGTAGACCTGACGCCGGGGAGCCGTGCTTGCACAGAATCCCGTCAGGAGGCGGAAGCAGTCGGAGGCTCTGAAAAGTCCCATACTTTCAGCGAGCTGTCGTAGGTCGTCCAAGCTCTTCGTGAGCTCTCGGGGGTACAGCTCGAGTCGCTATCGTTGCCTTCTTCTTCTTCTGACCCGCTGCCACTTGCGGATCCCAAATCAGGCCAGCGTCGCGAGCCAGAGACAGAAACAAGGAGAGGCTCGTACGGATGGAAAGCGACAGATCCGACAGCATCTGCATCGTGGAGATTACGAAGGATATACGAAAAGCGTCAGTACAATCCTAGTGCGCACGCTGGAACCCCTTCGCTTACCTTCATGTGCCTTCCAGCTAAGATCAGGCGTCAATTCGAGCGGGTTGTCCATATCACCTGCCTCGACATCAGGCTGGTCGACAAACCGTCCAACATCGATGCGCCAAAGGTGGATCATACCGTGCTCGTCACCCGTCGCAAGCCATCGACCGGCCCAATCGAGGTCAAAGTAGATCCTCTGATGCGTCGCTCCGCCCGGTCGCGGTAGTTTAGCAAGTAGATGCGCAGACCGAACGCCAGCAGCCGACTGCGCAAGTGGTCGGAAATTCCACCTCGACCCATCACCCGTCAAGTATCGAGTGTCATACACATAAATGTAATCTGAGCGCCTCGACGCGACAAACAGCACATGCGGTGAGAGTGGATGGAACTTGAGCTGTGTGATGCCGTCGCCTTCGACTTCTCTCCATCCTGCGAGGCACGAGCTTTGGGCAAGCGACTCTTGGTCGTGGATCGACGGCGTTCGCGCTGCTGTGTGATCTGTCGGCTCGGGGAAGTGCGATGGGTCAAAGCTGTAGACGGCGACGGTCCCGTCAAACGTGCCCACGGCGAGGAGCTCCTGCGCTGGGTCGCTTGGATGTGCAGTGGCTGTGATCGCCGAAACGATTCCCCTTTGTCCCCCGACAGACCGTTTGCCTGAAGTGAGCGGGATTAGAGAATGTGTATTAAGACCGGGTGTTGAAAGAGGGAACACGGCGAGGGAGGAATAAAGGCCACAATAGAGGCGGGAGAGGTCCGGACTGAAAGTAAGCGAGTGAGGACCCACGAATCGCTCGACGTGATTCATAACCGAGTAGCTTGCGCGAGTGCGGCCGTCACTGCTTGCTGTCAGTCGAATGGGAAGATCTCGATGCGATTCGGCAAAGCACCATGTTGGATTTGAGGCGAATGCTTGCTCATCGGTAGCATGTCCGTCGGTTGACTGCACCATGGCAGGTAACGGATACCACACCACATCGAGGAGAGGCGAAGGGCCCCTTAGCTTGACACTCATTTCAAGCTTGCCTCGATTGCTTCTGTCCATGCGGCTGCACCGGAAGACATGCTTTTGCTGCGACTCTGTGACGGCAAGGAGGCTCGAACCGTCAGGCGCCCAGCATGCTCTGCGGTAAAAGTCGTTGGGCGGTTGTTGGACTGGCGGCTGTTCCGAGTGAGCAGACGAGCACTGTGATGGACTCTCAATCCTGGTGAGTAGGTCTGGTGCAGTGATCTTCGCTGTCTTGACGAGCACATTCCACGCAGCAATGTGCAGCTCTGGCGGTGTCGGATAGTCCGAATCAACCGCCTCAGCAGTTTGGAGGTGTTCCGCGTCGTTGATCTGCATGGCTGACAGCGAGTCTGATGAGCATGTTGCTGTCACGTCAGCTGGTAAGTCGTAGTCCGAGTGCCATAGCAAGACAGAGAGCCATGATGATGGTTCGTAGTGATCACTGTGATGCATTTGGAGAAGAATGAATCTGGACCCTGAAAATGAATTCTGCGGGCGAGCCGACTTTCGCGCTCAGTCCGCTTTTGGAAAACCCGCGGCTTGGTCATTGCCGGCTCGGTCGCTCTTCACCCTCACTCCGTCTTGCTACCAACACCCTGAATCTCGTTCTTCCTTCTTCGTTGGCAAAACACCGGGGGTCTTGCCCATCGCTTCGAAACAAGTCTTGGGCTCACAAATAAAGCCATGTCGCGTCTACAATCTGCTACGAACCAGGCACACCCAACCGCCATCGCATGATCACCGCTGCAGTGACCCACGGCAGAAGAGCATAGCAGCAGTCAACCAAGGTTGACGACAATGCTGCGAACGCCCCGGCGCCTACATGCGCTGTACCAGAAAGGTGCAGCGCAGACAAGCGCCGCGGCGCTGAGACCATCGACTTTCCTCGCCACTACTCCTAATCAGCACAGATCATGGCCATGTCATCCACAACCACAGCAGAAGCGATGGCACGCTGCGACACCCGTCGATTATCCCACTCCGGCCTCGCACTCGTTTCATCAGCCGCCACCAGCAAAAGATCAGATACACATGCATCCTGACGCAAGCAGAGCAAGGCCATCGCAATCCAAACCAACAGAGATTCCACGAAACGAGGTCGGAGTCCAGCTGCTACCAAGGAAGCTTCACGAACAACTGTTTCCGCCCACTATGCAACCTGTGCCTTCGATAGCGTCCAAAGCGCTCAACATCTGTCGAGATCACCTAAGTCAGCATGGCTTGAAAGCGTCAGATGCCTCCACCTTACCACAAACCACCTTCGACCTGCCGCCATTGCAAGGCAAGGACCTAGCAGAGCACTTTTGGAGCATCGGAAGGGAGGTCTCTCAGCCATGGCTTGGCATGGCCTTCCGTCTAGCAGAGCTCAAGCCGATAGAACCTCCAGAAGAGTCTGAAGAGGCGAGCACGTCCAGGGATGCCGCTGCTGCGAACGTCGAGGACTTTCGCTTCGAAGCCACTGAATGGCTGCAGCTCGACTCTGCTCTCCGCACCCCCGGCCACCTAAAACCAGTCACTTGGTCAATAGAGCCTGGCTGGACCAAATACCCCATCCTTCGATCCGATGACGGTTCGGCTGCGGCGCTTGGTCCCGGTGTAGCCGTCCCCTATCCGGACAAAGAAGACGACACCCTCGTCTTTGACGTCGAGACCATGGTGCAAGAAGGCCCTTTCCCGGTCATGGCAACCGCTGCTGGTCCCAATGCGTGGTACAGCTGGCTGTCTCCCTGGCTCCTGCAGCGTGGTCCAGATCACAAGCACAAGCATCATCTGGTCCCTCTTGGACCAAGTGGCCCACACGACAGAGCCCGTCTTGTGGTGGGTCACAACGTCTCCTATGACCGTGCCCGCACCCTCGAGGAATACACTCTCGACCTAGGCTCTACCAGATGGCTCGATACCATGTCATTGCACGTCGCAACACGAGGCATCTCGTCTCCACAGCGTCCCGCATGGATGAAGTACAACAAGGCCAAAGCAGAGAAGCGCGCCAAGAAGCTGCTTGAGCAGGCAGCGCTGAAGGAAGAGACGCGGAGAGCCATCGAGAATGCACTCTCCGGTCTCGAATACGATTCGGACCAGCTCGAAGGCCTCAGACTCGAAGGTCTTGCTGTAGATGGTGTTCAGCTAACGTCAAGCACGCCCCTCGACGAGGCTGGCGTTGGCGGCGACACAAACGGAGCGGCATCCCCTTCCGCTCTCGACATGCCTTTCAGCGACGACGAAAGCGGAGGACTCGCTTCCCGCGTCTCACCGCCAGGCTTGGCAGAGTCGCAATGGCTCGAAGAGACCTCCAAAAACTCGCTCGCCGACGTCGCCCGTCTGCATCGCATCCCCATGAAGGTCTCCAAATCGGCGCGCGACGTCTTCGTCGATGGCACATCGCGAGAAGAGATTCTGCGTGATGCGCAGCACCTGCTCAGCTACTGTGCCTCCGACGTCGCCGTGACGCACGAGATCTTCCGTCGCACCTGGCCCGACTTTGCAGCTCGCTGTCCGCATCCGGCCACCATGGCTGGTGTCTTTGGCCTCGGATCCACTTTTCTTCCTGTCGATGACGAATGGATCGACTATCAGAGACGCTGCGACGAGCAGTTCAATCGCATCAACAACCAGGTGCAGAAATGCCTCGTAGACCTTGCGGAAAAGCTTCGAGAGGATGGCACCAAGGACATACCCTGGAGCCTTGCCGCCCAGATCGCCGAGGAACGCCAGCTCATGACAGACCCTGGGCAGGATGGGCCCGTATTTCCAGATCCACAACGCCCACGAGCATGGTTCGAGGACGATCCGTGGTACTCGCAGCTGGACTGGACGCCCAAGAAGCCCAAGAAGGCCAAAGTGGCAGAAGGAGACGTCAGCTTGACGCCTCGCTCGGAGTTTTCGGCGCCCGCATGGTACCGAGACGGAGTTCTGCGTAACAAGACCAAGGACGGCTTCTCGCCTAAGAGCACCATCGCCCAGCAACTCTTGCGATTGCGCATCGATGGAAAAGCGGTGCTGCGTGGCGAAGGACGAGGCTGGATGCTTGAAGATGGCACTGCACTGGTTGGAAGCAATCTCTTCGCCGCATCCGCCCTCAAGAAGTACGGCGGGCAAATGTCGAGCGACGCAGGTTCCCTTGGATGCGAAATTCTGGCCGCCATCACCGCCGGCAGCTCTGCCATCTCCTCCATCAACGTAAACAGTCAACTGCGCGACCTTGCCGATTCGGTCAGACAACTGTCTGACGAAGAGGTGCAAGCAGATGCGCGGCTCGCGCAGCTCGACTGGTCGCCCAAAGACATTCGGCTCGACGAACTTAGGGCTCTACGTGGCTGCAGTGCGGAGCCATCTGACGCAGAGGGCGAAAAAAGTGCCGCCTCAGAAGTCATACCGGAACCAGCCTGGTGGCCAAAATGGTACTGGGACCTGTACAAGAGTGCAACAGGCGAGCTGCAGGTCACCATCCGTTCGGCTATCGCGCCCATTCTGCTCAAGATCTCGTGGAGGGGATGCCCTCTCTACCGCAGTCGCGAGCACGGATGGATCTTCCGCCATGATCCTACCGAGGCAGCAGACCTCGTGACCCGCCAGACACCCCTCGCATTCGGGATGGCCGCTGATGGTCTGCTCCAGCACTTGGCGGTCCCTGTAGAGGGAAAGACGGTCAAATCGAAGAAGCCGAAAGCAAAGGGGAAAGGCGCCGCTGCCAAGGGCGACAAAGATGCTCCCTCCCTCATAGTCAAGGCTTTCGGCACCTCGACTTTCTACAAGGTGCCTCACAGCGAAGGAGAGGGTGCCAACGTAGGCAGCCCTTTTGCCAAGTCGTTCATCGCCTACTTCGAAGACGGAACCCTCCAAAGCCAGCATCCAGACGAAGTCGGCCGCACCGCAGCCAAGACCGCGCTGGACCTGAACGCGCAGTGTAGCTACTGGATCGCAGTGCGCGATCGTGTGCACAAGCAGATGGTGGTCTGGGACGGCGAGGCTGGCACCGCCATGTGCTATCCTCGCGGTGCGTCGGGAGCACGTCAGGACAAGCCAGGCGAGGCTGACCGCAGGAAGGGTCTCATCCTCCCGCAAGTCGTCAGCATGGGCACAGTCACACGCCGTGCCATCGAAAACACGTGGCTTACTGCAAGCAACGCCAAGAAGAATCGCGTGGGATCCGAGCTCAAAGCCATGGTCAAAGCACCCCCCGGATACAGCCTCGTCGGAGCGGACGTCGACTCGGAGGAGCTCTGGATCTGCAGTGTGATGGGAGATGCGCAGTTTGGCATCCACGGCGCCACAGCAGTAGGGTGGATGACGCTCGAAGGCACCAAGGCTCTCGGCACCGACTTGCACTCCAAGACCGCTTCGATTCTCGGCACCAGCCGTAACCAGGCCAAGGTGTTCAACTACTCACGTATCTACGGCGCAGGCATCAAGCACGCCACGCATCTGCTGCTCAAGGCGAATCCAAGCATGAGCAACGAGGAGGCAACCCAAAAGGCCAAGGAGCTCTACATGGCCACCAAGGGCCAGAACACGCACACGGACGAGCTGTTTGGCGCCAAGTTCTGGTTCGGTGGCACTGAGAGCTACGTCTTCAACAAGCTCGAGAGCATCGCCCTCTCTGACAATCCCAAGACGCCGGCGCTGGATTGTGGCGTCACCAACGCCCTCACCAAAAAGTACTTGGGCAAGGTCGATTTTGGGAATGGCCGTCTGTCGGAGGAATACATGCCAAGCCGCATCAACTGGGTCGTACAGAGCAGTGGTGTTGACTACCTGCATCTGCTGATCACTGCGATGGAGTGGCTATCGAAGCGGTACAGCATCGACGCCAGATTCATGCTCTCGGTGCACGACGAGGTGCGATACCTGGTCAAGGACGAGGACAGGTACCGAGCCGCCCTGGCGCTGCAGATCGCCAACATCTGGACGCGAGCCATGTTTGCGTTCAAGCTGCAGATGGACGACCTGCCGCTTGGATGCGCATTCTTTGCACAGGTCGATATCGACAAGGTGCTGCGCAAGGAGGCGGATGATCTGTGTGTAACGCCGTCTCATCCGGAGGCGATCCCCGTCGGTGTGGCCCTGGACATTGAACAGATCCTCCAACACACCAAAGGTTCACTGTATAAAGACGGTGTACTGAACTCGCAGGAGAGCTCGGCGCCTGGCAGTGATGATGTAAACGCTTTCCCGCCGTACGTTGCGTCTACGCAAGTTCATCGATCGCTGGGTGAGCGTGGTCTTTACTTTTTGCAAGCACAGGCGTCTAAGGAGCTGGCCGAGATCAGAGCCCTGGAAGCTCGTTCGAAGATGGCCGAGCGTCCAGCAGATGCTCCTGTGAAGGCAGCTAGCCGCCCGCGCCTGCGAACTGCGACAGCGGGAGAGGCGAGTCAGGGATTTGCCTTTGCTTCGACCAGGTCGAGAAGCGCCGCATCCAAGCCTAATTCCTTTGATGAGGATGCATGGGTACAAACGTGCGCCGAGGAGGCTTCCGCATCCAAACCTGTACGCCGACGTCGTGCTTTCGACGGCCAAGCGTCCAATGTCAGCTCAAGGAGTTCTGCAAGACCAAGCACCAGCAGCAAGCAGAGGGCGACGTCGACACATGCAGTGCTGTCAAAAGCCGGGTTTTGCACTTCTTCGTGCGTCTCTCAGTCTGCTAAGTCTGGCGCTACGGACTCTGCAGATGCAACGGTTGATGCGCTCACATTTGCTGTATATCTTCCACGACGTCCGGCCAAAAAGCGAGTGCCGTTCTTCCGAGAAGAGTCGCATCGACGCTTGGTGCTGTGGCAGCTGTATCGACCGCTTTTGCGACAGTGCCCGGCCCGGTGCCCCGCGATCAAGCAGGAGATCCGACGAATTGTGCGCAAGATGAAGGCCTTGACGTCGCAGGTCAAAGTGGACGAACTCATTCAAGAGGCACGTGATGATCTGCGCACGTTTCAGCTAGCCAACGACGGCGACGAAGCTGCCCAGTCATTACTCAAGGCACGAGAGCAAGCCTTGGCAGACCGAAACCATCGTCGATCGTGGAACGAGTTCTGGGCCACAAAGGTGCACGAGCAAAAGTACCCAACTCGGATCCCGCATCACTCGGGCGCGCTGTTGCCGCCCACGATCTACAACCGGCCGCTTCCTCGCTACAAGCCCGTACAGCCGACGGCTGTGAGCATGATGATCTACCGGCGACGTCTAGCCCGGCTGCGTCGATCAGAACGCCAAATGGAGGTCAGCGAGATGCTGGCGGCTCAACGGATGGAGGGGCAATTTGTTGCGCAGCTGATGCGGGGTAAACGAGGGGCGGTGGGAGCAATGGACGACGAGAGGGCCATTGAGGCGCGGCTGCGAGCGCAACAGCGTGTGATTCAGGCAGGATTTGCGCGGGATCAGGCACGTGCGGTGATGCAGTTTGACCGTAATACGCTGGTGATGGCGCAAAGAGCGAGGCGGGCGAAGAAGCGGGTTCACCTGGCTCGCAAGTATGCAGCTGCGATGGAGCGGTGGAGAGCTACAGAAGAGAAGCAAGGGGTAGACGAGTCTGGCACGGCATAGACGAGGAGCGGCGTTTGCTTTAGCCTGTCGTGTGGCAATCTATAATATTCGGAAGGATCTTTGGAGAACGTCTCAAGTGTTTGCTGGTCTCGGATCCATGAAGAGCGTTCCTAGCCGGCGTCGCCACACCAAGGTTGAACGACAATTGCTTGACCGTCGTTGCGTCGACAAGAAGAAAGCTCACGATGGCGATTGGTGTGGCTAAGTTAACGGTAAGTTATGCGCTGGAGAAACTGCAGGAGAATAAGTCGGAAGAAGGTAAGGAAACGACACGCTGGACGCTGCGAGTCTATTTTTAGCTTTTCTTTTGCCACGGTGTGGGCACACCGCTGTCGGATACTTTACCGGCCTTCACTCTGTGCTTTCATCAAACGGTTGCTATGAATTGCAAAGCGCCAAAGAACCTTCTCGATGAGCTGTTGTAGAAAGAAGGCCAAGACGGAATCGAACATGCGCTAAATTTGTATTGACGCAGAGGAGCACTTGGGAATCCGGATTCTGATCATGTACTTGGTGCTGCAGCTGGTCTGTCCCGCCGTTGGAATGTCGCCCTCTGTCTGCAATTTGCATAATGATTTTGGCTGCTTGTTCTAGAAGGCCTCAAGTTCATTTACGTCGACCATGGGAAAAACAAGCTCAACAACAGCCAAACGTTGCCAATCGCTCTCAGTGCTGCAGACTTCTGAAGGCGGGCAGAGAGAGCGAGGCTAGACCGTGTACAGTGTTGCTAGCTGCGAAGCGTCATCACTGTTTCAAACCAAAACAAGAACTGCAGACCAAGTGCAGGCCCAAAGACGAGTTTTATAAATACTGTAAGCGAGTCTAGCCTCCACCCTCTCAGCTTTCAAAGCATCTCCCCCTTCGAGTCTGGCCGTGCTGTGCTGCCGCTCGAACTTAGCACCATCTTTTGGACCTGAGCGCTGAGGCTGCGCTCAGGCTTTGCAGGCGGGCCCTCTGGCATGCTGCCATCAAAACCCCCGACCAGCGAACTTTTTTTTGGCTTGGCTCTTTTTCTGGCGCTCAGGCCGGCACGCCATGCCGAATGAACGCATTCGACCGGTTTCCATCCAAAGTAAGAAGCCTGTGGGCTTGCCGCCGCTCTCAGACTTGGAACCGCACCAGCTGGCAGCCCGGCCAGGAGCAAAACTTGGTCGAATGCAGTCGACGCCATTTCCTTCATAAACGTATACTATGGCGTATGCTGTCTCTTGCCCCTCTATCTTCAACCACATCCATCCACTAATCTACGCAGACCTTACCTCCTGCGACATCCAAGCCGAAGCGCACAACGTCCACGACCCGTCGACCATATACCCTTCCTCGACATTTTGTCATAACATACCCATTTCTCACTCCGATACCAGCTTTTCTTCGTCACCATGACTGATCTCGCTCGCAACGGTTCGATCCTCGTCGCCGAAATCAAGGCCATCCACCCTTCGGCTCAGGATGCTGCCACCAACGGCGCTGTTCCTCACACCAACGGTGAGGCCGTCAATGGTGATGCTGCTTTGAACAAAGGCCCTGTTCCCGGCACTGCCACCGACGGCGGTGTTGCTGCAGCTGCCATCGACCCTTCGGTCACCACGCCTGCTCCTCACTCGAACTTGACCAACGGTCACGCTCCCGAGGCTTCGACCCTGAGCACTGGCACTGGTGCGGTTGCTGTGCCTCATCAGGCTGACCCTTCGGTCGCTACTGGCGTCGCTGCTCCTACCGCTGCAGGCGAGTCTGCTGCTGCTCCCGGTCTGATCCAGCCCGAGACCACGCCGATCCAGCCCGTCCAGCCCAGCGACCACGCTCGTGAGGTGTCGAACATCAACACGGCTGTTCCCGCTGCTGGTGTTGGTGCGGCCGCCGGTGCTGCCGGTGCTTCTGCCATCGAGCCCACTTCAGCTGTGACGAGCACTGGAGCTCCGGGTTCCGCCCCTGGCAGCGCAGTCGGTGCTCCTCAGCAGCTCAATGCCGCTGCTCCCTCCCAGCCCACTACGGGTGCGCCCAGCTACCCTCCCGGTACTATCGTTCCCCCCGAGGCCCAGGCGCCCCAGGCTGGAGCCCCCGCTGCCGGTGCCGGTGCCGGTGCCGCCGCTGTGGTCCCCCTCGTTGCCCACCCCGCCCCTACCACTGTGGCTGCCAACGAAGCCCCCAAGTCCGCGCTCAGCCCCAAGGAAGTCAAGAAGCTGGACAAGCTCATGAAGACCGAAGCCAAGAACGAGCACAAGTCGCTCAAGCGCGCCATCAAGGACGCCGCTTCCGCCGAGAAGCTCTTCCGTAAGTCGCGCGATGCCGAGACCCAGGCGCTCAAGCGTCACCAGAAGTCGCAGACCAACGAACACAAGGCGGCCAAGGCGCTGAGCAAGGCGAAGGCCGAGTACGAGAAGTACGCTGCCGAGCTGGCCAAGGCGGTCGAGGATCTGGATATCAAGAAGAAGCACACCGAGGGTACGCGTGCGGGCTACGAGAAGGCCAAGCTGCACATCGACGACCTGAGGGCCCAGAAGACTGTCAATGATCAGGCTCGTGCTCGTCAGGCTGCTCAGCTGCACGGGCGTTGAGAAGAGGGTATGCAAGTATCGTAGCTGCTCTGCTTGATGGTATCTTGCTTTGAGCCTCCACTCCCACCGAGAGGACATGCTCCTCTCCTCTTGACGACGACATGACGGCGCAGTGCAGTCCACCTCCTTCCTTTAATTCCCAGCAACTCAAGATACCCGAGGTTTTGATTCTGCTTTCGCCGTTCATTGTTCGTCGATCCACCTCTCTTTGCTCTTCAAGCTGTAGTGACTGGTCGTGCTGTATCTTCTCGATGTAATTCCTGTCTTTGGGCAGTTTTGCAATGTCAGTGCCGTAACCTCTTTTGAACGATGTGCCTTTTGATGGTGTGTAAATTGTCTGGGTCCTTGACAGAAGTAGGGGCGGTGGGATATTTGTCGTGCGAGTAAAAGCATGGGTCAGATGTGGACGAATTATGGGATTACAAATCGGAAGCTCCGGCGAGCGATTTTTGGTGTTTGGCTTGGTGAGCAGTGTGTGGTTGCGCGTGCGTAGAGCCGATCTTTTCCGCGCGGGCCTGCAACCCCGCGCTCTTTGAGCAGCGCCTGATTTGTGCGGATACCAATCTGTCCATCATCACCAATCTCCACCATCCTCTATCGCCGTTCACAACAATGTTGGCTACGCGATCTATGCTTTCTCTCGCGCTTTCCGGCAGCCGTTCGGTCGGCCGCGTCGGTCTGCGCTCCTGCACCGCCAACGTGCTGCCCACGATGGCGATGCGATCCAACTTTGCAGCACCCCGTTTTATGACGACGTCGACCAAGACGAGCGCGAATGTGGCTACGACGAAGCTCAGCGAGCAGCAGAACCTGGACCTGCTGAACGAGCAGCGCGTCAAGCGTCCCACCAGCCCGCACTTTACGATTTACCAGCCGCAGATCACTTGGTACCTCTCCATCATCAACCGTATCACTGGCGCCGGTTTGAGTGTTTGTAAGTTCGAAGCCGATGGACAGGACTCGACTCGAGGTGCAAGGCAACGACGCTGGAGCAAGCCGCGCTGTTTCGCACGTATACTAACGCTGTTTGTTTCGATTTTGCCCTTCTGTCGGTGCAAACAGTGATGTACGCCTACTTTTCGGCGTACGCAGGCTACCCGCTGTTCGGCTCTGCCGAAGCCCTCTCCTCCGCCTCGCTGACCGACTTTGTCGCTACCCTCCCCGCGTGGCTCAAGACCACCGTCAAAGTCCCCCTCGCCCTCGCATTCACTTTCCACAGCTTCAACGGCCTCCGCCACCTCGCCTGGGACTGGGGCTACGCGCTCTCCCTCAAGGGCGTCTACTCAACCGCCTACGTCGTCATGGGCGCTACCGCAGTCTCCACCCTCGCCCTCCTCTTCATTTAGGCGGTCGAAAGTGTAGCGTACAACTGAATGCATGCGTGCTTCTCTGGTTGACTGGTTTGGTGTGTCAAGGTGATGTGTGTGATTGAGTGTTTGGTTGAGGTGTGCGATGCGTGTCAGTTCAACACTGTCGTGCTTTCAGGAGCATGCCAAGAGTCGGTGCTTCCGCTGCTCCCCAAAGCGTCTCTCTTACGACGTCCTCTCGTCGACACGGACTTCTAATCTCACCACAGCCCTCGCCCAGTGATAATGTCAACCAAATGAAATTTTCTCTAGCATCTCCTCAAACGGAAATCTCTACCGTCTAACGCCTACCCTCATCCCCACTCTCGCTCTCACCCTCACTCGCACTCCCATCCTCACTCCCACTCGCACTCTCATCCTCACTCCCACTGCTCCCCTCCTCGTCATCCTTCCCCAAATCAATCTCGACGCGTTCCATCTGATACCCAACCTCCTCGAGCTGCTTCTGAATCTCATCCACCTTCGCCTGCGGCGCCACCACAGCAGCCACACTGCTCTCCGCATCAAACAGCGGCAGAATGTACTTCCTCAGACTCGCCCTCACATCCTCCAACGTAACCTTCTGCACAGCCGACAGCAAAATCTTGCCGCGATGTTTGGGCGCCTCCTTCAACACCTGGTCGAAGAAGCTCTCCTGCGCCGCGCCTGCCACCGTCCCCTCCGCCTCCGCAATGTTGAAATGCAACGAACTCTTCGCCGACTCCAACGTGGTCGAGTCGATCTCGAGCACCAACTCCTCGCCTTTCACCTCCGCGTCCACCCGCGCTCCCGCATTCTCGGCACAAAGCGCCTGAATCACCTTGCGCGCCTCGAGGAACGCCTTCGCCGAATCCGGCGAGCGGTACAGGCTGAAGTGGATCAACTCGCTCTCGGGCACCGAGACGATGCTGGCACCGTACGCCAACCCGGCACCGCGGATATAGCGCCACAGGTACGACTCCATCGCGTTGAGGATCGTGATGGTCGTCACGAGGGCAGGTGCATCTGGGTGCGTGTACGACGGAATCCCTTTTGTCGTGAAATACGAGTACGAGCTCTCCACCGTCGGCAGCGCCGTAATCAGCCCTTTGCGCGACGGCGCTCTGCCTAGCGGAGTCAGCATGTCCCTGCTCCACGGCACCGGCAGCGTCTCCTTGGGTGGTCCCTGGGTCCACTCGTCCCGTGTGAAGTGCTGCGACCACGCACTCTTGGGCCTCTCGAGCGCCAAAATATCCCCCGCCACCGAAACACGCAGGTTCTCGGGCCGAACAAGCGTCGTTCGAATCCGCTCAAAGTCATCCACCACTTTCTGAGGATCGGCGTTGAGCGTCTCCTGCAACTCGGGCATGGTCTTGACCAGGTTCAAGATGCTGTTGGCCAAATTGGTCGACTTGTCTCCATCGTGCGTCAGAGAACGGCTCAGCGCCGAAGCGATCGCCCGACCGTTCCTCTTCTGCTCCGGCAGGCTCTGGATGATCTTGCTAATCGACACTTTGAGCCTGTCCACTGCAAACTGACTCCCAAGGAACAAGTCACGCAGCCAAGCGATGCCCTTTTCGTAGTTGGCACGCTCGAGCTTGAGTTCAGCGCACACGAGCTCGCCGAATCCCCCACTGCCGAGCGAGACGTCGTACTCGAGCGTGTCTTCGTCCAATCCCTTGACGACCTGCTCGTACGTCAAGGCAGTGTTGGAGCCGTCCCGCTTGACGATGGGGAGCGAGAAGAGCACAGAGAGGTAGAGCTGCATCTGCGCGCGCAGCTCCTTGGGCAGATCGGTGGTGGCAAAGACGAGCGAGATGGAGACAAACGCGGAGCTGACATGGTCGAACTGGACAAAGTAGGGAAGCGAGGCAGGGTCGGCGTCGACGTGCGCCTGCACCTTCTTGTCGAGGTCATCGGCGGCGTTTTGCACTTTGATCCCGTAGGCGGTCATCTCGCCCTTTGCTTGCTGACCTGCGGAGGTGGGTGTAGCCTGAGCAGTGCCTACAGGGATCCATTTGATGCTGTCCGTGCTGGGAATCTTGAACTGCTTGAGCATCTCGTCGGGGATAGGACGGTCATTCTCTTTTTTCGCCTCCTCGAGCTTCTCCTCGAGCTTCTTGAGTCCGCTCTCACCGAGCTTCTGCCTTCGCTCCTCCTCAAGCGCCTTGGTATCCGCCTTGAGCTTGTCCGACAGCGCCGACGAAGGACGTCCGATGACCACAAGGCGAGGATTGTCAATGAAGTACTTCTGCAACAATTCAGTCCACTGTTCGTTCTTCCAGGTGAGCAGCTCGTCGTAGCGCTTCATGTCCTCTAGCGCAGTGTGAAGGTCGTCGCCCGAGCGGTTGCCATAGAGAAAATCGGTGATGAGGAGATCGGCAAACGAGTCAGCAGGCTTGGTCTCGAGCTGAGAGAGAACCTTGAGCTTGTCGCGCTTGATGACCATGTGCATCCTCTCCATATCGATTCCCTCGGTGACGATCTTGGAGAGCAAGTCGACGAGCTGCTGATCCAGACGGTCGAGCTGTTCCGAGGGCACGGACGAGAAGTAGGCAGAGAGCAAGCTGGCACCGGCCTTGTCGGACGCGCCAATGTAGGCGTCGGTGCAGAGCGGGTCGTCGCGCTCGACAAAGGCCTTTTGGATGGCCGAGACGGGCGAGTCGGTGAGGTAGGTGCTGAGGATGTTGACGGCTTCGCACGTCATCCAGTCCTGGAATTTGGGACCGACCCACGAGACTTGGATCTCGCCGACGCTCTCGTCCTTTTCGGGGAAGTCGATGAAGGCACGGCGACGCTTCGAGTCGGGCTGCGAGCCCTCTGCGGGCGGATCGGCTGGATCCAGACCGGGTTGTTCGATCTTGGAGCCATCGATGGTAGGCGGCACAGCCGACTCGGTCTCGACAAAGGGGCGCTTCCATCCTCTGGGGCCCTCGGGCAGTGCATTGCGCTTGGTGATGAGTCGCTCTTCGACGGGCGCAAGCGAGTCAAGGAGGTCGGCGCGTGCCAGTGGACCACACACGACAAGGGCTGCGTTGTGAGGGGCGTAGTACTGCTGGTGGTAGTCGCGGATCTTGTCGATGTTGAGCACGCGCAGAGCCGACATGAGGCCACCGGTCTCGGATCGATACGCGGACGAGGCCGGATAGAGCATGCGCTGCGACTTGAGCTCCATGAGATCCGCGGGAGAGTTTTCACGGCCTTGCATCTCGCTAAACACCACGCCTGCATCTTGACCTTTGCCGTTGATGTGATAGACTTCAGTGGTGAAGCCCTCGTTGGTGAGCGTGGGGAAGAAGACGTGGTCGAGATAGACAGGCAGCATGCGCAAGAAGCCATCGGAGCCGGCGGTGGTGAGGGTGTAGGCGGTGTGGTCATTGGCGGTCCAAGCGTTTGTTCCGCTGGCAAACGCTCGGTTCGCCAAGGTGTCCAAAACGCCCTTGAACGGGTAGAGGTCGGAGCCAAGGAAGATGAGATGCTCGAGTGTATGTGGTACGCCCGAGTCTTCAAAAATCTCGGAGGCGAGGGTCATGTAGCAGTTGAGCAGGGGCGAATCAAAGTTGGCCCAGAGGACAGTGAGACCGGTCTTGCGCGATCTCCACTTCTCTACGGCCATGCCGGGAGCGTAGTCGAGGTCATGGCGTGTGATGAGGTCAAAGTTTCCGTGGGCGGAAGGAGGGCCGTTGGCGTTGGCAATCGATGCGGAGCCGTCGGCGGGCATGATGGCGGCCGTCTGAAGTTGGGACGACGTGAAAGGGCGCTGAGTCGGAGTTCGAGACCAGTAAGCTGCCAGTGCACCGATGGCCAAGGTAGAAGCGAAAGGAGCGGTAGGAAGACGCAATGCGGGCCGTGATAAGGCGTGACGAGGATGGCGAGGATGCTGAGGTTGTCTAAGAGATGACAACGATCTTGAGGTGGTAAGCGGTTGCAGGGCAGTTGTGACGTTGTTGGAACTGAAACGCACTGACAAGCCAGAGAAAACAGAAGAAAGGGTTACCAGAGGCATCAACGTGGAGGTGACGGTGGCTCCGGGACTTCTATCGTTGCGACGAGCTCTACCAAACCTGTTGAGTGAGAGCGGAGTGATGAAAGCGTGAAGAGGAGAGCTAGACTGAGCCTTGGAACGTTGATGCTCCAAGAGGACCCTTACGGTGAACGAGAAACGGAACAGCAACACGAAGAAATTCGGCGGTGATCGGGCTCCAAATCTGTTTCAGTTCATAGCTCTAATCTGGCGATCTGCTCGTGCTTCAGTCGTGAAAAATCGGGTGGAGAGAAGAAACCGGAGATTGCCCTAAGTCTGCGCAAATGCGGGAATTTCGCCACGGCAGGCAACGACGACGTGATTCCCATTCGAAACACTCGAATCCGCTCATTGATTCTGACACTTCCATCCCAACCACCACGGCATCCACCATCACAAAGCTTCACTAGGGCTGGCTCATATCACGCCACCATGCCAGACGCCGCCCCGCAGACGAACAACAAGTTTGTCACCGAGCTCAATCCCAAGGGCATCAAACCGTAAGTCGTCTCACCTTCCGGCTATCTCTATGACTGCCATGGCCGTGTGCGCGTGCTGACCACCGGGCCCAACCTGTCATTCTATCGACTTTTGGATTCGCTTTGCCGGTCACCCGATATCAGATGCTGCGCCTGCCCAGAAACCAAATCGGCAAGAGACGAATGCTTCTTCAAGTTTGGACACAGCGTAGAGGAGCACGGCGAATCGGCACGGAAGTGTGAAGAGCTGGTCAAGAAGCATCGCGAGTGCATGGCTTCACTAGGATACAAAATCTGAAGGCATCGCTTTACTCTCCAAGCTTAGTCCGGCCCGCCGAGACATCCCTGCGCTCGCACTCATATACCTCGACGGCATCGTTTCTCTCGTCCCAACACGCGCACACTGTTGGTTTGACTCAGCCGTGGCTCACGCCGACCCATAGCCTCCATCATCCACAGCTTCGCACCTCATTGTACCAGTATTTGTCTCATCACACCACTCTGTACGAATATGCATTTGTCAGCCAGACAACCGTCTCTTCATTGTACCGTTCCGGGCGATTGAAATCGGACAACCTCTTGTCATGTCTAGGTTGATTTGATTGTGGGCATATTCAGCTCGACGCTTTCAGGATGCGTGCTTGTGTCATGAATTACAACGCCCTCGCCCAAGCTAGTCAATGTGAGAAGAATGAGGAGCCATGCTTCTGAAGCTGATTATCAATCAGCCGACTTTTTTGGGCACTCAGCCGATCTTATTTTGGCAATTCGAAATGGCTATCTTATCGGCGTCGGCACCTGCGCCAAGAAAACAAGCTCATCTTTGGGTTCTTGTGACTG